>VYZM01005113.1:19937-184148 GCA_013398915.1 Dromas ardeola
CTCTTGCAAGCGGCGCCGAAACTCAAACTTTTCACCGCAAAACTTCGGGGCCGGGCGGGTTGGAGAGGGAACCTCCCCCCCCCACGTTCCAGGTGCCGGGTGGGTGGGTCGCCGCGGGGTTGGGGCAGGTAAATGCGGCGTTTGGTGGCCCACACGCCTGCCCCCGCCGCCGCTCTGCCTGCGCAGCCCGTGTCATTGCGCGGGGAGCTGCGCTCCCTCCCCGCCTCGCAGCGCCCCTGAGATTAAGCGCTTCGCTAACAGGTTTTGTTTGCTGTTACACATCCGGGGGTAGGCTCTCCCTGCGCTAACAAATAAACGTATCCCGGGCTGCCGGGCAGAGGCGAGTCACCGCTGGAATTAAGTACTGTAACAGGTAGCGTATAAACTTTATTGTCGTCTACGGGGAAACAGGGTGATGGAGAAAAATGTTTAATTAGCGCTTCTTAGCACTTCGCTTGCGCCTTGCAAACGTTATCAGCTTATTGTGACAACAGACCAGCCGTGTAGGTAAATGACATTATCTCTCTTTAACGGGCACATGGCTTCTTTTACATTTCTTCAAGGAAGTCCTTGAAGAAATAGCTCTAGCTCTTGCTAAAATAGGGTAAGCACAGAGGAGTTCTGACTTCCCAGAGCTGCGCTCAAACCACTTCTCTCCAGCTCTCTGCCCTTTAGGCGTTTCGGTGCAGTTCTGTGTCACTAGAATTACCCTAGCATGCACTTTTGAAATGCTCCTTGAGCCGCTGCCCCATTGCTCACTTGTGGCATAAGCCCTTTCTTGGAATAGCGGTAACGTAACACTTTGCGTTTTTACAACATCTTTTACCCTAACAGGTCTCAAATCATCTCGCACGCTGTTACAGCCAGCACACAGGGATCACTTCTCAAACCAGCGAAGCACAACCACCTTCAACGTGAAGATGAACATTGCCAACCAGCTCAAGACGGTGGTTCAGAGCAGACAGTACAGAACTGTGTGCTGCTCTGATTTCCAGGGGGATTTAACTAAGCAGAGTGTAATTGCCCTGACCAGAGCTTAGACATTTGGGATAACAAGTTCATTGAAAAGTGCTCCAGGATCTGAAGCAGCCACAGGCAACCAAGACCTGTGCGCAGGACTGTTCCCTATGGATTTCCGATCTAAGCGCTGAGCCATCCTGCTCCTGCTTAGTTTGGGTTGTGTGAGTACGTATAGCCTCACCGTGGTGCTATAATTTTTCTCTCTTTTATCTCACTTAAGGACCTCTGTAATCACAGTTGATTGCAGAGGCTAGCAGCTCAGAGCAGACCCAGGGGGCAAAGATTTTTCCTTTAAAGCCAACTGTGGATCCACTTTTAAAGTTCTGGTGAGGAAAGACTATCCCTCACACCCGTAGCTTGTCTGGCTCCCCAGTAGAAATAAAAGGGGAGGAAGCAAGGAGGGAAGTAGGTTTAAGAGCAGAACATGCCAGTTGTTTGCTGTTTCACTAGAGTTGGGCAGGTTTCCCCTTTTAGACAACCTGGAAGGAATATGATACTGTGATAACCATATGCCCTAACAAAAAATGCAACCTCGGATTTAAATTACAGATCTATTAGTCCATGGTGGCCAGTGAGATTTTTGGAGAAAAACAACATGCCTACTGAATTTTAGTTTCCTGAGGTAATATACTCAGAAGATTGTAAAAAAGGTCACTGAAGCTTCTAAGGATACCCAGATTAACCTTCTGAGTGTTGTAGATTTAATTTCACTCGATAAGAACATGCTGCAAACATATTTCTTCAGATTGATCTACTCAGGCTGCACCCATCAACTGATTGAAGTTATATATAACACTGAAAAGATCAGATGTCTTGATTTTTTTTTTTTTTTCAGTTAAAGGAATAAATTAATTACTTTGGGATAAAGCCAAGTCTTGTTTTACAACTTAATAAAAAACCCTGTGTGTTTAGTTTATATAATTCTCGTTCCACCACAGGTTCTTCCAGTGGAGAGGGCATATTCCAGCTATGGATTTAAGAATCTTTACAAGATTAAAAATTCAACATGCAGGTGAAATTGGACGCTGGATTAGGAAGCTCATCAACCACGTAAATGTAATCAGCACCCTCTGAAGTCTGACATGTAGCAAAGAAGAAATGAATTACGAAAGGGTGGCGGCAGTCTGTCTGTGTCAGAGGGGTTGGTACGGAGCCAACGCCTGCATCAGAAACCCCATTCTTGGCAGGTTTCTGCATGTTTCCTATGACTTCTGGTAGACAAGCAGCTCAACGGTTATAGTAGCAGAGTCATCTTCTGAAAGCAGTGAGGCAGTGGCTGATGGTGATGCCTCCTTGCAGCAGCAGGAGTAGTCAGTGCAGTTGGAGAAGAAAGAATACAGGTCACTAATTGGAACCTGCCAAAAATTGCAGATCAACAGGTCAATTTGATGAAATAAAAACACCTTTACTCCACAGTAAGACCAATTTAAACGTTTTAAGCACATTTTCTGTGTAGATTTTCAGCTTGGCTTAGCAGTGACAGCCATGGAGGAAATTTTGGTGTGGAGGGTAGGTCACAGTTCCCCACGCTCACAGCTGGTTCTCTGCCGATGCCCACTGCGCAAGCCGACTAAATCCCCTGGGGGCGCTCGGACCATTCTCCCATGAGAGGTGGGACAGAAACCACGTGCTGTGAGCTGGTAGGAAACCCCTTGGTCTTGCTGAACTTTCCACACAGCCCAGGTTTCTACTTGACATTTTTCAAAGTTTTCTGCAAAGCTAGATCAGCCACCTACACATATATACACATTTCAAGGAATCAGAAGTTGGGATTCTTGTGTCTAAAGAAAAATTCAATATAAAACCCATGATTCCAGTAGCAGCTGTGGCAAAACTGTGCCTGTTTGGCCTGATCCTTTTCTGTAGGGGAGGGGAAGGATTAGACCTTCAGAGAGTTTTCTAGATTAGGCAAATTCATTCCAAGTGCCATTATCATTTACTGCAGTGAATTTTGGGATGGGCTACACTGGCACAGTTTCAGCACTGTGTGTTGTATATCAGTATAGAACCAATTAGACAAACTTTTGGTGATTAAAAGCATTTTATCATTATGAAGGTGTCTTTTGCTCTGGGGCACAAACCATTCAGCAAGTAGTTTCATTTTATTTCCTTGAGCTTTTTTAATTTACAGCTAATTAGCTAGAAATACACCACCTACAACATGCTCCTTTTCTCAGTTTGGAGGCTAAAATTTGCCTCTACTAAGCATTGCTATGGGGCATTTGCATGTTTCTTTAAAAAAACTGGTAGCAACTTAGTATAAAATTCATTTGCTCAGTAACTGGCATGCTGAGGTAATTATCAAAGCCTTTCTAAGCAAGTTGTGTGCTCATTCAAAAATATTAGGCAATTCAACCTGTCTGTTGTTCTTCAGCTATTACAAAGTTTCATTTTTAAGTCGTCTCTAAAAAGAAACCCAGGTTGACTTTAAACACTTCAATGAGTTAACTGTGAAGCTATTTTATTGTAATGGGCTCCCGTCTCAAAAGACAGCCAAAAGAAAACAGTAGCTGCAATCTTTTTTTTTTCTGAAGGTTAACATGTTATCTTACTCCAATTCTAAAATGTTCTTCAAATGGCAGCTACTACCCTGTCAAGTGCTGGAGGGCTGGAAAAAGCCTCGGGATGTCCTCAAAATTGATTTTCTGAAAAAGTGAATTCATTCTGTATTTAAAAGGCTGGTGAGGGCTTCCAGTCACAGGGGTAAATGGGAAGGCTAAGATTAGCTCCCCTTCTCTTACTCCCTCTGCCTAGCACAGGGTGTATGTATGTTACCATGCTGTTACATGAAACGTTTACACCTTAGATCGAAGTATATCCAGTTTTGCAGGCTCCATGCATGGAGATTTTCAAGACATTCTGGATAAAGCCCTGAGGAACCTGACCTGACCCCACGGCTGAACCAGTCGTGTGCTGGAGGTTGGACTGCAGGCTTCCTGTGGTCCTATGCTATGTGAGTTATCCTATGCTGTCTTCCTGGGTAGCCCATCTAAAAATCAGGAGGTCACACTTTCACCTGAAACAGGTCATCTCACTCCAAAAATGAGATTTGCTACCCTACCACAGAATCTCAGACCTCGAATGAATGAATGAATGAATGAATGAATGAATGAGGTCCTTAACGATATCTGTTGAAATGTGGTTTGTAAAACAAGGAGGAGGTTCCTAGGAAAGCCTTCATTGCTTCCATGAGAAAATTCCAAGAGAGGTCTGTTTTGCCAGACCTTTTGAATTGTGTTTGTAAAAGCTATGTAACTTTGTAATTTCTAGTTTGTCTCATTCTAGAGAAGGGGAAACATTTATCTTTGTTCTGACAAATAATGCTTGATTATGGTACCTCCTGGAAAAGAATAACCTATTGTATTAGAGTCCCTAGCTGGGAGACAGTTTCTTTGGTGTTTCAGTTATCAGTATCATTGTGTTCACACAAAATGAATTGTAAATTTCTTAACTGTTTGATTTAAATTCTTTAAAGGCATTAATAAAGATCTTGAAGGATATATTCTTCATGCTTGTCTTTCGATTTTGACTGAAGGGACATAAGCAGATCGTCCTCATCCTTACTGTGGAATCTGTATTTCTCAGCTACAGCTGACTGTTCTTAGGCATTACACAGACTGAAAAAAAAACCCACCAAACCCCCTCTTAGAGCATTTTTACTACCTTTTACATGAATACTAAATGTCAGAAAAACTGAATATTGTTCTTTGGTCTCTACATATCCCCTGAATGTGAGACAAACAAAATTCTCTTACTCCCAACAGCACTCTTGATAGTAGAAAGTTCTGCACTGATTCAACATCTGTTGACAAGCTGTCTATATAAATCGACAGAGAAACGAACTGATACGTGAAACTGAGTGTGCCTACAAAGTGATTCGCAGTCTGTTGAAACAAGACACCATACCGTTAAATATGTAATTCCAGTGTTATGGTTCCTCTTCCATCCTAAAATACCTGGAATAAAATGCAGAAATACGGTGACATGACAGTTTGGCAGCTGTCTTGAAGCACAGATAGAGGAGTATTGAATGAAATAAAACAGTATATAGTTCTCTTAGCCAGTGTCAGCATTGTGCTACATGTTGAATGTTTTCATTGCTTATTAGGCCAATGGACATATTTTGAACCTATTCTGACAGCACGGATTCAAACATTGAGCAAATTATGACATTATGGTATTCATATCTGCCAGAAAAGAAAATTTACGAGGAAATTCTAGGGCAAATGAGAGTGGAAAGTGGAATAAAGACTAGGCAGACTGACAACTAAACACTGTATAGTAGGAGACGGACAAGAAGAGAACTACAGATTTTTATTTTTTTTTAAATCTGTTGTGGGCATTAGCCCCAAATATTTGGTCATCGTTTAATAATTCACGTGTGGCCAAGTGTCAGTACTGTCCTATGCTTTTGCACCTCTGCAAAGTGTTATTACAGGGGCAGTCTAAGGAAAATGAGGTCAAATATTCTGTACTGGATGTAGGATGCATGCTGGCTAGCCTAAGATTTGGAAGCAATTTCATTGTTCATCACATATTTCCCTTTAGCTAGAAGCTGAGATACATATAAAACAAAAGACAGCTTTTGAGGGCCATATCCAAGAGGGGCCTATTATTGTCTGTTTTCTGCCAAAAATACTCTCACAGCTGGGTTTTTAGATGAAGATATTGCACTGAGACAATGGTGATTGCTCTGGTGGGCCATCTTCTTTTAGCTATAAATTTTTAGTCTAATTACTATGCTAATGCAGCATAGTATGTTGGCAGTATTTGATGGACTTGACCATCATGTGGTGCTGTTTTACATGAGATCTAGCAGGGTGGATAAAGCGGCACATCTCATTCTCTTTTCCCTCCTCCTAGCCGGATCATCGTTTGCAATTACATGTGCTCCTGGTTCTGGGAACACCCTCACATATTAACAGCCCTTAGTTAAGATTGGGAGACAAGATGGATTTGGGAGTCAGCAGCATGTACGGGCAATTAAACTCCGTATCTTCATAACAGCGTAATCAAGCTTTGCAAACACTAAAGTGCATAACTTTACATAGTAAAAGGAAGAGTAGCCTGGGAAAACTAAATATCCCTCTAACGTTGGACCGTTCAAAGAGGAGGAGATCTGGAGAAGCTGTTTCAGCTCAGACTGGGAACTCAGCTATTCTTGGAGCTATTCTGGAAACAGGGGTGATGGCAGAAAGTTCTCTAGCTGAGGGGAATTCCCTCCTGTCACATACCCACAGCCATTTTTCCTGCCTTCAGGGTCCGCTGCTGCAAAATGCTGTAGAAGAAAGCGCACGTGAACACCATGATGGAGCCCCAGGATCATAAAATCCTAGCAAATCTCACAGGTTTCCTGCTAATTTCCCTTGGCTCAGCTCAGCTCAACTCTATATAAACCGTGCTCTCCAGGATTTGGCTTATGTTCTCTCTAGTAATTAGGTTTCCCAGGAAAGTTTTTCTTTATTTTTAGGAAACTTTTCCTCATAACCAATCTAGCTTTCCCTCATTTATTTCATGCCCTTTTCTTCTCGTTCTTTTCCCAAAGGACACAGCATAGCTCACTACCTTCTTTGTGGTAACCTGTTACATGGTAAATCATTGCTTCCTACTAAGGAAACCATGACCCAGAGCAGATTATTTCCTTAATAGGAAGCAATCATCCTTTACCCTATGTTTGAATTCTGCAATGAATTTACCTCACTCATGAATTCAGTGTAAGCCAGCCTCTTTCTGTCTCTGTCTCACTGTAACCTGCTGAACAAATGTGGTTTTCTTAAGGATGCTTTAAATGACCCATTCTCCGTGGCCAGGACTTTCTTTAGATTTGTGACTACTGAACTTGCCTTTTCCAGATGGTATCATAATTTTCCATCTCTGCATCTTTGGAATGAAATTTAAGAATAGTTGATAAGTAACTTGGGACAGATTATGAACTTCTGCAAATGCACTTGTGCAGTGCTTTCATTGCGAGACTGTTATTCCATGTCTGGAGAGGGGAATATGATCTATCATCCCATCCATGAGAGAATCTAAAAGAATTTTAGGGTTCATCTTTATGTAGGAAAACATCTACGTGCACAATTAAGCACTTGCTAACAACCAGTGGAACTGTAGCATTTTCTCAAGTGCCTTTCTTAATACACACCTGATCTGGGCTTCACAAATGGAATGTTTGTTTATACTTATTTTTGAGTGTTTTTAAAAGAATTTGTGCTTGTGAGTTTAATAAAATTTTGGAAATGGAAAAGCTTAAATGGTTTTGCTATTTTGTAATTTTTGAGATTATCTTAATTACTCTGGGAAAACAGCTAAAGAATAAAAAAAGCAGCCTGTTATTCTTTTGTTTGTTTTACAAGTAAATGCTCTACCTCTTAATTACTCCTTAAAAGCTAAATGCTCAGTACAAAATATATTGTTTAGGAAAGCTTTACAGTCTTCATGGCAAATATTTGACAGTACTTGTAGAACTAAAGCACAGATAAAACTATTTATTGTGTTGTTTATAAACTGCACATTCTTGGCCAGTAAAGATTTGAGTGTTTTTATCTGAATGTTAGACAGGAGAAGAAACTGAAGAAACGTGGTCCCTGTACACACTTAACATCCTTAACCTAATATTTGTGGGTTGTCATTGACCACATTGTCCAACTACAGCCGTCTTAAACTATGCTTTGAACATACATGTTAAGGTCAACACATGTTTAAGTCTACACGCATACATGATGTTGTATACTCTTTTGATTTGTAAATATATCCGTACGTTCCTTTGTTTCAGATTTGTGGGCCATCTAAAAAGAGCTGAGCTTGCAGAACCAATTGAAAATTCCAGCAGTGAATTAAAGTAACAGTAATTTTTGTTTTTTTCTCCTTAATCTCTTTCACAGACATCAAATTGGTGTTAAGTACACAGTTGCTGCTTGTGTCAGTGTAATAACACTGACTGCCAAACTATGTTTTCAAAAGTAAATAAATTGAAATAGTCAGGATTTTCAGGATCATCTGCGGTAAAAAAGAATCCCATATGTTAGGTAGCTCACAGGGAAACCATTATTAGCAAATCACATTAACACCCTGTTGTCAGAGGTCCATAGACCACACAGAACCAAATACATTCTCTCACTGCAGTTTGGATTTATTAACCTAGAAGTCCAGAGCTCCACAACATGAAACTCAGCTCCTATTGTGTCTGCAGCCTGGGCCACTCCAGAGTTTTCACCTGTGACTGCTCTTCTCACACCCCAGGACCTGCAGAAAATTACTGCCACATCCTTTCTTCCAGGTGGAGTAACTAGCCAGCTGCTGGCTGCCAGCTGTGAAACAACCGATTTTACAGAGGACTGCCCCAAAACTATCAGCAGAGACTAACAAGATGAAAAAGTTCAGGCTCCCACTGAATCACCAGTCTTACTATCACCAACTCCCGATTTACGTGGCGGGAAGAGATGGAGGGGGAGAGGAGAGGTGTTTAGTAAAGGAATTAAACGATATTTAGCAAATGAGGTAGGGGACAGTTTGTCTTCACATCAGATTTCCTTTCCAAGTGTGCAAACAAGCTTTTAGTTTTTTAATATAAGGGCAAGGTAGAAGGTCAGAGTGAATGAGTTAGCAGCATTTGCTCAGGTCTACTTGTCCCCAGTAAGTGTATGCATGGTGCTGTAGTACTAGTCTCAGGCTGCAGGCTGTAGATATGATTTCCATCCTGCCACCTTACTAGCAAAATGGGGCTTCTCATTTAGCTGCATCAGATCATGGTTTGCAATTGATGGATCAACTTCAAATAAAATGTATGAAATTCACCTTATGACATAAATGTATCTTGTATTCAGCACCTGCCTTCATTATGCTGCATTCTCTAGCAGCTGTCTGTAAAGATTACATTAGAAAAAGAGACTTCTAAGCCATCAAAGAGGACTGAATGCAATCCTTTAAGAAGATGATGGTAGCATGAAACCTGGTCATTTTCAATAAATGAGATACAACACCTTTCAGGTATTACACTTGCCCCTGAGCATCCTTTTTCATTTCTGCATTGTTACAAACACACTTTCTGCTTCAGTAAGGTCTTTTTTTCCTCTATCCTAGTGTTAGATTGCCAGAACCACCACCATTACCTCTATCACTACCACCACCAAAAGATGGGATAATTTGACAGGAAAAGCTGCAATATCAACTACACGCAATTTAATGTCTTGACGCGTACAGATAAAATGAGTTCTCCATCCTTTTAACGCATAGTGGCTTTGGGTGTATGGGTAGGTTGAATATTCAGACAGGATGGCTTTCTTCTAGTCCTCAGGCCCACAAAGACTGATGCTTCATAACATGAAATTTTCCCCTAAATGAGATAATGAAATATCCTGTATTCCAGGAATGCACAGTTTTTCATTTGAGATGATATTAATCACCGATCAGAGCAAGTCAACAAACTTCACATTTCTATTTTCTGCTGCGTACAGTGATCTTGTAAATCAGTGTAAACATTTGCAAGTATTTACACACAGCTATTGCAAAACTTATGGGAAATGTATGTCACGGCAGAAGAAGCTGTTTACGGTGCTGGGAGATTGAGATCCTGTTGCCAACAAACAGCTTCTAACGGGCACAGGTAACTCATTTCGTTCTGGCATGCCTGTGTTCTCCTGCATGAGCATGAGTAACTGTCATGTTCATGCTGCCAAAAACTTTGGGTTGAGAGTCCTGAAGGCAATGGTGGCTGTGGCTCACTCTCATTGCCCAAGCCAGCGCCTTCCTCCATATTCATAGAGGCTGAGTCATTATTTCCACAGACTCTGACAGCCACTGTAATTCCTTGCTTCTTCCCCTTCGAGCACATCTACGTCTTTATCTGTTTCTTCCAGGACTGTTTCTCAGAGGGAGTGTAAGTCCCGGTGATGCTATGATTATTTAGAAATTCCCTTTAGCTGTTGCCAGTCCCTTGCTCGAGCAGGGAAAGAGCAGCTCCTCAAACTCTCTCGGACGAGACAGCGGCCAGCCAGGAAGCCGGTGCAAAAAGTCTAGAGCTTCCCACTACACAGAGCAATCAAATGCTATGTGCTTGGAGGAAGTGCAAGAGAAAAGGTGTTTTATCTGTAAATAACTAGCCCCGCATTTAGCCATACATGTGTAAATCTGCAGGGACTCTTCTGAGGCGGATGGGGCAGCTCTAGAGTTACCTCGTTGTGCAGAGCCCCGTGTAAGAAAATGGGTGCATGCTCAGGAGGACAGTGGCTCTATCTGAAGGTTAAGGTACACAAAAACATTTCAGGAGCTTGAGGAAGAAAATTAGTGTGTGAACATGAAAACCTGAGGAAGGAATGAAGAAATTAATTATCAGACCAAGGGAAAAACAAAGAAGCATGAAGAAAAACAATTAGTAGTTGAAAATGCTCTTGAGCCCAGTAACCTTGGAGAATGCATTGAGCTAGTAATGGTGGTTGCCGTCACTTAAGGCAATTATTGGATATCATATAAACCTTTTTTCAAACCAAGACAGAATTGTTTATGTTTTAGGAAGCAGCCATCAATAGTGAAATTAAATATCTGAATGAATGCAGGAGCATGTTCTAATAAAATGTGAAGGAAGTAATCAGGGAAGATTATCAGTCTTGTCAGCCTGATATTTAGCAGTGATAAAAAAAGAAAGCCTGGTGCCAATGTACTTTCCTTTTTGCAAGCTGAGCCTATCTAGCACAATATTAAATGGCAGAGACTCATAAAGAGTTTAAGAGCTTCTCTGCAGGATGGAGCTGAAGACATGCACAAAACTGAGATTTATGTTAGATTATTAAAATGGTTTGCTCTTAATGCCAAACCAGAGCATCCCGGGATCAGCAATAACTTCCCATGATTGCACAGACCAGCATCTAGTCACGCAGCTGACCTGAATAGGAGACTGATGAGTTGCAAAGAAGTGAGGCTTTATACTCTGGCCTAAAGGAAAGCAAGACTTGACCAGCCCAGGACAGAAATGCGGGACCCCCTTGCAACCCACTGATCTTTTCTTTTTTTTTTTTTTAAACCTGTCTCCAGGGAAAAAATGAATGATGGCAGCGCCCAGCTGCAAAATGTCGTCTTGGTCTGGAGGTCCCTGGTACAAATCCCCATGCAGGCAGCCGAAAAGGAGGTCACCGCTTGCAATGACAACCTTACACTGTACCCTGGATACAAATAACACCCAGCGACAGCGTACGGCCTCTGCCTGCTGCTATAGCTCAACAGATGGAGTAGCCGCTAAGCTTAGCTTGCACGATTGAGAAATGGATTTTTTGTTTTATAAGCAAGACCGTGTGCAGATGAACTGAGGATTGCCTACAGATCGCAGAAATAAAATCTATTACTCCGCATTTTTTTAGGTCAACATACTGCATGTCACTCTCTTCTCTCATCTTTCCTGCTTGTTTTATTCCAGAAACTTGTTTTGTGGCTTTTCTCTTGTGCTCCAGAGCTTAACTTCAGCAACTGATATTGGTGGGCCTTGCTCAGAAAGCCTCCTTAAAATTATTAATGCTCATCTTTGATGAGATGGCTTGAGACAGCCAGCGCAATATATTTGCATGTGATTTCACTTTTTTCCTGTGTTTTTATTATAATCGTTAATGCTCATCTTTGATGAGGTGGCTCAAGCCAGGTAGTAAAATATATTTGCACATAACTTCACATTGTTCTCCTGTGCTTTTATTGTAAGTGGGATTTGGCCTGTGTCAAAGTTTGTGTCAAAGCTTTAATGTGAAACTTTGACGCAAACATCTACTTCTCAGCACATTCTCCCTGAAATCTCAGAAGGCCATTTTAACAGCTTTGGAAGTTGCACGCTTTGTACTTAAGCTCTAACATCTTCCTTAAAACACCCAAGTTTCTACCGTGAGGTGGTAATCATTTTAGCTACTGTCTCCAGGCCCATTGTAGAAACTTAGGCAGTTTTCTTATAGAATGGGCTCCAAATCCCCGAGAAACCAACACAAAAATTTATGTGAGATGACATCTTCAGACTAAATCTTTGTATTTACTTTAATGATTAGCATAAGAGCTAAAGTGATCAACCTGAGTGAATTTTTCGTTTGCATGAAGAAAGCTATCTCGGTCTCTGTCTGCTTCTTTGTTTTAAATTGACATTTTTCCTAAGTTGATCAGAACATTAAAATTGCTTATCATGAGTCAAATTTCCATGATTAAGGAAAAAAATGTAAGTATGGCTAGAGAGAGCTCCATGTGTACTGGATGTAGACCCACAGGGGGGATGCAAGTGAAAGACGTAACTAATTGGTAATCTTAAAAATATAAAACATGTTGCCTTCTGAATGTAGTCATTACAATTTGTAATTTCTGCCAAACTATATATTGGTTTCTCTGTCTTAAGAATCAGCAACTTACCCTGCTGATTGAATTCTAATTACTCACTCCATAGTTACATTGATTTTAACAGACTTCTGGACAATTTTGTACCAGGCTGGTTTCAAATTACACTTAATGAATTCGTCATGACTATCGATATAAAAACTTCCATTCTACAGCAACTTGAAAAAGAAAGAAGCTGCTTTTCCTCCATACTGCACAGGACAAACCTGCCCTCAGCTTGTACCGCGGTTACCCAGAGCAGTCAGATGGCCTTAGGCTGCACTTCATGATGTCTCTGAGGACAAAAGGCAGAAAAGAACAGTTGGTTTTGTTTATTTGAACACAATGATGAGTACGTCTCCAGCAAACTGTGATTAGATTCATCACGCAAGTTAGTATTTTCAAACAAAAATTGAATCACTTTCCATATATTTCATCAAAGTAAAGAAAATCTTCCATCTGTGCTCTCCAAAATACGAGTAATACAGGTTAAGGATAAGGATAAGTCATATTAGTGCTGGTTATATACTTGTGTAAGGGACCCTTTAGTTTGGGTATGGGGCAAAGTCCCCCACCGACAAGCAGGCGATGTCTGAAGCACGATAAACTTTAATTATAGCTTTTTGATTGGTGCACATTGGAAATATTTGGCACAGCCCGTGTGTGTGCGCGCGCGTCTAGGGGGGAGAGATACAGATTACACATCCGGGTGTTTCTTGGGCGCTGTGGGTCCACCTTCACACCCTGAAGCCATGGGGTGACGGGCGGCGAGGTGCCTGGTTCAGCCACCTGAGGCTGTCCCCAAACCTCTCCGCCTGCTCCCAGGGTCACTCCCTTGATGACCAGTCCTCCTGACTGCTGGCCGCGCGTACAGGCACAGGCATTTGCATAAATCAATACCGCAGCCGGACTGTTTTACAATTAACTTCAGGGAATCCTTTTTGGCCTCACGGTTTTATTTCCATTTACCTTGGGCAATGGATCCCTACTCTTTTGAGTTATTGCTATATAAAGGAGCATTCAATATTCAGTCAGGCTGAAAGCGGCTGATTACATTCATCAGCTTTAATAAGATATGTTATTAGATCTTATTTTCTTGAATTATCTATACATCAACGATATGATCGATTGCAGCCTTTAAATATTTCCAAGTCAATATTTCCAGATATGTGTTCATTCAAAAGGACCTAGAAGTGTTTTACAACTGAAGGCCCAAATGCCCCTTGCAGACCTTCTTTGGGCTTCATTTTCTTCCTTTTGAAATTCATTTTTTTGGGTGCAGCAGTTCTGGTGCTAAATGTGGTTGAAGCAGTAGGATATCTACAGGTCCAGACCATATCTGATATTTTTATTAGTACTGGACGCAGTAGTATCCTGGAGTCCTGTTCATGGATGCATCTCCCCTGTGTTTTGAGCCCATGTCAAGGTGAGACATGGGCACGGCTCCCACCACCATCCTTTCCATGGGAGGGAAGTGGGGTGTGCAGAGCCCAGCTGTGATGTGTCCCCACTGCTCTGTCCTCACCCTGTGCCCCGAAGGGACCCGGCTCCTGTCCTGCACCTGCTGCCCCAGCGAGATGGGCTTTTGCCTGCTCTCTGCTGGAAGGAGTGTGATTTCAGAGTATACTTTTTAGTGTAAATGGTAGAATTGTGGGTGTGTTAGGGCAAAAAGAAATTAATGGAGAAAACCAATTAATTTAAAATCAAACAATGATTTTACAGCACACGCCTATTGTGCATTCAAAATCACCCACTTACTACACATACCCATTCTGGAAGTGGCATACAGAAGTTTTACCACAATGACAGGCTGTTTCTTTTCTAATGAGGAAATGAACAATGAGTTATCCTCCTTTAACTCTGCACGTAGAGAACAATTCCAGTAGGCAGGAGTTCGGTGATTTTAGATGTTATTTTCTAAATTATAAAGCTTCCCATGGAGAAGAACTTTCTTACAGTCTCTGGCAAACTATCTAGTGTTAGACTGCTAAGAGTAGTAAAGGATCTAAAAATAGGTACATCATCTTTTGAAGGAGAAAGCAAATTAAAAGAGTTCTTTAAACCTGAGAGCTGAATGGTTTGTTCTCTGTTAGGATAAACACATCAAGTTAGGGTTTACTCTGAACAGCCTAACCGAAAACAATCTGCATAAATAGATGAAATTTTATCAGACAATGAACAAAAGATTCAAACAGAAAATTGGTTTTCTTTAGTTTCTATGAGGATTAAAAAGAACAAAATTACCTGGCTATTTCCTTTCCCTTAAAATCTTTTTATAGATAATGGTGAACAGATGATTCCTTCAAACTTCACTTGCGATGAATTCAAGACAAGATAATATCATCATCCATCTTCTTGATGAACCTCATCATCTTATCTTCAGTTTAAATCCAGGAGAAAAACTGAACAAGCCATGCACCTACACATCTCTTCATTTAAAAATTACGGCTGAAGGTTAGAAAATGTTTAAGGTCAAACTTCTAAACTACCATCTGGAGCTCATTTAACAATTGCCAAGAACATCTGCCACTACCACACATGCCTAAGACAAAACTTAGCCAACATCACCTTTTCTTTTAAGGACAAAATCCTAGAGTCACACAAGCATTGGCTGAGGTGCTTTGCTGCCAGCAGTCAGAATTTAGAGCAAATTTAGTACAGTTTGGCAACCAGTGGAGCCGTTAATAGATGAAGACAGTTTTGTAGTTCTTAACACAGTGCTCACCATCTAAAAGCCCCGTCTCACAAATAGTAGTGTCATTTACAACTTTGCAAGACACATCAAAAACGTTGTGTGTGGGGGGGTATCTTCTGACTGATGAGGACAGAAATGCAATCATGGGGTTGGCAAAGTAAACCCCCATCGCTGCTGTTCGTTGGAGCCGCCCCTCTGCTGTGGCTGCGAGGCGGCTGCAGCTCTCGGATGGCTGAAGGCAGTATTTTTCAAAAGGGCTGTAAGTGAAATATGAACGCAGGCACTTAAGAGCTAAACAAAACATGTCCTCAGAGATGGGTATTCATATTCTCTGAACTTTTATGACAAAACTGAAAGATATCAAAATCAGAGAAACATATGGCTTACAAGGTCTAATTCCTCAGATAGAGCTCTGCGTCTTTATTCATATTTTAAGATATAGCAAATCCCACTGGTTATTAATTCCTTACATTGGGGAAGACATTTAGAGTTTTAAAAATACTGTAAGGTTTCTATTCTTTACTCACATCGCATGAATTCCTAGTAGCGTGTAGACAATGTGAGTTGAAGACCTGTATTACTAAATACAGAAGAAATGAGGTTTTTTTTCATGGCCTGTATGGAAATTATCCCCTCTAAATGATGGACATGACACATAAAACGTCTATTAAGACACGATGAAAATTTTAACTAGAAGGAGACGTTTTACATGATTGCATCATTAATTTAGTGATTTGATCAGACAGGACAGACACTTTCAGACATGCTTAGTGTGTCAAATTTCTGTAGTTTGGTAAATGTCATGCATTGGATTATTTTCCATAGGTGAAAAAGCAATACAATGTATTAAGTATTTAGTGATTCATCTGTACTATGTAATAACGGATACGTGCAATTCAAGATAATGCATATGTATATTAATAGGTATAATAAATAATTGGATTCCATTTACAGAACACTGAATTTGTATTTTAATGGTGTCTAGGAAGCATACAAAATTGAAATGATTGCTTTCATTCAATTGAAAAGCTGCAAATGTGACTAAAATCCTCACATTGATTATATATCAATTTACCTTTGAAACCGAAAAACAGAAGTTACACTCCATGTCTTGTTCTTTATGAGGTTTTAAACCACATTACATTTTGTATTTTAACAGACGGCAGAATTTAATCCTTATCAGAGGGACAGGAGTTATGCAGAAACTGGTAGTTGTCTCATGGTGTGGAGAAGATTAATGAAAAGTATTGTGCTTTGTTTTTCTTTATTATAGCTAAACATATATCTGCTAAAAGATTATCATTGAATCAGGTTTTTTACAGAACCTTTGTGTCTGTATGAAAATGAAGAGAAATGTGCTTGCAGCCAAACCTCCAATCAAGAAACTATTTGTTATCCAAAATTCTGAGTACCATTATCAAATCCATGACACAAAAGTCATTGAATGTGATCTCCACCTCCCCTTATCTTTCCAGTTGTCCTCAAGAACATTAATCGGCAGAGGAACCTGTTACTTTAATTTTTTTTTTTACTTTTTTTTTTTTTAAGTCTAGAAATTGTTTGTCTTCAGTAGGTTCTCAGTATTTTCTTTGCTTTTGAAATGCCTGTAGTCTGAAAATTCTGCTTACAGCTGAAACAGAATTTGTAAGCAGGCTAGCTATCATGGTGTGACTCTGAAAACACCTCCTCACCTGATCCAGATTAATTTAGGCTGTCACTGACTCCTCAGTCTGCTGAACCTTCCTGCAGTAGATTTAAAAAGACCTTCTGCTTTTGAGAATGAACTGACAAGTGAAAAAGCGATAGCTCTTCACAGCATACCTGCAGATGTAACGCAAAATGTCTCCAAAACTTTAATTACAGTAAAAGGACATAGAATGCTGAGATTAATGGTAAACTAGATTTATGAGATCACAAATTTAAAGGTTAGAAAAGCCTAGAAGTTAAGGTTGACAGGCAAAGTTTACAGGATTTTGTTGTACATTTTGCATGCTTTAAAGTAGCAAAGAAAAATTTTGCTTTATGTTTAACGTGCTGCAGGAGAAAGAGAAGTCTGAGCAGAAACCTGTATGGGAGTTATATATAAGAATTCGGTCATGGCTTTTTAAATAGAATTGGACTTTTTACTGTGTTATTTTAATTATTATTTTTTATTTTGCAAATAATGCCATAGCTCTAACAAAGCTATAGGAATGGTGAAAGCTATGCTTTGTTTATTTGTTTGTAGTGGGTAAGCATGAGTATTTGCTGCTGATGTTTGTTAAGCTATATTTTTTGTATTGTTGAAGATATGTAAAAAATAGTCACAATTTCTTGCGTTAATGCATGTCTAATATCAGCCAGTGTCACCAGCTACTGCACAATACCTTCTTTGTCCCTCTGTTAAATAGGGATGATAATACTGTTTACATTTACTGTATCTCAATGCTGTATCGTGCTCCTTAATCATGTCCTACCAAGCAAGAACACTTAAGCATTGGAAGTCCTTGAGGAAGAGGGGAAAAAAGGAAAAAGAAAAAGCAAGGCAATTTGAAATCAAATTATATTGGAGGGTGGGAGAACTTTAAAACTGGGGCAAATTTGTATCAGTTGGATGTTTTTGAAAGGAAAACATTGTGTGGCCAATATTTTTCCCTTCAATTTTATTGAAGATATTTATAGGTTTTAATAACTACAAAGACTCACGCTCAGCATCTAATGTTACGTGCTCCATTGTGGTTATAATGCTGATAATGCCATAAAAACAGCATTATGATTCCTTAGTGGAAACAGATTTTTGTATGCTGCATGTCACTCAGGTGAGTGACACAGCTGCCCACAGCCCTGGCGCTGTCCCTCAGCCACCCCCCCGCCCTTCCCTGTGTGCCTTCCTGGGCTGCCTGGCAGTAGTTTGGAGCTCAACAAGTGATAAAAATCATCTTTTTTCATTCTGCCTCTTGCTAGTCCAGCTACATCTCTTGTTGCCACAAAAGGCAGACAAACATTTGAAGAAGAATGATGCAAATCAGGGAGGGGATGAAAACCTATGTCACATACACCCTCCTGATTCCCCGCTGCTGAAAGCTGATGTTTCAGGGTATTCCTCTCCATTATTAGGCAGAGGCTGTTGTGGAGATTCCCCAGTTTGTGTTGACATTCAGTTGGGCTGGGGAAAGAGGGAATGGGGAAAAAATGCATAGAAAAGGGACCAGGGAGTAATGGGCAAGGAGGGAAAGGTGAGATTGCAAGAAATGGGAGAAAACAGAAAATTAAGAGACTAAAAAGTAGGTTAAAGTGTCTAAGAAAAGGAGTTGGGAGGGAGGGAAGAGAAGGGAAAGGAAGTATGGAAGGTTAGTTTGAAAAGTTTGCTGACACTGTCAAAAAATGTGTAGTATCAGGAATTCCCCAGAACTCCTCAACTCTACAAAGAGGAGAAGACAGGCAATGGCTGAAAGAGATGGTCTTATTTTAATTAAATGTTTATTTAAGTCTAACATATTTGAAAATTATAATTGGTTTCCCCCAGCAATGCCCTTAACCAAGCCCCTTTCACAGAGATGTTTGAAAAGCAGTCAACTCACGAAAAATCCCAGTTGGCAACCTTGTTCCCTGAAAAAGAAGTTTACCGAAATCTTCAAAGGCCAGAATCTGGCGTAGTTTTCTCTTGAGTAAAGTTAACTCTGCAAGTTGAAGCCCCGCCAGGAAGCATGACGTGCTCCAACTAGCTGCAAGTGTGGTCGCTGCGTGCCCAGATCCATGAGCCGGAATGATCGACCTTCTTGCCGATCTGCCTGCCTAGCCATTGATTCCTCAGCTTATGTGACCTGCCCGTGTTAATGGAGCCTGTTTTTATTAGCTGGCCAAGTGGCAAACTGAAGCCATTCATCATCTGTGTCCTGAGCAGCTGGACTATCACTTTACCATGACCAGGATGGATGGTTGTGGGTAGTATCAATGCAGCTGTTAAGGTAACCCATCCCTGCTCATGGACTGTTAAGTGTCCAGCTGTGGCCCTACAGAGCGCTGTCTATAAGAAGGGGCATAATCCCACAGTAAGACCAAAATAAATGAGTTTCGTTCTGCAAAAACTAATCTACTCCCACCACCTTTCAGTGTCAGTGGAGACCCCCTGCACCAGCAGGTGAAAGACAAGATGCAATAACCATACACCTGAGCAGACTGTTGTCATTCAGAGATCACGGAGCTAAGGCCTGGTTTAGATGGTTGTTTCTTGGACAAGGTTTCTGCTGACTGAGATCAATTTTAATGTGTAAGAACAAATCTTTCAGAAGAAAGAATATCACATTCCTACTACTGTGCAATTAATATCCACAGGGATATTTAGTGAAAATTAAAAATTCATGTCCTTGCTTGCAACAGGTTGTATGTGGCCTTGAGCAACCTGGTCTAGTTGGAGGTGTCCCTGCCCATGGCAGAGGGGTTGGAACTAAATGATCTTTAAGGTTCCTTCCAACCTAAAGCATTCTATGATTCTGTGAACAGGTGCAAAAATATATGGAGTGACTAGTTGCCTAAAAGCTCAAATGGACAGCAAAACTTCTAAATATGGCTGATGTTGGAAAACCACAGACCCAACGTTCTGAAAATGTGTATTAGGTAGGATTCTTTAATATTCGCGTTGCATGGTCTTTGTAATTTTGATATTAGAACAGATGCGGAATAAAGGTCCACTGAAAGAAAAATCCAATAATAATGAAGCAAAAATGCATATGTATTCATGTCTTTAGCAAATACACAATGGAGCTGTCTGGGCATGTTTAGAGGAAGCCATTTTTCAGACAGAAAAATCAGTTTGTGAAAGAAAGCTCTCAACAATACTTTATATACAGTTTCAGTGTGGAAAGAATTTCTGGTCAGAGTACATGTATGACTAATTATCCACTGGCTACAGTCCCAGCTGGGGAGGAGGAACAGAAAGGCTCATGTTCTTGGTATAGCTCATTTCTTCCAGGGACCTGAACCTCTGACTTAGAGAGGAGTGCCCAGACACCTGGGCTGCAGTGGGAAGCACTTTGAAGGGGACATTTGGAGTGGGACTGTACCTTCCTCCAGCTCCTCTGCCTTGCCCTCCCTTCTCTCCCCCAGCCCAGCCCAAACAACGCCTGGTGATCATGGCACTTTCCTGGGATGCATGTGAGAATCTAAAATGGGACGTCTCCTATGCTGTTGGCACCTGCAGAAGAACTGGAAGCCCCCCCAGCCCCTGAGCCATCAAGCCTCTTGGTTAGAAGGAGCCTCTCTCTCTATCACTCTTGGTGGTTATTAACAGTCGAGGAGTTCATAAACGGAAATTGAGTTTTCCATTTCTGAAGAAAAATCAAAAGACTTGCTTTTGAGTCTGAGACCTAGGCAGACACAAATATACCAAGTATAATTTTGTGATATCAATTTAATTGCATATTTCTTTCAAACTATATGACCACCTGGATGCAGTCACAACAATAACAACAGCAAATCAACGTTTGTGAGGAAATGCAGTTAAGTATTAAGATCTAATAATATGCTCTCTTGGAAGCAGTTGTAAAGTTCTTTGTTTCCCTTTGCAAACAGAGTGTTAAGAATGCCAAGAACCAACAAGTGTCTAATATTATTCTTCCCCAGATGAAATGAAAAGATATTGATTTCTACAAAATAGATTCCCTAATATGTAAACACATTATTCTAAGGCTTAGAAGAATCATGTACTTTTATTTCTGCACTCTTCTGAAAGCACTTGAAGGAAATTTTTTATCAAAA
Source organism: Dromas ardeola (assembly GCA_013398915.1). Classification (NCBI taxonomy): domain Eukaryota; kingdom Metazoa; phylum Chordata; class Aves; order Charadriiformes; family Dromadidae; genus Dromas; species Dromas ardeola. The sequence continues at coordinate 40,723 of VYZM01005113.1, forward strand.
GAATAAAATGAAATATTGCATATGTTTCCCGAAAAAGGACGCCAAATACATAAAACACCTTTTCACATAGTGGACATATACGTTCCTCACTTTACATTATATTTACTTGAATAAAATGCATCTCTGAACACTGAAAGATTTAGGTCTGCAAGGGTACTTCAATGTGATTACGTCATGTCATGAGGTTGGATTTCAGAAGAAAATCTCCTTCTTACCTCTTGCAATGACTGCTCATGCGTTACCTGTCTGAAATGGTGATTCTACTGCTTTACACCAGCACAAATGACCACAGAAGAGATAAGAAATAGGGATGAATCAGGTATGAAGTACCTCCTTTTTCTGGATTGCTTTTGCAACTGACGTGAAGGGGTCTCTCATTAGGTTAATAATTCCTTTCATTTCCTTGAAAGTTTGTTAGTCATCTATGAGGTCGTTTATCCCAGATAACGGGACAAGAAGAAGAAATGCCCCAAATACCACAGAAGAAGGATGGTACTGGCATCTTTCCAACCTCTTGGGGTGGAGAAACTGCCAAAACCCTAGATAACACTCTGTAATATTTTCCCAAGTGCAATCAGCCATTTGAACCCCTGGACCCTTTTTCAGAGCAATTTGACCATTTAGATAAGCATACCAGGAAATCTATGGCTGGATCGAGCTATTTCTATATACACAGGCTGAGAGAAAATTTTCAGATTTAAATGTTACAGTTTTTAGGAATATCCTTTACTCCTCTGTTTTTTCTTCTGTCTTTTCCTCAGTGTGGACTGCCATCATTCATATTTAATTGAGGCACAGGCGGTTCTAACTCATCAGCTGAAGTACCCTTCTTCAAGAGCCTTGTCCATGGAATCTACTGCTTCGTAAGTATCTTCCATTTCCCAGCAGCTTTGCCGTGTGTCGAGCATATGCATAATGGAAAAGGAAAGGCGCAGAAGTTACCAACTGCTCAATAAAAGACAAAGAACATTCCTGTCGTGGAACAATGGAAAAAAGCAAAGAAGAGAAGCATGCGTTATATTTCTGGTTCCCCAGGATAGCAAAAGGAGGAGACAGCCCCAAGATTAGCAGAAAACAAATGATCTGATTTGTGATGGTCAAAATAACTAGATGGAAAACCCCCCATATATTACAATTCAAGTTAAATAAAACCCTGTTTCTGCTTAATACTTTTGAGAATTTGTCCATGAGCACTTCATTATTTAAGCAGCGTTCCTGTGGTACAGCCAAGTTTAGAAAGGATTTATTTAACATGCCATTACAGCAATTAGCCCCAGGGAAAGTTCAGCTTGCATACCCAGCTTCTAAATATGTCTTAAGTTTGTATTTATCAACTGGGTTTCCTTTTCCCCCCTGCTGAGTATAAACTTTCCCTTTTTTCCTCACCTCGCAGCTTCTATGAAGCTTTCAGCCTGAGCTCTTTCCTGAGCACCCGACATGTCGGAGCCCTATTCCAGAGACACCCTTCCACTTTTCCTCCCGAGGACACCGACACAATGTCCTTCCTCAGTAAGGTACCTCTCTCAGGCCCCGTGTGTCAGTTTGGATCATGACAGCAGGAATAAGAAGGTAAAGGCAGGATGTTTAAGAGGCAGAAAGGAGATTCAGGACATTGAAGTTCAATTTCTAGCTCTGGAGTGACTTCAGACAAGTCACTTATTCTTTACCTCAGCTCTCAGAGTCTCAGCTCTCCAAGTCTGTATGGGAACAGTAATAGTTTGTCTCCACCTTGCTTATTCAGTCCATAGTGGATGAACTATCACTTGCAATGTTTATGTACTACATATAGTACATCTCGAGTCCAATCTCACTTTAGGCCTCCAGACACAACCATTCCTCAAAAAGTTCTCTGAACCCTATGACTTTGATCAGACCTTCACAACAAAGTAAGAGTGACACTACACACAGTGGAGGAAATTAGTTCTGGTGCCTGGAAAATTCTGTGTTTGTTTGCCACGGTATTATCTTAAAAAAAAAAAAATTACAGTTTTAAACATTTTATTTTTATTCTTAAGGTTTTGGCTGTATGTCAGAATAATAAAGAAACACAGAAACATTCCAGGTTTACACGAGTGCTGGCGTGGCAGCTGCCGCTATGCGCTGAATGCCAGGAAGCTAGAGAAGTTGTACCTCGAGTTGCTCGTCTGCTGAATGCAAGACATGCCTTCTGTTGCTTGTACCCTTCTCTGGGCAACAAGGAGCAGGAGCAGCACTGGTCTCCCTCACCACAAATAACTCTGGGTCTCTTGGCTTCATTTTTGCTTTTCCTTTCCCACCATCCGTAGCAGTCGCTCTCCAGTTTCCCAAGGGAACAGGAAAGGAAGAGATTTCTTACAGATTGCAGCTGAATGCAGTGTGTGTCACCAACGTCCCAGTGCCAAAATCTCACTTTCATCTGACATTGGCTGATATGCATCTCAGTGCATGTGGCAGGAGCTTGCACTCTATAACCTTGGTGCCTGCTCTGACATAGAGTGGGACCAGTTTCTGCTACCTTTCCAGCAGGATTTCCCGCTACATTCAATGCACAGAACAGAGCTGCAAGGAAGTAGAAGTAAGGTTATCTGAGCAACTCTAAACCTACTGTTTTTTAACTCTACAACTGAAATTAGATTCTTTTAACAATTTTTGGTGAGTATGCATTTTATAGCCATAAGGAATTGTGAGTGTTGCAAAAGAAAAACGGTGTTTCAGAGCCTCTGCTCGCTGTACAAATTAGCAGTGAGAGGCTTAGGGAATGTCACTGCCCGAGTTAAAAGAGTAATGTTGCTTTGGTTTTGCAATATACATGAAAAATCAACCTTTTTCACTGTGCATGCTCTTTCTGCATACCATGCTGAACATACATTCATTATACACCAGCTCAGAACAAAGCACAGTGAAGTCATTGTACAGTGATACCAATGGAACTTTTTTCTCAAGCATCAACAACATTGGACAAACTCTGGTTTGTTGGAGGCAAAAAAAACCCACCTAGTTTCATTTTCTGCCACTTATACTGTCTATCATAAAAATGAACCAAAGTACAATAATTCTTCTAGCAAATGTCTCAATCAACCTGTAATTCCCTGGCAGTTTCAACCACTGGACTTCTTTTTAACAGTATTTTGACCCTTCTGCTGCAACAGTCTCAATAAATTAAAATCTGAATATTTCCCAATCTATTTCCCAGCATTATTTCCTTCACATTACATCTGACCTGTTCAGGATGAATGGCTAGGGCAAGAAAAAGTAAGAGGAATTTCAAGGGCTCCATGAACACTACCTAATGTACCGCTGCAGTTTAAGATTAACTGACATCGGCTTGACCCACTACCTGCCTAAAGGAAAATGGTCAGATAGCATTTGGTGAAGTTTATGAGATGCCAGACCCACTGTGGTGTACGCAGGTCTTTAATTTGCTGTAATTTATGTCTGGAAGGCCCCTAGGCGTACTGCTTTGTCACAAAAGTGACAGAGAATCAAACTTCAAGCCAGTGATCTTTTTTTCACTTTTCCCCAGTATCCTTTGGAATGAAAGGAATGTGATACAGAGGGAACAGCGCAAATGTGATGAATAGTCTTCATGGGGCAATCATGAATAAAATAAAAATGAGTTACATAAGCACTCAGAGAGAAAATATATGCAACTGCTCTCAACTACTTGCTTAGTTGCACAGAGTTTAGTGGGACACATGATTTAATTTCATTTTAAAATCCTTTTAAATTTAATTCTAGTAATTGTAAGAGAAAAATAATCCTGTGAAATCTGGTTTGGAAGAAACAAAAATTCTTCTCTCTGACCATAATCTATGCCACATTCGGAGCACTCGTTTTAACAAATGTAATGAAGAAATATAGAGAGACAAAGTTATCCTGGAAAAATAAATGTACACAAGCCTTTGAACCCCAACAAACTTTGATCAAGAGAAAACTTCTCTATACTTTTAGGAAACCACTTATACATTTTAGTGGTAAAAGCTGTCTGGTTATAAAGAAAAACAATCACATCTGTTTTTCCCTCACTGAATTCCTGAAATTAATTGTGAATGGCGTAGTGGCTGTGAGCATTTCGTAGTTTCGGGGGCAGAGAAGAAGGGAGTATTTCTCACTGATTTCTACTGACCCCTTGTGGTAGGCTAAACTGAATAGCATTGCTGCAGAAGACTGGCTTCATTGAAGTCTCCACCGTGGGCAGGAAAAGTCAAGAGCAGACTGACCATCTCAGTGACCTCCTAAGAGTACGACATCTTAGGCTGTCAAGAGCCCAGAAGATGGTCAAAATTCAGAAGTTGCTCTTAGTCCATGAGGGGAAATATCAGACTGTGAGCAACAGTATGCCCTTCTTGGTATACAAGTCTCTAATTCTGTAAGACATGTTGTGGTGACATCCTAAACAAGACTGAAATTCCAGTAATTAACTCTATTCACCAAAAACACAGGATGAAATTAGAGGCTGATTTATGAAACTTTTAGTTTACACTAGTTGGGAATACAATTGTCTATACAAATGTCTTTCCAACCTAAGTTCAATGATAAGGTGGACAATTATTCAAAGGGCATCACCATTATGTTGGGTAATTTAGTTTAGATTTCAGCCACAAGGGAGAAAAGGCAAGCTATAAGAGGGAGAGTTTCAGATATTCCCACTTTTAGCTTTTCTAAAATACATATTAAATTCATCTGCGAGACAAGAATTTTAAAAAAGACCTACTGGAAAAAAAAAAGATTTGCTCTCGTAAAAAAAAGATTCACTCTCAAGTACTTATAAATGCTTTATAGATTGCATACTCACTACACAAACGTTCCTTCAATTGGGAACAAGCCAAGGTTCTCACTACTTCCATTTGTCCTAGCAATAGATCCACTTGCAGAATTAAAAAGAGCTAATGGGAATATTAAAGAGTGTGTAGCAAAGCATACAATTGGACTTTTACACAGAGAAGGTACAGCTGAGTCTCACACAATTCATATACCTAGGAATTGTACCTTACAGATTTTGACAGCTGCCAGAACACATAATGAATAGCTGAAAGATAGTTATTGTTTATTGATGAGAGAAAAAAAAAAAAAACAAAAACAACTATAAGCAGTTCCAAATCTCATTTCATGATTCTCCAGTCCATGCAAAAATTAGAGGGGTGCTACCTTATCTGACACGCCTTCACTACAGTTGGTTGTTAGTTATATTAACTGGGAATCTCTCCCAGACTATTTAACACACATGGAACTAATTCAATGGACTCAGTCAATATCACTGTCATTCTTCCCCTTCTTAAGAAAAAAAATAAAATAGTTGGAACTAGGAATAAATGTTATGTATGTTGGCTAAGCATACAAGGTACTACATACATAAACTCCTTTCTCCATGTGTTTTTACTTGTTTCGTGAGCTTCCTGTAAAATTGCTTTAGATTATCCTTGAAAAGTAAGGGGAAGGATTGCCATTAATATTTTGGGTCTCTTAAAATGGCACAAAAAAGACAACAAAAACTACTTTAGGTGAGAAAAGTCAGTTATAAAAAATTAGAGCAGGTAAATGGAGCTTTTAAACTTCAAAGTAATTGTGCATAAAAAGCACCTGGGACAAAAAATTTACTTTAGACTGAAATGAATCTGGCGCAAACTAAACCTCCCTGTCTTTCCATATTAAGGAATGTGCTCTTGAGAAGCATCTTTCAGCTTAACTTTTGGACACAGGAATAGTACAGGATAGTCGTGCCTCATGGGCCACCCACAGCAGGCAGCATGGAACTCTGACAACAAAGGAAACATGGAAATTAGGCAAGTCTAATTACCCCTCTCAGTTGTAGCAGAAATAAAATTAAAAGCCTGAGAAAATAATCCTGAGCAAAGTTTAATCCATCTTGGGACATTGCCCTGAAAAATTGCACTTTTGATTTTTCCAATGGAAAAAAAAATATTTCATTGGAAATTTCCCAGTGGTTCCATGGATTCAGAAAAGCAACCAAGCCATTCAAAAGGCAGAGGAGTGACAAGCTTGGGATCTGATGTTTTCCCATTTGAGCCAGGCTTTAAAACAGTCAATAAATATATTTATTGAAATCATAAAATCTACAGTCATGTTCTCTACATTTTCAGAAGTCTGTCTTTAAAATATTGTTCTAATGTCTACAATGAAATTTGTCATCCACTTTTCCTTTTTATGTGTTTCACAGACCAGTAGCACTTTAATATGTTTTGGGGCGTTTTTGGAAGGGGTGGGTTTTCTTTTCAGAACGGTTTAAATATCTGAACAGATGTAAAATTAGCCAACACTGCACAGTATAATGAGTTGTATACTGCAGACACACTTGTCAGAAAATTCTAATATGATATTTATCAGCTTGTAAATGAGAACACAACTATCAGCCTCGACTCAATCTAGGATAATGTAATGTTTACAGCTGAAGAATGACTGAATGCTTATACTTACAGAGATGTTTGCTTTTAATGGCCACATTTTCCAGTCCCATGATACAACTGTATTAAAAAAAAATCTTTCTTGCTCTTGTATATGCTAGGTTATAACAACAATTATTATGATTTTTATATCTATACAATGCTGCCTACAAAATATTTAATACCTAAGCAGCTGGTGCACTGTGGCTGATGCTTACTAAATGAATAAATGTTTTGTCTTGTGTTTCCCCCGTGTACTTGCATCCATCTGTTGTCTTGTGTCATTTTTGATTGAGGCCTAGAGGCACTACCACAAAACAAATAATGTCAATTTTGTTTTCATTATTGCAGGGCCAAGAACCCTACTTCCAGCCTGAGAACACTTTGGCGCTTGGTGCTGCACAAACACAAATGCAAAGAGATGTTTTCCACACAGACACAAAAAAAGGCATGCAGTAGGATGTGTTTATAGTAAAAAAGTTTGCATGAGAAGTTTAAATTGCTATTCGTTACAGGACGAATAACTTTATTAAGCGTGCAATCTGAGTGAAAGCAGATTTACCAAGCTGGCAGAGGAAACTGTAGTTCCCCCTAATGAGCACTGTAAAGCGAAGCGTGTTCTCCGGGTCAAATGACAGGCGAGCATCTGTTTCACTTCACAGCCTCCCCGTCCTCGCTGCGCCTGCGTCCTGCCCTCCTCCAAGACAAGAGCTCACCAGCTCCGACCCAGACACATGGCGGGCCACAGCGTGCTTGAGCTTAGTCCTCAGTTGTGTTGCGGTGGCTGCTTCTCCTCGCTGTGGGGGGTAATCACCCTGTGTTACTCCAACACAGGCCCATACAGATGATCTCCATCAGTCCCTTTCAATATAGAGAAGGTAACATAAGGATAGTTCTTGTCTGCAGGGCTATTGCAAACAGCTCTGTTAGGGGTGGGGACAGCTTCTCATGAAGACAGATTCTCATTTTCATCGACTACAGAGGGAGACTGCCTTGTCAACTCAGTCAGTTCGTTCAGGTGCTTGAAGTTGGCACCCTGAAACTCTTACAAATATTTCAAGACAACTCTTGCGTCAGAATCAAACCTTAAGTTTTGAGGGCTTGCCTGCTCAGCCCTGGCATTACATGAGTACCTCACGTACATCCATACAACCATATGCACATATAGTTATCTATACAGTCTTACTATTCTTCCATAACTCATGAATATACACCAGTGAGGGTTACACAGTAGAGTGTTTGCTGGCAGGAAGAGAGAATTTCTGCAGACTGTGTAATATCCAGAACAATTCAGCAACCTGAACCTCTGAAACCCGACCTATCTGAAAGCAAACGATCCTCTTTTGTGGCACAGAGGATAGAGATAAAGTTGCAGCAAGTGCAAGAATGAAAATGACAGAGAAGTGCGAGTGGTGATTACAAGTACGTGTGAACCTCTGCTCCTCTGTTTTTGGAACTCGGTCTGTGAGAGTGATCCAGCATGGGCCCCCCATTTGGGTGATGCCTTCCAGGTCTAAGCTTTGCTCACATTACCTATTTAAGTCCAAAGAACGATTCATGTAAAGGTGAGTGGGGTTTCATCCCAAGCGTGAGTACTCTAGGACAGGTCTGTTGCCAATCTCATAGTCTGCGAGCTCAATTTTCTCGAGAAACATCTTGGAGTTGTCTGTCTCTGCTGAGCAAATGGCTTCAGGGACAAAGAGCTGAATCCTGAGTTGAGTGAAGTAGATTGTCTTTGACACCTCTGTCAGGACAAGTTTTTCTCAAGAGAAGGACACGATCTCTTTCTTTTGGAACTGCATAAGAAATCATTCAGTTTGGCCATGTTTGACAACTAAAACAAATACAGCTGTATTCAAGAACTTTAGTTCAGTAACTCAGTATTGCAGAAATTTTTAGGCATGCAGTTAAAGCTGATGACCCATTTTCCATTCTCTTAAATCCCAAATAAGGCATATTAAATATTCATTTTCTATCTGTTTGAGAGTGTATCTCTGAACTTCGAAGACCATTCCTCTTGGGGGGGAGAAAAAGGAGTAAGGGGAATTCCCTCATATATTCAGAAGATTTATTCTGTTTTGTATGATTGCTGGCATGGGAGCAATCCTTCCCCTCAGAAATGGCTGCATGTCATTTGTAGCCAAACGGTCTAAAATATTAAATTCAATTGAGTAAGACAGGTACAGCCCAGGTATGGAAATTTTGCGGGAGAAACTGACGAAATGTCTGCTTGGTCATCTCTCTCTGTCCCCTCCTTTGTTATACAGCATGAAGCCATGCAATAGACTTCATGTAAGACTAACTGGTTATTGGGATGGAGTAATCTCTGAAGAGATTTTGTTTTTCCTTGGTTGTGTTTTTACTGGGGTGTTGGTGGAAACATTGACTCCTCATCATTACTTTGCTACTAAATAAATATATGGCAAAGACTCCTAGAGTCTCCGCTCCTAGAGTGGTTTCTCACCTTTTCTTTTTTTTTTCTCTATTTCTTTTTTTTTTAGCAGTCCAAGTGAGTGAATAAATAAATGCCCGATTAACCCACATAGCAGAGGTGCTCCTCTGAGCTCTTACTGCATCACTCAGGTGAGCCAAAGCCTGATGGTGAGGCCAGACCCCAGTCCCTGATATTATTATTATTACTCCAATAGCATCCATCCCAATTAGGATCAGAGCTCCCATGTTCCAGGCACTGCACACTACACGGTAAGAGATATTTGCTACCCCCCAGAGCCTTCAGCCTAATATGAATAACAAACGAAGCCAAAGGCTGTTCTGCAATTCGTCAGGGAAGCAGAATCAGTGGTTGTGCTCTGTGGATTTTGTGTGAGAAGTGTCTGCAACTGCCTGCGTCTCTGGTCTTTGTCTGATCCCCAGACTATGACTAAGAAAAAGGGGAAAAAAGGTAGGAAGATGAAGGTAAACTCAGTTACAAAGTTGTATATTTGATAGAAAGCTACATGGGGAGTAAAAACAAAATCATAAAACGACAGGACACAAATGCAGTGGGAGTTAGGGAAAGATGAAAGAAGGAAGGAAATTGGATAACAATACTGATCAGAAAGAATAAAGGCAAAGACAAATAATGACAAGCAAGAAAGAAAGAGGATTAGAGGTGAGTGATGAAAGCTATGGAAATAAGGATGGTAGCTGCGATCAGCAGATGTCATTGTTAGGAGTCAGAAAATGTGTTTTTTTTTTTAAACCTAGATGATCCTGAGAAGAGGAAGATTTCAAGGCAAAAGGGACTTTGGGGAAATGTACAAAAGCAACTGACAATATGTTTACATGGCACTAGCTGCTGCTGGAGTTAGCTGAGGATAGCATTGCTCAGTGTACTAGCAATGGCAGAGCTTGAGTTAGCAGAGACTTTCACACAGCCTGAGCAGTCCTGTTAAAATGTAGGCATTTATAAAGTGCTATTTGAAAATACTCTTAGGAGCTTTTGAAAATTTCATCTGAGTGGGATCCACCGTCACTAGTTGTAGTTACTTTCTCTTTAATTATTTAATAATGACAATTTTTGTAAGGGATAGAAAAATCACACAACATTGTCAAGAACATCAGCAGACTTTCTTATGAATAGCTGAAAATCATAGAATAGCATAGTTTTGGAGTTTGTTTTACAGGCACAATTTTGGCTGACTCCTAGGGAGTCCAATCCTGAATGCACGCAAGGGGCTACAGATAGAGTGCCAGGACCCCAACCTGAGAAATATCTCTCTCTCTCTCTCTCTCTCTTTCTCTCTCACTTCTCCCTGCCCAGACCATAGCATCCAAGATGCTCTTGCCAATAGCCTATGCTATACATCAGGTAGCGCTGAATGAGTTGTTTAGGGAACAAGCACCTGAAAATCCGGTTGCCACATAAATACGGCTGTGACCACCTTCACCCTCCCCAGGCAGCCGAGGCTCTTCCCTGTATCACAGCGGAAGCTCCCCATGATGGCCACAGCACTGAGACCCAGTACTTCCCAGAAACAGATGTCAGCCCGATCTCATTTTTCTCTTGACAAGTGATGGGTGGGATGAGGAGAGCGAGGGGAGAGATCCAAACACGGCAGCGGGGCCCCTTCCAGGGTGGGAGCAGAGGAGCCTTGGAGCACCACTGGGATGGAGCCCTGCCGTGGCTGAACCATTTCCAGTGTCTCTGTGTCCTGAGGGCAAGGGGTATTTGAGATCCTGGTGCTATTCTAGGTCTAATTCCAGCTGCCTGTGACTAACAGAAGCAGCAGAGTAAGTTTTGCAGCACCTGGGTTCTGCGGCTGCTCCAGAGTATCACCAAATTCACCACCAGAAAGGATTAATTAAAGAGGTGTAAATCACAGTCGATGCACCAGCCATGCTAATTTAGAGAAGTCCCACTGAATGTTATTTTTATATCCCACTGTTGAATTCAGTAAAAACCACATTTCTCTTGTTCCTTGTAATAGTGCTTTGTTGTCCCCAGAGAAGAATCCTCCTTAACTTAATAGCGGTACATATGTAGGTAATAGCTGGAGTTTGTAAAGCTTGTAATGCCTAGCTCTGCTTCCCTGAATGCCAAGGTATGGCGAATTTCTAAGCGGGATTGGTTTACCACAATACCTTGTAGTCATGCTGGTTAAAACAAGCTTAATTTCTCTGGGGCTTATATTTCATTGGATTCCTCGCCATTCAGGCTGTTCGAGTGCCATGAATTTATTATGAAGGTCAAATTATTCTGAAGACCTGACTCATCCAAATGTGGTGTTAAGGATTCAGTAATTCACAGGGACTTATGGCACAGGAGAGCCATACATTTCTGTGTCTAAAATGACACAATAGCAAGATAATATCTGCAGATTTTTTTCAGCCAAAGCTCTTGCCTAGATCAGCTCACAGAATGAGGGATATCTGGCTGCAAAGAGATCCATAAACAGTAATTATCAGAGCTGGGTAGAAAAAGATAATTCCAGCTCCAGGAGGATTTCAATATTTGATGACTGCTTTTTTGCCGATTTAAAATGAAAGCTCAAAATGTCAAAGTTCTGCTTAGCCAGACTCCAAGCTCAGTTTAAAATCCTGGACAGATGCAAACTGTTCCTGAAGCACCAAAAATTCTGAAATATAAACCCTGCTGATTAATTAATCTTTCATGTGAAAGGTTTTCCCATCAGGAAGGAATGGATTTCTGAGGCCAGGCTCTTTGAAGCCCAGAGCTGGCAGCCTGGCACGCACAGCTGGTGGCCAGCAGTGAAGACTTTACTCTCACAACAATTTCTCACAGCGAGCTCCAAGTCTCCTTAAACTGGCTGGAGGAAGATCCTGCCTCTGATGAAAGAAGCCTCTGTGAGCCATCACTATTCAGAAGGAACTGTCCAGAAAATGCGTTCCTTTCCACTTAGAATCCAAAAACGGTACAGAGAGTGCCATGTTTCATCAGCATAAATAATTAACTGCAGAAGGACATGTAATATTCATAGCTGAAAATCATTAAACAAAATAGGCTGGGAAAAAAATCTTAAACGTGAAGTGATATTAATCATTTAGCCACAGATTCAGCTTAGAGCTTCTCTTCTGTTTAATTTAATTATTATTATTTTAAATCTATTCACGGGCAGATGTTGCTCTGCAAACCCACACAACTAATTCCCACATGTGAGACAGTCAGCCTGAGGTTTAGCCTCTTGCAGTATTAATTAACATCATGAGGCATTGTTAATGATAGTGGACAAAGTGAAAATGAAGAATTTTCTGCACTTGGTAAAATGGGGATGAAAATGGGTCAAAAGAACAACACTTTTCAAACAGCTTTGTCTTCTCAGCTGTATTGTATGCTCCCAGAGGTTTTAGTTTATGCAAGGTGAAAAAAAACCCTCTCTAGGTTTTCTGTATCTCCAACATGCACAACAGGAGCCTCTCAGAACAGAGGTGTTTAAAAGCAAGAAGGACCCCAGAAGCTTCATTAGGATTTCCTAGATGGAAGACAAGAAAATGCTTCCATTTAAGAGCTGAATTTGCATTGGTCAGTGGAGACATCCAGAGCTATGCTGCTCTTCTCACTGAGAAGGTGATATCAGGGCAAACCCCATGAGTCGGCATTGTTCAGCTCATGGCCCAGAGAACAATCACACACAAATTAACTGTGTCAGATCTCACTGAAGGTCCCCTTGTCCTCCTGCCTTTCTGACATCCCTTCTCTCTTTCCCTGGAAAACAGAGCTCATCTTACTCTCTGTGAGATGTCTATGGATCTCTCAGGTGGGAAGGTAAGGTAGAAAATAAAAGTAAGAAGTGCAAAGATGAACTGGTTGGAAAAGTCTCCTCTGCGTGGAGATAAGAATGCCTGAATATTTACTCCTATGGGGTCTGTGGCTTACTATCCATCAGGAAGCTACCAGAACCTCAGCTTAAAGAAGAATACGTTTTTTCCTCCATTTTTTTATGGTTATTTTGGGTTTCTGGAATAACTGCAGCAATTCTTAACCATGACCCATTGTGCCTTTTGTGTTGCACTATGTTGTCAGACAGTTCTGAAAGGCTTTGTTCACACAACATCCTGCAATTCTGAGGGCCCTCTGCAGAGGGAGAAGACACTGCACCTGAGTTTTGAAGTGTGACTTACTTGAGGAAGAAGGCATTATTCTCTTAAAAGTTCTTTGAGTGCTGCAGCCCTTTTAAGTACAAACATCCAATGCTTGTGAACCATACTTGTAGTACTATATGTAGTTCACAGACTTAGGCTGGAGCTACAGACAGATCTTGGACCTTGCAGAAGCCCCTTTATGCAGCTACAGATACACAAAAAGTGACTTAAAGCTACTCTGCTGGGGATGGTGATTGCTTCCCTGGGCCTTGAGCGCGTTCAAACATTTGTCAAACATGCCGAGGACTTAGGGTATCTTACAGTCCCTTGTCTTCTACAGAATCACATAATGGCAGGGATGGGAAGGGACGTTTGGAGATCATCTAGTCCAACCCCCGTGCCAAAGCAGGTTCACCTAGAGCAGGTTGCACAGGAATGTGTCCAGGCAGGTTTTGAATATCTCCAGAGAAGAAGACGCCACAACCTCTCTGGACAGCCTGTTCCAGTGCTCTGTTACCCTTAAAGTAAATAAGTTTTTCCTCATGTTGAGATGGAATTTCCTGTGTTCCAGCTTGTGCCCATTGACCCTTGTCCTGTTGCTGGGCACCACTGAAAAGAGTCTGGCCCCGTTCTCTTGACACCTGCCCTTTAGATATTTATAAGCATTGATGAGATCCCCTCTCAGTCTTCTCTTCTCCAGGCTAAACAGACCCAGGTCTCTCAGCCTTTCCTCATAAAAGAGTTGCTCCATTCCCTTGATCATCTTTGTAGCCCTCTGCTGGACTCTTTCTAATGCACACCGGGAGACCATTGGCCTTCTTGGCCACAAGGGCATGTTCCTGCCTCATGGTCAACTTGTCCACCAGGACTCCCAGGTCTCTCTCTGCAGAGCTGCTTTCCAGCAGGTCAGCCCCTAACCTGTACTGGTGCATGGGGTTATTCCTCCCGAGGTGCAGGACACCTCGGAGGACACCTACAGGACACCTGCAGGACACCTACACTTGCCCTTGTCAAACTTCATTAGGTTTCTCTCCGCCCAGCTCTCTAGCCTGTCCAGGTCTTTCTGTATGGTGGCACACCTTCTCTTGTGTCAGCCACTCCTCCCGGTTTTGTATCAACAGCAAACTTGCTGAGGGTACATCTGTCCCCTCATCCAGGTCATTGCTGAGTATGTTGAACAAGACTGGACCCAGTACTGACCCCTGAGGAACACCACTAATTACAGGCCTCCATCTGGACTCTGCGCCACTGATCACAAGCCTCTGAGTTCTGCCATTCAGCCAGTTCGCAATCCACCTCATTGTCCACTCATCTAAATCACACTTCCTAAGCTTACTTATAAGGTTGTTATGGGAGACTGTCAAAAGCCTTGCTGAAGTCAAGATAGACAACGTCCACTGCTCTCCCCTCATCCAATCAACCAGTCACTCCATCATAAAAGGCTATTCCCCTTGGTGAATCCATGTTGGCCACTCCCAATAACCTTCTTTTCCTCTACAAGGAAAAGCACATGTATGCTTTGGAAAGGAGGTATAAAATCTACACAATTAAGGTTCTCCATTCCCTCCCTCTTCATGGTTATATTTGTTATTTAAAGACACTTCCAAAGACTGAAGGGGACTGCATGAAAGCAACACAGAGTAAGAGCTTATGCTCTTGCAGGTCATATACTGTTCTTTCATGAATGGTGCAATCATGTAAAAAACCTACAGTTAGTATTTCTTCTAGCAAATTGTCTGTGACAGTGAAGTGAGATATTTTTCTTCATTAGCTAGCTAAACATTATGCCCTCATGCTGAATATTTTATACCTCCATAAGGCAGTTACAGACACATATATGCTTTTCTGTCTCATCTGCAAGGTTATTCAATCTTTAAAAATAAAAAAGAAAATTTTAGTTATCCTGTGATGATTTACTGTATTATGTTGGCATATCATCACTAAATTGCATGAAAGAGGATTTTTTTTTTCTATTTTAAATGAAAATCACAACATAGTCCTAGTTACATAGAGGTCACCAGTGTCTCCATGGCGATTCTCAGATGTGTAAGCAGGTACCCAATGAGAATTTCCAGTGAAATAATTTTACTGTGAATTTATAATCTTCTTTCCCTATTTATCCATTCATTTGTCCAGCCTGCTCTCTTGGGCTGCACTCTCGCCCAAGCTGTGAGGTCTCTAGAACAGACTCTGTGTGTGCCCAGTTCCTGGTGTGATGTCCATTTATCAATATCCTTATCTCTCACTTAGAATAAATAGGTCAGCTAGCATGTTACGTACATGGATGTGACCAGTGAAACCTCACTGTAACTTTACCGTTATAATATGATTTTAGGGCAATATTTGTACTATTAAGTGATATCAAATGTGAGAGAAACATACTTTTCCTTGCTGGGAAAGAAAGGCAGCAAGGGGGGGGCGGTGTAGAGCTCTGGGTGGCATTTTTTTTTTGTAGGTAGAACCAGTTGGCAGAAATGGATGCATCAAATTTACTTGTGCTAAAAACTGATCAATTAATCTGGCATGAACTAGGGCTCTATTTCTACTATCAAGATCTGAGGACATAATTGCATGAGCCACAGCACTTGTAAGGATGTTCAACCCAGACATTAATTTATTAGAAAACAGGGCAAACACATTTGCATATTGAGTTCATATTTCTGGAGACAGAAATCTATGCACTATGCCAAAATAAGAATTTAAATGATCTAATATGAAATTGTGAAATGTAATGAATGATTTAATAACATCATCGGCATTAGCACAGATGGCTCACCATGTTGGTGCCTCACTCTGCCTTGTACAATGGGAATGGTTGAGAAATGCCACACGTCTCTATTACACAGTATTATCCTGGGTGCCAGCACAGTGTACCACTAAAGTTCTAGTGCCAAAGCATGAAAGTTATCACTTGCATTTCAGCTGTAGAGGAAAAACCTTGTTGATTTATAACAACCGCTGAGTAGTTTAGGACAGAAGAGATCTTTGCCCTTCTCTGGGAGTCATATGTTGCCCAAACATTGTATGAAGCAAAGCAGAGGTTCCTACTGCGCATTACTGCTAAAAATTTTCTTTCCAAGGAGGGGGAAAAATTAACAATGAACTCTGATGCTACTGGGTTGGACAGCAGTCTAACCCTAAAAAGTGAATAGTGTTTGGGTGCATTGCTAGCTTTAGTCTGAATGAAGTTATCTTTGAAGGAAACAAGGTTTTCAAACAATGACTAGACATTTTCTGAAATTTCTGAGATTTGTAATTGCTAGCAATTGATAAGAACTGATGTATATTTAAAAAGAAAAAAAGAAAACAAAATTGCTATGCTTAAATCTCTGATTTGGTTAACCGTGCAGTCTTACAAACCAGCAGAACTTGTGCTTTGGGGAGGAGGAGGAGTAGTGTCACATGTACAAAGCTGTGAAGGCTGCTTGAGCCAGGACTGTCACCAAAATAAATGTTTGTTAAATGATATCCTTAAAATCTGGTGTATAGCAATCTAAGTAAACCATAGGAGTCATTTAAGATCAGCTATTTTGTTACAAGAAGGCTGGTAACGAAGCTTCAGCTGCCTCAGATTGGGTACTAATTTCTCTTGGCAGTGAGAACTTGCTTTTTAGCAAATTTAAATGTATCACTTATGGTTGGAATATGGGGAAGTTCAGAAAAACTTTCCACAAAACTCGGGAGCATGCGGATGACCTTCCTATTTCAACCTACATTGCAGATTGTCTAAACAAGCAGATAATTATTCTTATTTTAATATTTTATTCAACACTGCCTCTTCTGGTTTCATTAAAACAGGGAATTATCATAAAAAGCAAGAGAACAAGGAAAAGACTCTGATTCCCCTGAAGTTCTTGACAAAACTGTCATTGATTTCAAGAGGAAAGAGATTTGATCTTTTTCTGCAGTGCTTATCTAAATCCTTGCAAAACAGAAGTTTTTAAATTTTTCCCTAGGACACATCTAGGACTACCAAGCCTCCTTCGAAACAGCAACTTTGCAGCTGCTATTACTCTGAACAGAGGCAATTTCAGGTTTGCTTCTGACATCTGTATGCGTTTTAAGGCTCAACTAAAGTGGATCTTGGTTAAACACCACTTGTGGCAGTGGCGTTACGTCACATGCGACAGCTATCACCTCCACTTTCAGCTCCCTCCAAGACTGTCCTCTGATGGTTTTCAGTAGAATGAGTTATCCCAACACCTTTCCACACAGGTGGCACAGTGAACCCCAGAGCAGTGAACTAGAGGGAAAATTTGCTTCCTGTTAAGAGTTTCCTTCTGTTGGAGAGCATGGCTGGAAAAATCTGAGACAGTAGGTCAGGAGAAGCCACTTCCATCCTGAAAGCACTGTTGATTGGTGGGGGCTTATGACTAGTTTGGCAAGGATAAGTAAGAGATTCAGTATTGTATATTGTTGCAGTTAGCAAGTTAACTGTTAAAAGAGGTGCTTTAACATAATTTAAAGCCAGTATTTGACCTGCCTTCAAAGGTAGTAACTGTTGTCTTTTAGCACACAGGGCCTTTGGAAGTGAGACAGTTTTTATCTTGGTGTTGTGGATGGTGTTGAAAAGTGTTGCTGCCAACTGACAAATGTAAAAAGCAGCAACAGACTAGAGAAGAATTCTCCCTGAAGTCTAATGATCTGTTATTCATCACTGTTTATAAGTGCCCCTACTGTATATTTGCTGTGCTGTCATGGAAACAACCATTGAGCCAACCAATTAAGAGCAAATTAAAATGATGCTGTCAAGATAAGCATATGCTAGAAATTAATTTCTTACCTGTCTCACAAAAAAAAAAAAAGAAAATACCCCAAATATTTTTAATTCTTAAGAATACTATTTGCATTTATCTCTTTGGAAAAAATAAAGACAGAAGCTATTCTGTAAATCCGAGAAATGTGGAGTCCGTGCCTTCATACAACCTGTGTACAATGGATCACGAGTGACTTTACAAGTGCATTTAACAGAATTACTTCATTATACTTTCCTTTGATTGTTTTCCAGTCCTCACATAGGAGCAGTAGACTCCACCTAGGTCTGGATGTCAACATTTTTTTTATATGGCAAAAAAGCACAGTGGTGTCATTATGCCGTACTGACTCTACAGCATGCCACAAATAGTCAGGAGACTTGTCTGTAGCTACTCCAAGGGTGCAGTTTCGTAGCAGCCTTGGAAGTGCTATGGCCCTGCCTTTCTCTCTCTTTCCATCCCCTCGCCAGCTGCATCCCTGTTTCCTCCCTTGCATTGGCATAGGTATGCATTTGATCTCCCTGTGATGTGAAGTAGCAACACCAGCTGCGTTCATTTTCTTCGTGAGCCTGCTCAGATGAGCACCAGTCCCACTGCATAGCAGATGGGGAGAATACGTTACCTGGAACAGCATCCTCAACCTAGGATGTGGCTCCACAACTTCAGTGTAAGGACAAAAAGGTCTTGAAGATGAAGTCTGATGCAGTTTAAGCTCTCTCATCTATCTAACTCTTAAAAATTGTACTATTTCCTTTACTGGAAAATTGTTGTATTCCATCACCCTCAGTGGCGTTCCTTCAGAGAAGCAGATTTCTCTGAGACATCTCCAGCGTGTCCTCTCTTGCCATTGAAGTATATTCTCTCCCCTGTTCATGTGGAGGCAGGCAGATATGCAGTGGTAGAGTCAAGCTGTGCAGTTTCCCATCCTAGGGGATTCGCTGCTAGCACTTTGTGGCCCTATTAGAGCTTCTTGTTGCTGCCTTAAGCAGTGCAAAAAGCTATGCTGCACAAGGGAATCTACCCACCAGACCCTTACTAAAATGTTGCTCACATGAAGACAACACAAAAGCCATCCCCAAAGTCACTAGAGTCAAACTCTAAAACAACACAGAAAATAAGGGGAAATTAAAGCCTATATGGATAACTCTTACTGTATTATTCTTATATTCAGATGAAGAAGGGGAAACAATAAATCAGTGCTAATACCTGTGGAGACCCGGAATGTGCTGCGTCTTTCTCCAGTGATATATGGTCAAGAAAACAGCTGATGAAAGTAATTATTTATAGCAAGCATAAAAACAGTGCTAGGTAGATCTCAATAGCTCTCACCATCACTTTAACAAAAGCTTGTGAGAGTTATACCAATTTGATGGTGTCTTAAAGTGAGCTGAACTGTAGAGAACTGCAGTTTTGTTTCAGATATGAAGAAAATCATCAGAGTAACAGCAGTAATCAAAATGAATGAACCCTACAGAAACATAGTGACGATAGAGCTGTCAGCATCTTTTTCCCTCCTGCTCCGGTTGATCCCAAAGAAGAGAGTACTGAATAAGAATCCACTACAACTATCAAGCATGGTACATTCTGTGTGAGATTTTCGACTTATGTTAATTCTTTCATTCACCTGGGAGTACCTAACCTTATCCACAGAATACAGAGGCATTAAAAAAATACGATTTTTTTTTTAAATTATCACTTGGTTTTATGGCCTGTATTTGTGGATGTATTTTGGGTTTGCTTATGCTATTGGCAAAGTTCATTGCCTAACACTCAGCCACACCAAGTGCCCTCACCTATTCAGAACACATAATGTTGGCTTAATTGTCTCCATACTATATGTGAATTCCTCCAGTGGGTTGTTTTCCTCTCCCTCTGACTGAATAGTATTGGTGGAATATGTTTTACTTATGCCCTCTTCCAATTTCATTTAAACTTGCATTAAACTTGCCTTACCTCATGATGAGTGTTTTTTCAGCAGCAATCTAAATGAAAATATTACACTGATACAGCAGCATCACTTTATTTAAGGAACAGAATAGTGCAAATTATGCCCCTGCCACAAAGTTCTCCTCCAGTCCCAGTGTACATCTTGGGATCACCTTAGGCCTTTCCTGTTGTGTCCCATGATCTTCTTCAAATGACCTCCCCTGATGCTTCCCACCTTCAGAAACTTCACACATCTGTGTCACTCTTATCAAGAAACACAGATGCTGAATTTATTCCAAAAGGTAATTCAAGAAGTCTCTAGTGACTTTATATGGCTTCCGAAGCACTAAACATATTGCGCTCATCTAATGTAAGACACCAGACATACAGCTTGCCTCTGATTCTGAAATGCTTTGCATCTTTGAAGCCTTGAAGTAATCTAATCATGGATGGATGTGTGCAAGTCTGCAGGAACCACAACGATCTTAAACTTTGGTCTAGATTCTTCATAATGAATCAGCCTGGGATCTTGTCCGTTCTTAATTTCTACAGTAACTTTTTCACTTGATCTAGTTTTATTACTTTTTTTTTTTTCTTGGATATGGTAAATATCAAAACGGATAAAAATGCCATACATCTGTAAATAGTTCAAGCTGATATTTTATTTCTACTAGCAAC
Source organism: Dromas ardeola (assembly GCA_013398915.1). NCBI lineage: Eukaryota > Metazoa > Chordata > Aves > Charadriiformes > Dromadidae > Dromas > Dromas ardeola. Next base: position 61,004 of record VYZM01005113.1, read on the forward strand.
ATTATAGTATTTTTTACATTAATCCTTGTCTTGAGTCTTGAGGTACTTGAGATGATAATTAGTTATTCATATGCTAACTTCTTTAACTGTGTTGTACAACATTAAGCATACATCTGTATTTATACGGTTTATGATCTCACCACCCATTTTATCCTTATTTTTAGAAACAGGAATTTTAACAAGCCAAACATTAAAAAAAGCTATAAGAGCTGCTTCATTGTCAGTGTTACTGAATTCATCAACTTATAACCATTGTTGATATGTGAAATCAAATGTCCTTGGAATATTCTTCTCCTTTGCCTTGAAATCTGGGTGGTGTGTTGCCAGCTTCGAGCTCTTTACTGTGGTGGAATTTTATTTCAGAATTTATTGCAATCCTGCTTTAAGGTGCTGCCCTTTACACAGAATCACAGAAGGATAGGGGTCGGAAGGGACCTCTGGAGATCACCTAGTCCAACCCCCCTGCAAAAGCAGGTTCACCTACAGCAGATTTCTTGTGAAAATTAGACTACAGTACCTTACCTCCCATACTGCTCCCAATGAAAGTTGTGTGTATATATATATATATGTACATGGAAAGCGTATCAGTGACCAGACTGCATTCCAGTGTACACGAAATAGTACAAAGTCAAAGTATGCTGCTGTTTTACTAGATAGGAAGGTGTACGTTGCACAGAAAAATGCGGAGGATGTAAAAGGCGGACCACGCTGTTACTGTCACCTTGCGAGCACCCCTGTGACGTTGCTTGCTTGCTATCAAGGGTGATTAACTCTCGAATGCGCTACTTGAGAAGATGGGCTGGGACAATCCTTGGCCACAGGACAACAGCCCCGGGTGCCCTTGCGCCCTGCCAAAGGTGCCCTGGCCTTGCTGCCTTGCCCCTTGCAGCAGACACCCCAACAGCACCCACCTCGCTAACTGCTGCAAGCGGCTTTACAAAGCAAATCCACCGAGTTTTATAGCATTTTGATATTAAACACTAGGTGTCACTAGCATACTCTTAAGGCAGTCTGTTGAAATTGGCTGCACGGTGCATGTTCAGCCCGGTACCCAAACGCAGAAGGCTTTTTCAGTGCCTGCACCTCACTGGCAGAGGCCTTGTAAATCCCACTCGGCTCAGGTATGAAGGCACTTGCAAAGCACCCACAGCGCAGGGTGTCTGCCCAAAAGAAGTATTTGCACAGGAAGCAGCAAGAGCAAGTATTTTTGCAAACACCATTTTCGCCGCTTTTGTCTATTCTCATTGGTCTCAGACAACTACATGATTACAGAGAAAAAAAGTATTACTTACCCAGGGAAAAAGAATTAATTACCCTGTTATCACACTACTAGAGAAAAGACTAATCCAAAAGGTCCTGTCTCTTCTCTGGAGAAGAATGGCTGTCCAGCACAGTGTCCGGGTCATGCCTCCTTATCTGTGCTGTGGAGAGCACAAAGCAGAGCTTTGCTTTGCTTTGGAAGAGCCATAAACAAGAATGGCATTTGAACCCTAGTGTAATCAAATTCAAATATTGACAGAGATTTACAAAAGAAATGACCTTGATGACAAAATAAGGTTTGAATAAAGGATCTTGGTTATTTTTCTATCCTTTGTTTATATTTTAACATGTTCTTTGTACCAAGGTTTATGCAACATGCATGTGTCATGATGCAAGTTCAACTTCTGCACCAGCTTTTTCCATCTCTTCATCAAGTCTGTGGCTGGTCGCAGCAGCGAGGAATCCTGGCACGGGCAAGGTAAACACAAACAGTGCCCGATGTCACTCTAGAAGGTACCTTTCAGCTTTTATAACAGTCTTTGGAAATAACCAAGGCATCCTCTTCCCAGGATCGGCTGCCAGACACTGGGAAATGTGCAGGGTGAAGTGCAGACTGGCAACGGGGAGAACGGGGAGCACAACAGCTGTCCCTTGGTCTAAAAGTCAAGGAGAGATGAAAGTGGCCTGGCATGGATGACAATCTATCTAAGAATTGGCAAAAGACTTTCCCCGCCTGTTTATTTTTTTTTGTGACCAGGCAGATGGAGAGTTGCCCCCAGTTTTTCAAAGTATACAAAAGGGTAGCAAATGTCTGAGCACGGAGGTCTGACCCGCTGTATGTGGGTTAGGTATCACACACTGTGCTAAGGATGAACCCATTTAATGGCCTCAGAAAGTCTGAAAAGCAGTTATAAGAGCTAAGGTTAGCACTTAAGTGCTCTTTATGCCTATACAGAGCTGATCACACTCAGCTTCAATTCAAGACATGTCCCGTGTTCATCTCCGCAAGTTACATCTACTCAGACAGGAAGCCCCGAGGCTCCTCTCCATCCTCACGCAAGTCATCCAATGGGGGTTTCCTGATCATTCAGGGTAATTTTGTGCATCTGATCCAGGGCAGGAAAGAAGTAATTTTATATCTCATCTCTTAAAGCATCATCCACTCCTTTATCTTAAGGAGCACATATAGAATCTCATTAAGAATCAGCCACATTGAGCTGAATGGCAACTATTAAAAACTCAGGAATTACTTCCTTCCAAAAATAAAAATATACCCAAGTTCCCTGTTTCCTCCATCTCCACCTCCTTCAAATGCTGATTAAGGAATTGGGTTCATACTGTGCTCTAAAGAGCCACCACCTCTGGCCCCAACTTAAACACTTGTCACCCAGGTACCATCAGTCTCTCTGTGGTGCAGACTTGGGGCTGTCAATGAAAGCGTAAAGGCAGAGCCCAAGCTGTCTTATTCTGGCTGGGTATGAGACGAAAATGAGCAGAAAACAAATGATGCTATTCGAGATAAAGCCATTGAAGGATGAAATCTGTAATAAAGCCTTTATTTCTGAATTGTTCGCTCTTCCTTTATCCTTTCATTTGAATAAAGATTCCATATAAAAAGCAGAGCTGATTTACACAGAAATCAACCAAGAAGAATTGCATATTTAAAATATGTTATAAATTTATATAGTGGATTAGTATAGATTTTTTTTTAACAAATTCAATCAATTTTATATATTTAGATGTGTTCCATATAGAAAGAAATCTAAGTTTTGTTTTTACCCCGGAACTAACTCGTCTTTCTCATCAAAGGAAATACACTGATATTCAAAATTTTGCCAATCTCTTTGTTTCCCCTTCCTAATGTAGAGATTCTCACTAACGACTTTTTCAGACTGCCAAGTGCTGATATAGCTAACGTAGTCATACATTTGAAAATCTAATGCAACTTCCAAGGATGATAATACTCGTGTGTGTACCTACTTCAGAAAACCATTTGTTTACTTGTCTTGAAGAGCTTATCTGGTCCTCACGGCACTGTGCCACACACACTCAGCAACATTGATGTCCTTCTGTCTAACAAAAGAAAGAGATATTAGCCTAAATTGACTGAGAGAAATTTTCCATTAAAACCCCAGTGGCAAAAAAGTTTCAAAGTGTGAATATCTTTCCTAATTCCACCTCCCCACATTGCCTTAAATTTGTTTCAACAACTTTCAAGTGTTCAGTTTCAGTAGTAGCAAAATCAGAAGAGCGCTATTAGCATTGTATTTATATTAACTCCAGTAAGCACATACTTATTTTTGTCCCAAATATTTCAACTTTCAAGTCTCAACTGAAGTGCTGATTTACCAGTGGTGCATATTGCACAAAGTTTATGTTGCATGTAAACTTTATCTACTTACTCAGAAGCTTAACAAGACAAATTATGAAAAACAATTTACCATTATTTTGTTTGATATATTTCAACACTATCCATGAAATCCTGATTCTACTGAAATCACTAGGAACTCCACAATTAATTTTAATAAAATGAGCATTTTACCTCTCTTGCTCTGTCTCTCTGTGGGCCAAGGATGATGTTACTCTTTTAATAAAATTCCTTAATCAGATTTTTTCATTGATTTCCTTAGGAGAGAAACCTACAAATTTTACTGTGTGATTCACACAGTAACTAATCTGGTAAATAAACACTTGCTATTTTGGCATAGGACAGCTTCAGTTCTGCATTTGATAGCAATAGTAGCAATTCTGGATGGGCTGAGAGATCCACAGAGCAAATCAGTAACATGTTTGTGACAATTGCTCAGCACCATCTCCAGAGTGTTGCAGCACTGGTGGGGATGCAAAAGGTGGGGTATCACCTTCTCCTCCCTGCTGTGCTCCCACCCTCCCGGTCCCGTGTGCTCCCATTCCTTCAGTGCCTGCTGGTCGCCCTCACTCCAGGCTCTGTTGTTCAGAGGAAAAGAAGGTGGAAGTTTAACTTCCAAGCCTCTCCAGTCATTCTTTTATCCTGTATTTCTGCCCACACCCTAAGGCTATGTTGGTTCTTTGGAAGGTGTTGCAGCTTCCTTTGTCCTTCCCATTACCACCTGCACAGCCTTCTTCTTTTAGCCTTCACATTTATAAACAGCTTAGATGATTTAGCTTCTTTGCCATGCAAACTATTAGACACAGACTTCTATTATTTCCAGTTATCAAACTACAAAACTTATTTCATCCTTCCTTACAGCCTGGGTTATTAGCAGACCCATCTGTGTGGTGTGCCAGCCTGTGTGATTAGCACCCCCGTCTTCTTCAAATCTGTTGATCAACTGCAGATCAAAGTCCCATTTGACTATGGCCATTAACACCTTTCAGCACAAGAATATAATTCAAATATACTTTTGCTAAGATTTTTTTTTTTCCTAATGCTAAGAATCTGTTTCAGATGACCATTTTCTCAAGGAAAGTCCAAGTGCCTAAATCATAGAATCATAGAATCGTAGGGTTGGAAGGGACTGCTGGAGATCATCTAGTCCAACCCTCCTGCCAGAGCAGGGTCACCTTAGAGCAGGTTGCACAGGAACGCGTCCAGGCGGGTTTTGAATGTCTCCAGAGATGGAGACTCCACCACCTCTCTGGGCAGCCTGTTCCAGTGCTCTGCCACCCTCAAAGTAAAGAAGTTCCTCCTCGTGTTTAGGTGGAACTTCCTATGTTCCTAATGCTTTTGGGGAGAGAGTGAAAAAAAAGGCTTGAGGTGCAATAGGATCTGGGACACATTTCTGTGGCTATTTATTCAAATCTTCCAAGAAACAAAAGGGAGAGACAGGCAGCATTTAATAGTTATCTTGTATTCCAGCTCCAGTGTCTTGGGCACAAACAGTATTTTCCTTGCGTGAAATGTCTTGTGCTCCAAACTCACTTCCCTTTTTCAGTCCCTCTCAGGACTTCATGGTAACTGAGCTTCCCCGTTTATTAAATGTGACAAAATGTTGCTTTTCTCACAACAGTAAAGTGTTCACATTGGCTGTCAGCCTCCACTGTTTTAGTTTGGAAATTATGTAATGCAAATGGTAAAGATTTTCCTGACCCTTCATTCTCCAGGACAGCCACAAATTAACACTTGTTATAAACAAGTTAACTATTTAATTGCCTTTTAAAGTCAGATATATCGATTGCATAATTTTCTATTTGAATCTCCTTGGTAAAGCTCCTTTCTATTTGAAGCTCCCTGGAAAGGCAACACTAGATCACAAAAACATTGGCTGAAGTGAATCCAAGCTCAATATGCAACACAGAGCCCTAGAAAGAAGATAAATCTTTCTGGGCTATCATTTTTTTGTTCTCACATTTCACTGAAATACGTTACCCGCTGTGAGGGGAGGAAAAGCCTCAAGGGCTTTTGGTATTTCTCAACTGTGGATTTCCAGCTACTTGCTATATTTATGGCTACATTATCAGTCTTCATCAGGATGCAGTAAATACCTTTGCAGAGGTCAGTATCTTGGATTCAGTTCAATTGTTATTTTCAGTGGTGATAGAAACTTAGCGATTTAAATCACTCCTGTCCTGTACTTGAGACACTCAGCTTGTTCCACTGTCTCCCTCTTCCTTCTCAAACGAAGGACAGATCCCCTGCTTGGAGCCACTGAGAATAAGAAACCCTGTTTGTTGCCTTCCTGCCAGCTTTCCCTCCATCTTCTGGTTCCCGTAGCACTGGGCTGATCCTTCAGACTCCACTGATAATCCAGTAATTTCTGCTTTATCATCTCCTCATGGCTTTCAGTTTCTCTGTCTGCATTCTTACACTTCCTTCATTTGACTTCACCCTGTTTTTCAACTCCATCCTCTCTCTCACATGGCCGGTGTCCCTGAATCCCCCCTTCCTGATTCTGTAACATCATCCTTCCACTTCCTTTACTTTGCTGTCCTCAGCTCCAAAAGACATTGGAAAAAGATATTCCAAAGACTGCAGTAATACAAAGAAATACACCTGTCTGAAAATCCATCCTCTCCTGTGTACATCTGCAGTCTTATATTCAAGCAAAAACATTATTTTGCCATGGTTCAGTCTACCTCAGGCTTCAATACCGAGTATCTCAGCACCCAGCCATGCAAGATTTCTGTAGCATCCAGATTTTCAGATTTTGTACTGTCCAGATTCCCGTCACTTTATTCTAAGTGAGAACTGATGCTCCCTACAAGGACTTTTCCCCCTATCTTTCCACACCTACACCTTTTACCAGCCTCCACATGGTTCACTCCTGTATTTGACACAGACCTCTAATTAGCCTAATTAAATCAGATCAGTGTCTCCTTTTTATAGGAATAAATTATGTATTAAAAAAAAATGGATTGGGCTGAAATGTAACCCCCCTGGAACATTCTTGCTCAGAACAGGTGTCATTTGTAAAAATGTGCTGTCAGCTTGCCTGCCTGAGACACAAATCTTCCTCCCTCCCTCTCAGACTCTTACCTCTGCTGTTTCTTAGTCACTTGTTGTAATAGTTTCAAACTCTAACCCAAAGTCCTCATTAATCTCCACCTAGGAGAAATACATCCACAGCCCTCGTTCCCTCAGAGAGCTGATTTCCCCTCTCCATGTCATATTTCCTTGCTTTCATTTGTTCTCGACTCCTGTCTGCAATCTAGCAGTTTCCCATCAGCCTCAAACAAGATTTTGCATTACTTTACCTAAAAATAGCAACCTTTTCAAACTGTATATCCATCTTTCTTCTTGCCATTATCTCCAACATCTTTCTTAGAACCTCTAATCTGGTGAAGAGAGTGTCACGTCACCTTCCTGTCCGAAGTCCCTCTTCTCTGGCAACCCCCTCTACTCTTGTCTTCCAGTGCTCCAGACAAGTGTTCAGCTCTGCTGGCTTTGCTTCAACTTGCAGGACACTGTCTCCTTCTCCTGTTACTTCAGGTGGTCAGTCAGCTCTATTTACACCCATTTAAATACCACCCCTGGCCTGCTAATGTAGAAACTGCCAAACCTCTTTTCCTTAGATTTCAGTCTGCAGCCCTCTGCTTGGCGTCCTGTCCAGAGCTGTCAGAATGTCACCTCTCCTATTTAGGGTTCAATAACAAAAACTGGATTTATCAAGATTTCCTTTTTAGATCCAGTCAAGCACTTCATACCTCTCTCAACCATATGAGTCCTGAAAGTTAGTGTTACTTCCCTCTGTGCTTAACTCTTACCATTTTCTGCCACCTTCAAATCATGTTTTCTTCTTCCTTAACTTCCAAACCGCACCCTCTTCCATTTCTCTGATCAACCTTTTTGGCTAAATAAAATCCATTCACTGGAAAGAAGGGGTGATGTTTTCCTCGGCTGCTTCTTCAGTCACAGCACTCCCATTTCTAAGAACCTGCTTTGTACCAGTTGCAAGACAAAAGGGACCACCATGTGTACCTAATGTGACCTCTGGTACAACAAAGGACCGTGAAATATGCTTGTTTTTCAGAGCAGACCATTTAGAAGAAGATCCAGGTTTAGTTTTTAATCTTTCTATTGATGTAGAACACGTAAGTAAATATTGGTAAATTGATTCACTGTAACTTAGAGAGCATTTTTCCTTCCAGCTTTCATCTGTTGGACCTTGCTATGCCTTTTGCTGGAGAGCAAGGAGCCTTATGTCCTCCAAGTAGAACAATTTTTACATTGGTCTTTCCTTAAAATAAATCAGCTGAGTACCCTGAACTATGAGTCATGCTTTCCAGGGCTTTAATAATACTCAGAACCTTCTCCCATTTTTTCAAAATCCTTCTTTAGTTGTGGGAGGCACAACTGACTGGACACAGACACAGTTTTCTAGCATAGGTTGCACAGTGCCAAATAACTAAACTTTTACCACTCACTCTATCTGTGTCACTTTTACTGCAGTTTAAGTGCCAGGATCCCCAGGCCTTACAGTGTTAGAAAGATAAACATGCTGAAAGCCCTGTTCCTGTGGAGAGAAGCAAAGAAACTTACGTTTCTGAATGGGGTTTCTAATACTTATACAAATAATTTTTCCTTTGGATTGCAGAAATCCACAAAGACCTTGACATTTTCTTCTCACTTGATTTCCTTTTCACCTAAATACTTCTGAAAGTGTTGGTGAATGTGTTCCCACAAATCTAGGTTCTCGCTTGATGTGTGCATTTCTTTTCTGGCTCATACAGAATTTCCAGACTCTGTGATCCATGGGAACGGCTGCTGGAACCAATGGAAAACTCCCTTCAGGAAGTTCCTTTTCTCGGGTGGCCTCAACAAACCACCGGGTCATTAAAACTGCTCTCCATCAAGACAATTATTTATTTACCAGTCTCACGGGTAAAATCAAGTTTCTTGCTCATTAGTATAGACACTCCTATCACGTTCACAGACATCTGCAATTGGTTCCTGGTAGTTCTTTCTCTCGATTTCTTTTCAGAGATTCTTACTGGAAGTAGGAAGCAGATGAAAACCTGAACAATACTGTGTCATACAGTTAACTGTTTGAAGAGAAGTTACAAAGTGCAAAATTAAATGGGTAAATCGTTTAAATTTAATTGGGTAAAAGTTATAGTATTTCCTAAAGCCTACACCAAAATTTCCAGAGCTTTCCACACGGAAAAATATTGACAGTTCAGCTCTAGAAGCTCAGGGAATTTCTTGGCCATCTCTTTTTACACTCCTGGACACAAGATACTTGGTCCTGCCAATTAATTATTTCTATGTGCTGTTGAACCTTCGTTACTGTTAGAATGGAAAGTATTCAATAATGTAATTATTTTTAGTCTTTTTTACACTGTTCAAATTTTACCAAATTCTTCTAGTAATGACATCATGCCACTGTCACAAAAATCCTGTGTACAGGAATTTCTTCTTTATTCCGTTGCTACAATTTTGTCATTTGACTTTCCTTACCAATTTTCTATATTACCCAATTTCTGATGTGTGCATAATACTCCATAAATAGAAAAGAGAAATTTGCCATCACTGTATTGTTTTATTTTATTTTCTTCCCTCTAAGTGGCATAGTCTCCTTCCTTATTTACTGGAGCGTGTTTTTTCTATAAGCGGTAGAATGAACATGAATGTTCCCAGTTAATCACATTTTTTCTGAACATTTTGTGAGTTTTCATCTAACTTTCATCTTTTTTTAAAGCTGAAATTTTAAATTTGTTTGTTACCATCATGAGCTTTATTCTGTTTGCCTGTAACAAATGTTAACAAGTTAGAGATCACTTTGCTCTGATGTTACCACCAAACTTGGTCTACCAATCAATTGCTTTTTATATTTCAAGATGAAAACTAATACAGAAGTCCCCTGAGATGGACACAGCACTTTTTGATTTAAGAAACTGTCATCTATAACATTTATAAATTCCAAGGACATTTTCTTACTGGCAGCGTGGGACTAGCAGAACAAGACACTCAGATGGCAGTCCTCCATGATAAAACGCTGCTTTTTCCTCACATTATAATAAACGTTTAAGATATCAATTACCCTGATCTCTAGAGTAATGTCTGTGGCAGACATTGTCTTGAGCTTTTTCTCCTAGGGCACTGATCCTTAAACATTCACGGGCATTTGGGTTTTATGTTACCAAAGCTTTGAGCACCACCCCTCTTCCGATCAAGCTCAGGCTCTGCATAAAATGCCAGCACCTCTGAATTTCTACATCTTCTACCACCTGTTCCTAGATGTTTATATTTCTTTGCTTATCTTCCCTATTCCTTCAAAGACAGACTTTTCCTCCTTCTCACACCCTTCTCTGCCCCTTTCTGCCCTTTGTCTGTCTGTCCCTCCCTTCACTCAAGTCCTGCCACTCTACCAATGCATCCACTTCCAATATACCAGGTCCCTCTTACCTTATCACCTCTATTTCTTCTTCCTCATACACTGTTTAGATGTTAGTTTTGCCAGTTACTCCATTCAAATTCTTATTCTCCCCTCCTCCTGCTCAGCTCTCAGTTAACAAATGAGTTACCTTTTGCTCTGCCTTTTCAGCTACTTTCTCACAAATAATATTGTCCTTTTCATCTGGATCTCAGCCACCTTGTTCTCATTACCGTGTTCTCTTATTCCCCGTTACTTTGCTCTTTCACAAATCACGTTAGAGCCAGAATGCCTCAGAAAACAAAATAAGCTAAAGCCTGAGAGTAGCAGAAAGATTTGTTTACCTGCAGCACAGAGTGGTTTGGAGGTCTTGTGGTTCCTCAGAACTGATGTTTCCTGAGGACTGGAGTTGTACCAAGGTCAACAGTTGTTTCCCTCAGTGCCTGGGACATCTGAGATTTGTCAGAGGGAGCATTCCAGGTACCTTATACTGTAAGCAAAAGGAGGAACATCATCAATTTGAGCCTTAGACCTGGCTTCGCTTGACCAGTCAAAATAACAAGGAATCCACATTTGGAGCACCGATGAGAGAAGAAAAGAAATCTGTTAACTATTTTTCATTTAGGAAAAAAAAAAAAGACTCCTTACCTTGCTTGAGGATTATTTGTGTTAATATGATTAATAATACATTTGAAAAATTAGGTCCATAAATTGTTTGGTTCAAATGCAGCAAATGCAAATATTTTTAATTCCAAAGCAGCCAAAAAAAATAATGAGGCTTTTTTCCCCAAACTATGAAAATTCATTTAGAACTGAATACAAAGTACGGACAGTAGATCCTGCTTTGAGACCGGAAAGAAAAATAACCAGAATCTCCTACAGAGTCCCTGATGGCTGAATGTGTGAAATTAATCACTGACAGGTGGAGAGGACAATTCTCCACACAGCGTTGAGTTTCCTATTCTCTGAATGACAGCCAGTTAGAGTAAGAGAGCCAAAGATAATAAGAGGTGCTTTGCTGCATTAACTTTCTGATCACTAGCTGTGCACCTGCAGCAAAAAGAGGTTTGCCCAAAACCTGAACTGGAAGTACATCTTAAATAAATATATATTAATTCTCTACTTGCATTTCCTTTGGTAGTCTTCCAAAGTGCCGTCACCATTTGTCACAGCCCTGGTCAAACTCCTCCCTCCCCAGCATTCACTACACTTGAACATTTGGTGCAGGCACTGAATTCGTGTTGTTTTGGGTCTCCTTTATTCTGTGCAGGCTCCTTGGTTTTCAACTTCAAGCCTTATTTTGTGGGAATATCCTACCCCATGGGACTCCTTGATTCAGCTTCCCTGTGCTCAAACCTTCTGCATCTCTGAGACTTTGTGAGTTCATTCACCATCCCTGCCAAAAATATGTCTCTGTGAGGTACCCGGGAAAAGGTGAGTGTGGAAGCATAACAGAGACATCAAATGAAACAACCCCATGTCAGGTTCAGAAGAAGCAAACTGAGTCAAACTATGGAACTTGTTGCCGTGATGTGGTCTGGATGCCAAACACAGTGCTGCCATACCTACCACGGATAATCTCAGGAGGCAAAAACCAGTCCCCCAATGTGTGTTAAAAACAAGTAGAAAACAGAGGCTGATGAAGTCTCTGAGTTTCAGATCACTGGAAATTGGCATAATAAGCATTACTGTACGCTCTAAAACTTTTTCCTGAGTATCTGATATTGTCCTCTGTCACAGCAGGATGCTGGGCCAAATCGTCTTTCACTCTGACTCAAAAAAAGCTGTGTACTTATCGTATAAAACAGCAGGGATTTTGCAGAGAAGTGTCTAAAATATTTTTTCTGCTTCAAACAATACTGGTAACATAAAGGCCTAGGAAATGATAAATACATCTAAGCAAATGAGCTTGTGTGTTTCTTCACAGCAACCAAGTGTCTTTTCTGTTGCAGAGAAAGAAGGTTTTATTTTGTCTAAGCTTTCTGTCTTTCTCTCTCTTCTCAAAATGATAGCTTAGAGTCTCCTTTGTATATACCCCAGTCTTTTGCCAGGATGAAACCTCCCCCTTTAGCTCCAAAACAATGTCAGCGGCATGAAGTCCTCCGGCCACTGGTCAGTTGTCTTCTAACCAACCCACCCTGAAGGGGACACATAAAATCAGTGGTGGCCACCCTTTTTTCTGACAGTGCTTCCCTCTGAATGAATGATCAAGATTTCTTTGTCATAAAGCAGACATAAAGTTAGCTGTAAGCTTAATTTCTCACACTGATACACATGTGGTTTAAAGGAATAATGTCACCTGAATAAAGGTAGATACTTGTAAGGAGAAATGTGTCAAATGCTAGATATACATTATCTGTCGTGCAGTTTAGAACAGGAAAAGTAGGATAAGCATCATAAACTGCAGCTACCAGGCAAAAATATTGATAAATAGCAGGTAATTTTTTCAGATGATATTTAGGTTTCTATACATACTGTTAAACATTTGAGAAGTTTTGGGTTTCATTTTTCTTTGTCATGGATATATATAAATATGTATATGAAAAATTACAGTATTTGAAAGTCATACAGGACACAGAAGACAAATTTAAAAAGCCCTGTTCTGTAAGCACGTTTGCTTACTGAATTTCTTATCCAAATTTTAAAGTACAGCTCTATGTTCCATGTCACTCAAATGGCAGTATTTAAAATCATTGCTAACACCTTCAGAAGCTGATAAGCTTGTTTCAGTGCTGTCAGCTAAGTCCCCATACCTTTATCTGGAGTTTTCATATGCTACAAAGTTCAGTGACTGCTTACCTCATAGTCACAGAAATATTTCAACATTTTCTGCAGTGCGATCAAAAAACCATCTTTTAGGATCAATGTGTGTCCTGGGGCAGGATTAAGCCGGTGCTCGGTAGTGCACCGAATTAGACTTTCTGGTGGCCTGATTGCTTTAATCTCTGTTAAAAAAAAAAGAAAAAAAAAGCTCATATCTATAGGGATGTGAAAATCTTTTATAAATAAGAACCAAATGCCAAGACTACAAGCAGTTCACAACCATTTCTCTAAAGCGTATGGTCTCCTCTATCAGTCTCAATGGATCATTCATTCTGAAGTCCAGCTATTCCCGCTATCTCTCTGCTGTTTGTTTGCAAAGTGGAACCAGGGTTCACTGTTTATGATACAGTGGTTAAAAGAACACTTGCAATTCATTCTTCCATCCAGCCTTACTCCTGTACGTGCTACTGTTGTCCTAGCTCTGGTGTAATTAGTTTGTCTCTGCAGTCACTGAAGAGAATTTGTGTGGGTGGGAATGCTGCTGCCACCTGCGACTGCTGCTTTATCAGAGAGCCTGGCCTGAAAACTAATGCCTTCTGAAAACTGGAACGAGCTTCCCACTTTTTCATGTGGGAACAGAATGAAGCAGAGGTAAATCATAACTTCCCACATTATTACAATGGCAAACCATAGCAGAAAGGAGCTGGAGTGCTAAGTGGGGCCAGGTCTTTGGTTGGTATACATTTATGCCGCTTCATTTACTTTGGAAGTATCCGTTTACTGCAGTTGAGGATCTGGCCCTTGCCAGGGTCTTTAAAGTTTTGAAGAAGAGTTATTTATAAATAAGTAGATTTGCTGCAAGCTCTTTTCCTTTTGATGAGGATTTTTTTTTCTAGTATACATTTCAAGAATGAACAGCATATTAAATCCTTATTATGTATTACTTTTTCTTTGTTTGCTTGTTGGTTCGTTCTTCTGTTCAGTGATGTGTCAGTATGACATTTTTGAAGCGAGTCAGTTCCTGCCTGCACTTGGAGCTGCTGCACCTTGAGCAGGAACAAATTCTAGACTGATTAATGCTGCACGCAGTCCGTGGAACATCCAGTCCCTACAGACACAGACGTGACTGCAACAGTAATGGGATCCGATGGCTGTCTATCCTGCCCTGAAAGCATCATAGCCCACACTGACTGTTTTCATTGGGTAATTATTATTTTTTAATTTGGATCCAATAAAGAGCTCCTCTATATTCTGGCCTAACATTATTAAATGTTAGTGCTGCCCACAATGCTTGGTGTACTTCCTTCCATAAACTGAACAGAGCATCTGTGCTCTGTTGCCAGCCACAGATTTATTGGGGTATGGATTACACATATTAAACACGGTCATCAGGCCACAAAGGTTCCATCACAATCTGCCTACGAGCTAACATCATTAAGAGGCAGACTTCATATATCTTCATGACTGATACGCTGATCTTTCCCACTCCATTGACTAATGAATTGACACACACAATGTTCTTCGACATTAGTGTGCAACCCTTTGATTTACAGCACTAAAGCAGGGGGCTGTAAGCCCTCAGATGCTGATGAATTCCAGAAAGCACTTGCACCTGGCTGACCACGATGCTTCTCCCTGAGGAGAGCAGTGCTTGCATCCCAAAATTGTATATAATAAACGTGGTGGGCCTCACTCTGTCTGCAGTTTCACCTCTACAATGCCATCAGGCTGCTTGCCTTCCTGAGCCAAATCTCCAGCTGCTATAAATCAGGGCATATCGATTTACATCGGTTGTTCTCTGAGGAGTGTGTCTGAGCCTTTTGGTTTGTCTGCTTTAAAGATACATCTGGGAGCCACCAATGTATGCTTGCTCCCGAGGTTTCTCAGTGCCAAGGAAAAGGGCTCAAGAGAAAGAGAACAGTAGATTTCTACCCAGGATAGGTGTCAGCCCTGCCAGTCTGCAGCTGTGGTGGGGAAGCGATGGCCGCTGGCCCAACGCTGCCCCTGTGAACAGAGGGGAGGAGTGAGGCTGGGGAAAGACGGGGAGTGAAAGGAGATTTGGCCCAGAGCTTTTGCCTGTTGAACTAATTGACTGGCTACAGACTCGTGTTTTGCCAGCAGCCTTGTGTTTAAGTTACCCACAACACAGACTACCCAGTTTTAATGACTGACATGAAATACAGACTAATTTCGACCCTTTGGAAGTTGCCATCACATAGAACAGTCATGTTCCAGTCTGCTACTAAATCCATCTGATGAAACAGAAGACTCATCCCTGGTACCATCCATTCTGTGCGCAGGGGAAGGCAGGAGCAATTGCTCGGATGTGTCCTGGATGAAAGACTGAACATCATTTGCATTGTGAGTTTGTGGTGTACTGAGAAAAAAAATAGCCAGTAAAAGCATTTTCACAGTTAAAATAGGAAATTCTTATTTTATGTAGCAAATAAATCAGGATTTTAAGATAACATACCACTAAATCATCCAGATCTTCCCACAAAGATATATTCCAGCCTCTGATACAACATTTCAATGATGACTAAGATATATTACTCTTTGCAGATTCTTGGTTTGTTTGTTTATTTTAATTTTGAGATGCCTCATATATTTACACAGATTTGATATCAGTAAAATGTTATAGATTTAAACCTGTTTAACCAGAGGATTTGGAGACACAGACAAGTTTCTTCCTGCTACTCATATAAAAACAGCACACAAAAAATAATTAAAAAAAGAACTGACCAGACAGTCTAACTAACATGAGGGAAAAAAAGAGTTCTTTCTTTTAGCTCACTTGCTGAGATGGTCACCTCCCTTCAAAAGTCAATGTGAATATACATATTCACAGTTTGCAAATAAGGAGTGGGAGCTTTGTCACTGAAAACAAAAAGAGATTCTCCTGGATGGAGAGAGGTGTTAACATCAAGGAAAGTCAATTCCATATCCGCTTTAACTGAACAGATCCAGAATTTCATTGAAAATAAAGGAAAACAAAGCAGAAATCCTACCAGTTTTCTATGCTCTGATTTTCTGGAGAGAATCTAGGTGGTAAATAGAAACTGGTTGTTAGTGTTTGCAGACGACAAAAGTTGAGGCTGGAGAATGAAGGAAAAAAAAAATCAAATAAAGAGTTATATCACAAAGGAGGTTGTTACATTACTTGCAATCAAAATTAGATCATTTTTCAAAGCTGCTAGATATGAATGTAAGCTGCTTCTGGGCATCTTTAATTTATGTGACTGCTACTGGCAAAGCAAATAAGGTATTTTGATACCGTTCTTAATAGCATTACAGGGATAAAATGTGTTACAGGGTGACAATGTCCTATACAGCACTGCAGCACCAGTTATACAGAGAGTAGAAAAACCTTTCCTTTTAATATCTAGCTCATATTGTTCCTCATTGTTGATAGATCATACTTATTACGCTGAACTGAGCAATGGAAATAAGTATTTTAAAAATCTAGGTAAATTATAAATCAAATTTCTAATGGGTGATGAACACATCTCTTCATATAATCTTCACGGACAAAATTGGGGGAAACAAGGCTGCCTTGAGGCTGGAGCTGAATTTCGTCATAAAGAAGCAGTAGCACAGTAGATATCTGGGCATACATTGCATCGCCTGGAATGAAGAGATGAACCGGTGGGTGTGAGAAGAGGGGAAGACACAGAGATGGGTGCAAGACACTGGGAGGAAGACCTGCTTGTACACATTGCTATGAGGAAGATCTGCTCTATGCCTGCCTCCAGGTGTGATGGGGCATCGACTTCCAGCAGAGTCTGTGGAAGGTAAAAGAACACACGTGCCAAAACAAGCCCAGACTATCCACACACTCACTGAAGTGGATGGTTGAAAGAAATAACCCTTTCTTCTCCCGGCCAGCAACTGCAACAAAGTTCCTCAAAAGGAGAGAGAAGACTTGCAGACCTTCACCAACAGGACGTCATCCCTAAAGGACCAGCCCAAGTACTCCCTTTCATGGCAGAAGTCCAGATCTGTTCCCTGCGCAGAGGAGGTCTGCTCATAGAAAAGGACGAGGGAGCCTTGTGGGAAGCAGGTCCCTAAAGAGTGTAAGGAGGGAACACAACAAGTGGATGATTTACCGAAATAAGTCTTTTCATTCAAATAAATTCCCACCAGACCTCAGTCTTTTTATCTTCTTTGTTAGTGTTCTTACTTGGCCTGTGGGAGTCTTGGTGCCTTGACTTCCAGAAACTTTTGTGTATTCAAGATGCTGTGAAAAACCACATGAATTTTTACTGAAAACCCCTTTGCTGGGTGTCATTAAACTATCTTGAATTTCCCATCTCCTGATGCTCACCTTGCCTTGAAAAGTGCCACTCCAAAGAAAAGTTCTGTTCTGTCCCACTCTCCTTCAGATCTGCTGGGTCCTTCACTGCCCTTTTCCCTCAAGGCACTGCAGTAAAGAAGAGTGTAGCTGAATTTGTCAGCCTGGTGTTCCAGGCTGGAGATCAAAAAGTGGATAAACTCAGTATTGCTCAAACTGCGCTTACCCTCATGTGCACAGCTTCCCCATCTCTTTGGAAGGAGTAGGAACTCCTTCATGGGGGAAAAAAAATTTAAAAAAATCTCTATGGGAGCATGTGGAACACCAAGGAAGCAAAAGCAACCAACAAGAAGTCTTAAAAATCTGCTCTTACCATGAAACACAGGTTGGATTCATTTTCATAAAAAAACTCACAGAAAAAAGTCTGTTGGTCCCCATCCTGTAAACTGAAAACATAGCACAGAGTTTTAAACTCTCTAAGTTTTCTGTGAAATGTGCAGTGTGTACTAAAAATACCAACCCGCTGGTTTAAATTCACCAGTATCCTACGTACAGTGCCCAGCGAAGTAGGGCCGGCCCTTCCCTGTGTGTCTCTATAAACCTTACGAAGCTTTCTTTGGATCTCCAGCACCATCAAGCATATTCTGTTACTGTGACTCCTGTGACAGGCTTCTTCCTTCTCATTAGCTGCAATTTAGAGATGGGAAGAGAATAAACTGCAGGCAAAGTTTGATCTGAGATGACAAGGCTAATTTTGGGAAAAATGTCCCTCTACTTCTCCAGATGTCGGATTTAATCTAAAGCAAGCACAGTGTGCAGATAGTAAACATAATATCCTCCTAATTATATTAAATTACCTCTCAGGAGCTGCTCTGCCTTCTTGTCAAAGGCCGGGAACTGGCTTTTAATGATGAATGTGAACCTCAGTGGGACATTCTATATCATCATTTAGTTTAGCAAATGTAGCCCAAATCAGTTGTATAGGTGTAATTAGATGCTGAAAAATAATTACCTTGGCCTTACCATTAAAAATTTCTTGCTTGTATCCCCTTGTGATCTATGAACAAATTACTTTATTAGGAAATCATTAGAGCTCAATTTGTCTCTATATGCTACAGACATCAATATTCATTTCTCATAATGGAACCACACATTCTTGCCGTAAATTCGTACAACTACATAGCCAGATATTGGTTTGGGGTCATTACCAACCTTAACGAAAAGACTGTTTTTACATAGTAAGATGTTTTTCATAGGCACCAGCTTCCCGCAGAAAACTGGGTAATATGAGCTTTATTGTTAAGCTATTAGCTCAGAAAATCTTTGTGTTTTTATGCGCCACTGCAGACGGAAAGCTTTTTATGTGGCTGATCTCTTTGTGCTACTGCAATATCCAAGTTTGGGTCGGCAGGAGCAAAATACCTCCTCAAATAAATTATACTATTATGAGAATATTACCAATATCAGGGTCCTGAGAGCATCCAACTCAGGGCGTTGGTGCCAGCTCTCAGCCTGTACAGGGCAGTGGGGAGGCAACCCCAGATGCCCTATGGACAGACCCTGGCCATGGCTGACCCATCTCATGGGAGCTACTGGTCCCTGCTGTGCCGTGACAGTGAGCTCGGGGCCCCTTGCAACCTTTATTTGGTACCTAAAGGTACCTACTTCTCTGCAGATTTCTCTGACCACTGAGGAAGCAGGCTACCCCAATGTCCTTGGTGTGGCGACATGGTATAGTTTCAAGTCATATCTATCAGTTAACTGATTTAATGACCATTAGAATTTACAGAGCAGATGTGAGGAGGAAAGGAGACCATCAGTCAGACCCCAGGTCAGCTCCTGTTATAAATTACCTTCACATAGTGCAGTCTTTAGCTTTCACACAAGTGCAGGTTCTCACTGAAGTCTGTCATTGCCGCACTGAGTAAAACGACAAGTTCCAGCTAATTCTCTACAGTTGTGGCTTGGATAGTCACTTGCTGTTGAAATGGGCCAATATATAGCAGTTGCTATCTCAGTATGTCTCTGAATATCACACAAGTAATCTTTATATTGGGGCTCCTAAATTTCCATTTTGGTGTGTGCAAGCAGTCCTCCATTTTATAACATGAATTTTTCTGGATTTTGTATGCCACAAGTACTTGAAAAAGATCTAAAAAAGAAGATTGTCTATATGCAACCAATATGACCACAGAATTCCTAATCACTTCAGAAAAAAGGTGACCAGTGGATTTTCAAAAATATTGCTTACAACCTGATAAGAACTGATAACTTTCTCAGCTTACTTATTTTATCTTCCATTTCAAGAGGTACATATAAGCATCACTTTCCAGTTATAAATGTATCAGTCTAGAATCATGCCCGTCACATTGTCAGTACCCTTGTGGTCACTGCAGCAGAGCTCAGCCTGCCATGGATCAGGTTCACAAGCTACTGGAGTCCCAACTTCTCCATGCAGGACACCCGTGAGTCCCTCTGACAGGGGCCATGTAATAGGTGTCAAGGCTGTTCAAGCCGCTGAGAAAACGCAGCACAAGTCGTGGCGCCCAGCTGGAAGCAAATGAAATGCCAGCTTCTCTGCAAAGCCCTTGCACATACTTTATCTGTGGCACTGAAGTTGTTAAAGCAGTGAGTAGACAGTAAGCATTTCATGCCAGTTCCTCACACAAAAGGAACAAAGTGCTGAAGTCATCAATATAAGCAGTATAAATCAACTGAATAGGCAGCTGGAAAATGACAGCTACCTATATTATAAGACTTAAAAAGGGAAGATAAAATATAGGTGGATTTTTATCTTTTGGGTTTATAAGGCCGTGTTTGATGAACCATAAGGTCTTGCTAGACTTAATGGGCCAAATTCCTCACTGGGGTAACTGTTAAGTTCGATTGTCTCCCATCAGGATCTTTGGAACCAAGAGAATTATGTATGCTACAGCAGTAGTTTGAGGTGCTCCACTTTTAAGAGCTACCATGCCTCAGATGGTACGTTAATTCCAAGGCTGGGAAACATATATTCAAAATTGCAGAAAGCAGCAGAAAGAACGATGTAGTACAGACACAAGCAGAGGACTGGTACGCTCAGCCAGCACAAACTGAGTGGCAAAAGGAGAGTTCAATTCTTTGTTTCCTGCAAGCTGCATCTTCCAATTATAGTAATTCTTTTATCTTTACCTTGCCTGTCTGACACCTCCCCCCCCAAGTCAAATCCCGCCAGTGTATCTGGAACAGCGCTCAGGAAGGGACTCTGCTTTGCTCAGGGGAAAGTATCTTTAAACATCATTCTGTCTCTCTCTAAGTTACACAGATTTTTCTTGTTTTCTGATCACCTCCAGCTCCCAGTTCAGTGTGATAGACTGACAGCTATTCTTGAAGCTGGCTATTACTCACCAGTTGTACTCAAGGACCCAAAATGAAAAGAAACAGATCTCTCTTTCAACCTCGGAAAGAGTAACTTTCAAACCAAGGTACCCTAACAGCATTCCAGTAAAGGTGAGGACATTCCTATACAGTGGTTTAAGCCTCTACTAACAGTAGGCTTTCTTGGGCTTGGAATACAGGTTGGGAAACCTTGCTCTAAAAGGTTTGCTGTCTTAAATTTACTTTTCTTTTGCTGACTCACAGCAATCGACCAAGAATACATAGTTACAAAAAAACATTAAATAAAACATGCTACGTTCAAGATGACAAATTTGGAATAAGTAACTGAGATTCTTACTGCGGTCTTACTTTGCTACTGACCTTGCTGAGAGGACAGAAAGAGATTTTGATTGTGCAACTGAAGATTTTGCAAATGAAGGTGAAAATACAGTGTTTTGGAGTTTTCTTAGGTCCACACTTCCTTCAGTTTCACCTGTCTTTTTTGCCTTTTCTCTTTCAGTTTGTGGGTCCAACTAGGTTAGCAGCCTGGTCCTAGCAGTGTGCACAAGCAGATGCTAAGAGAAGGAATAAATACTTTGTACCCACATGACACCCACCAGTGCACTGCTGATGGGTAAACAATCACTTTCCTTTGTTTCAAACGTGGCTCTCCAACAAGTGCCTTTTGTTGGCTGACTGTTCTTGTACTGGAAAAGACAGTGAAGAAAAAAAACCTATCCATCTTTGCCATGTCATTCATGTCAGGATGTTGTGGATTTCTTGTATCTGTTTTCCGAGGCTGCTCAGTCATTCCTTGCCTTTGATTATACATCTTGTGGTACAAGAAAAATTTAGCTGAAATGCAGGGGGTGTGTGAGTGTGTGTGTGTGTGTGAGGTTACTTGGGACTAGCCTGAATGGACAGAGCGAAGAGTAATTAATTAGTAGTCAGAGTATATCTTTGAGCTTAGTTTCTGCTAAGCTGTAATCTACATTGTGCACTGAAAGGCTTGTTGGCAATGCAAAATAAAGTTCAGTAATTGAGATTCATAAAATTTGCTTCAAAAGCACATTCCCAATAAAACCTAAAATGCTATTGTGGACACTCCCCCAATACCTTCTCTCCCTATTGCTCTGAATAACTTCTTCGCGTCAGCAGACTTTATATTTCACTGCTCACTATAATTTCAATGTTACTTGTAAATACATTGAATCTGAGAATGTACTCCCAAATTCATCTTGAAATAACACATAGCTCCTCCTGCAAAGCAGACCCTTTTGATGGGTGAGTCAGCTTTATCTCCTAACCCTCTTGGAATTAAAATTGTTTGGGCCATGAGTCAGATTTGAAAGTGACAGTTTCAGCTGTTAATCTGCCAGTTTTACATTAACTCTGTTGGGCTAGTCTTTTTGTTCTGTCACAGCACGTCAATCCACGTCACTAATGACAAATTCTCTGAGTACCTTAAACCTGTCCTACCTTAAACGTTTCATAACTAGCAGCTATTTTTACATGCATTGTACACAAGATCTAGAAATAGATGTAGAAATAGAGTAGATGTTTCTCACTATCTTACTTTGGATAGTAACCTAATTCATGGTTCTATGTATCTGACCAGATTTGACTAAAGCCCCTTTTATCCCCCTCATGCATGTTGCTTTTCAGCTGGATGTGTTATTTTCTGTGGCTTACTGTTTGGCAGAATAAACAATTGAGGCCGCCCAGCAGAGAAGAGGACAGGTAAAGCGTGAGTGAATAACAGCCCAACAAATAGAATTCAGGACATCTTATTAATATTGAACAACTTATTGACTAATGGCTTGAGTTGCATTCATGTTTGCTACCATATCTGAAAGTGCTGATACACATTCAATATTCCAAAAATTATTGGTATGGAACATTGTCACATGCCGACCTGTTTCAATCACTCAAAACATACCTTCAAGACATACTTTCTACCTTGCTTGGAAGATGATGCAGGGCTCAGCATGGGAATGTCTTAGAAATATTTAATCCTGGAGGCTGGAAAGTCCCTGGGAGGTCTCTAGTCCAGCCCCCTGCTCAAAGCAGGATCAGCTGTGAGATTAAACCAGGTTCCTCAGGCCTGGTGGATCCTGAAAACCTCCAAAGATGGAGTCTGCACAGCCTCCCTGGGCAAAAAATTCTATTCCTTGACTGTGCTCATTAAAAAAAAAGTTTTTCCTTAAATCTCTCTTATTTTATGTCCAATTGTCTCTCATCCTCCCATGATGCACCACCAATCTGTTATTTTTATAACCTCCCCACAGGTACTGGGGGGTCACTGCTAGGTGACCCTAAAGCCATCTTGACTCCAGGCTGAGCAAGACCTGAGCATTTAGCCTCTCCGCAGAGGGAAAGTACTCCAGTCCCCCACCACCTCAGTGGCTCTCCATTTAATTCACTTCACTTATTAACAACCTTCATTTCATGGGGGGGCCAAAATTGTTTGCAGTGCTCCTGGTATGGTCTAACCAAGTGCCGAGTAAATTATCACTTTCAGCAAAATCCTTGCTATACTCTGCTTAGCACAGCCTTAGCACAGCCCAGGATGCTGCTGGTCTGCTTTGCTGTCAGGGCACACTGTTTGCTAAAGCCCACCGTCCACCAGCACCTCCAGATCCTCTTCAGCAGATCTGCCCCCCTGCTCGTCTGTCCCCAGGCCATAGCGTTGCAGGGGGTTGGTCTGTCCAAGGTACAGGACCTTGCATTTGTCCTTGTTGAATTTCATGAGGCCCCTGTTGGCCCATTCCTCCAGCCTGTCTAGGTCCTTCTGAGAGCCATCTCTGCCCTCAAGCATATTGACTGCACCCCGTGTTTAGTGTCATCAGAAAAAGTGGTGAGGGTGTTAAGGGTGCACTCCATCTCCTCCTCCAGGTCATTGATAAAGATATTGAATGGGAGACGTCACAGTATAGACCACTGAGGTACTCATAACCAGCCCACAGATACAGTACCAACCAAGTAGCACTGTGTACCCTAGTACTGTGTATTCTAGCCCAGTACTGTGCTGTAACAAAAAACAAAGGCCTTTTTTATTCATATCCAAATAGATATATTTGTAATCATGACAGAATTTGTGCAAAAAAAAAAAAAAAAGTTTTTGGTATCTGAATTTATGGCTGTAATAAATAAGATGAGGTGCTAGAATGATTTTTGCTTAACAGAAAAGGTCATTCAAAAATGCTATCATAAAGCTCACTCAGGAGAGCAATAAATTAACAATATTTATTTGTCCTTATGCCTTTGTATGAAGTCTTATGATGTGAACTGTTAAATGGAAAATGTGTTAAGAAGGTGATAAATGTAGAAAAGCATCAACATCAGTATTAATCGAGCAGCAATAATGCAGAAAATCAAGTTATTCATATTATTTTGAAAAACATTTAACATTTGGGAAGGAAAAACAGGGAGAGTGAAAGAAGATGGCCATTTCAGGCTGCTGATTTCCAGGAAACGCTAACATTGTAATTATGTATAATTTTACACAATTACTTGTGCATGCATGCATGGTTTTTTGTTATACAGAACAAAGAGTCAGAGATGAGCCAATCTGGAAAAGAAAACAAGTTGAAAGGCGCATGTTCAACATGGATCTTCAGACATTCAAGAACAGTTGTTTCTTCTTTGTCTTTCATTTTATGTTCCAGCCTCGGGCTGAGGGCAGAAAAATATAAATACTGTATGAAAGCTTGGGATGTCCCTGACCTTTTATTTTGACAAGCGAAAATAAGAAACAACAGAAGTCTACAGAGGGAAAGATATTATAGAAGTTCATGCACAGCTATAGTTTTAAATGTAGTGCTGTGAGGTATTAAAGCAGGTTTCTAATGGGCTTTGACAGATCCCCTGTGACAAATTTTGCTGTAGTGTATACCTCCCCAGTTGTCTATGTCACCTTTCTGATGAAGGATACCACTAAAGGGCAGAGTCTGGAAGAAAAGAACTGCTGCCAACATGTCAGATGCTCCCAAAAGCTCACATCTTTGCCAAAATAAACACTTAAGTAGGTAGGTTTAACCTGGAATACCAGACTGCAAACTGGAGAAGTGCACAGTGTGGTTCAAGAAGGTATTGACTTTGGTGGATGTGACCATTAGTTTTAGATGGTCCTGCCTGTTTGCTTTGGCCTAATGACTTACCTCTGTCTGTGCTGTTGCAGCTGATGCTCTAAAATTGTCCAGCTTAAAAAAAAAAAATAAAAAAATAAAAATACAAAGAAAAACTTATCTGCCTTGCAAGGTGCAGCTGCTTCAAACTATAAGCCAACTCTCTAGTAATTTTTATCATATACAAGATGAATACAAGTAATGGACACATGCATTGGCATTTTCTCCTGCCGTCACTGTGTATGTACATCACATTTATTAGGATGCAGCTGATAAACAAAAAAATGCTACACTACATTACTGGCTACAAATTTAATTATGAAAGTAGGCTGATCTGAGCTGCTGTCTTTGCATGAGAAGTCAATAGAGTTATGGGGAGGACTTTCTCATGCCATGAAACATTTCAGAAATAAGCCTTGTTTTGTATCTGTATTGAAGAAAAATAATTCCAGCTCACCATTAAAGAGATGTTACGGAATTTTATTTTATTTTTGCACATGAAAAATTTCATATAGTTTTAGCATTATTCTATAACAGAAAAAAAGAGTTATTTTAAAAGTAAAATATTGAAATGTTTTGTTCCAAAGCCATGAAAATACAAAATATTGCCTTTGCTGCCACCCATTTCTGTGTCGTGATTTGGGTTTTTTTTTCTATATACAGCACTGTCAGGATTGGCCTAACTTCAAGAAATGTTTGGTTTTGATGCACAGCCTCTTAAGAACTGCTCAAAGCACCTATTTCTGGAGTAGCATTAACATACAACCAGATACATTCCATAGCTAGAAACTTGCAAATATATACACTGACACAAAGTACAGGATAGGGAGTGAAGTAACTTGGGAACTCTTCTTTACTTAGAATGAAATTCATGTAAATCAGACTTCAGACTTCAAGACTGTACTCTTGATGGGTAATGTGAAGCAAGCTCTTAGAGAAAACTTAGTGAAATGCTCTTTCTCAACTGTCATAGTGTTAATAATACAAGTATGATGGCATACATGATCCTGATTTTTTTTAATGCATTACGACTACCTCGCATGGAAGGTATGATATGAAACTTACTCAGAATATTTGGTTTCCTAAGCATCTCAAGTGGCTTTGTTATTTCAGTAGTTCTCTACTAATGATGGAAATGAATCCCATTAGATGGGAATGATTAAGATTCGAGATGTGTTTTCTCCTGAACAAATTATTACAGGGTTTTTTTGGTAAGGCTTCAGATAGAGCACTATATCCAGTGTGAGCACTGCAATTACGAAGGACAGAGACACAGTAAAGTCAGTTCATGAGACAACAGAAGTATTGGCCATAAGACTAAGAAACATGATGTATTTGGAAAAGATTTGGGATTGGTTTGTCTGTGGAAGAGAAAACAGAGGGAGATGGTTGCGTAACCAAAGAGAAAGTTAATAACTGTCCTCTGAGTCCACTGCGGGTAGGATAAGATGCAATAAGCTTAACTTGCAGCAATTTAATTGCAGTCATTTAATTGAAGAGATTTAGTTTAGACATTAGGAAATACATTCTAATTAAGGAAGTAAGGGTCTAAAGGAATATGAGGACCAAAATAGATCGTAGGTTGCAGAATTTCTTGGAGTATCTTTAGAGCAGGACAGATGGACGTCTGTCTGCAGTAGTTTAGTCCATGAAATGAAGATCTTCTCAGGTCCCTTCTGGAATGTGTTCTATGGTTTATGAGTCTGGCTACAAAATATTTTGGAGCTGAAGAAATGCTGGAAAAGCAGATGAACATCCCCCACCCCCTAAACCATCTGCAAAATAATTCCGTCCCCAAACCTTGCTGAGTATTCATGCACATTTTAAAACATTGCTGTGTTGACACTTTCTTCTGTGTTTGATTTGATTTTTACAGATTGCTGTGATCAAATTCTATTAACCACAAATGCTGAGAAAACACTTTAAAGCTGTTACGCACAAATACACCTTGAAAGTGAATAGAAAAATTCACAAGAAATGCTATTTACACTAGAAGACTGAATTGTATGACAAACTCATCCATTCAGAGAACAAAAAGCCTAGGGGTGAGATTGCTACTTCTGATTAAAAGGTGTAAACAAGCTTCATGAAGAGCTTCTGGGACCAAACACGGAGGGGAGTTACAATTTTCTCATGTACTGTTTGCACACAGAAGCAAACATGGTGGATAGATTTTTAAGGGCTAAATGAGTTAAATTTGTTCACTATTTTGCCCTTTGGTTTGTCAGCTATCCCTCAGTCTTAGTGTTCACTTTAACTCAAAAAAATTGCTAATTAGAGGAAGGGTTTTGAGGGGGTAAACGTGGCAGAGAAGAGGTAGTTTTATTGTGGCCAGATAAACGAATCTATGGGAAGGAGGGCAATGAGGAGATCTTTCTCATAGCCCTGACTCCAGGCAAGTCCTCTTGCTTTCTGGTCACCTGTAGCGAAACCTGAAAGTGATGACTTCAGTTACCACGTGCCAAAGGACACTCTGGGAAACCCAGCATGAAAAAATGCAAACCAGGGTGTGCTGGAGGTGATGAGGCCCGCATCTGTTAAAAAAAACCAAAACCCTAAAAAGAATAACAAAGCACCCTGCCTTCAGAAGGCAGCAATCCTGCTGCGGCTGTGGCTGCTGCCTGCAGTTTGGTGGGGTGGGTGGCTCTGCTCCCACCCTCCCCCATCTGTTCCCCCATCTGCCAGGCAGCTTCTCTTTCCTGCCCTTGCCCTGGAACTGATTGACAGGCATTTGGCAACAGGCATCGAAACGCAAGTGACTGATGAAAATTCACTGCTTTGCATTTTTCTCATTGCCTTTGACAACAGGGAGAGGAGAACATGCATTTATGAGTATGCGTTGTTATTTGTAGAACAGAAAGACTCCACTGGCCACTGCTACGCCTCTGAGCAGGTGCTGATCACTATCCTACTTACAATGATTTGTAATTCAGCTGCCATTCCAGACAGCCCTTCATGAACCAGAACTAATTTGCAGTTGGGGCAATGCTTGCAGAATGCTTCGTGTGTTGAACTTGCTTTCCTTTTTACCATACCAAGGGTTTTAGACTTAATTGTGACTTATTCTATGATAAATCAGAAGTGAATTGAGAATCAGGCCTGAAAGAGATGATGATCTGAAGGCTTGAACACGCAGTTAGGAAAGTTACCCTATTCAGTAACTTAAAACAACTCAAAAAATAGTCCAGCGTGCAAAAGACCATCGCCTCCTGACCTCAGCAAAATGAATAAGCCATTTGACTGGTGTCCCCTGAGGATGGGTACAAAAACTGGCCTCCTACCTCAGGTTCCTTGTTGCCATTGAAAAGAAATGCTTCCAGCAGACATGGGTTTTGGGCACCCCTTGCATTATAACCTATTTGCTAAGTTTCTCGGGGTCCAGCCATTGCATTTTGGAGAACATTGATCACTGCCTTTGGTGAGCAGGAGGAAGAGCACAGCTACCTGAGCCACAGGAGAGTTCTGTGAAGTAGTATCTTGAGGAAATTTCACATGCTACTTATCTTGTTCAAGGGGGTGGGTCACTTTGTGAGTCCCCCCTAAGAAGTAGTTATAGATGGGGGCAATTTTTATTTTAAGTCTCACGTGACTCATACATTTAATTTCAAAAAAAGACCCTTTCCTGCGTGAAGTATTTTGAAGTTCTCTGCTTTCAGAAAAGAATCACAATTTCAAAATCCTCATGGGGTGAAACTTATGTCCTAGGCATTCGTCTAATGCATCTGGAATGAAGGACATGTACTTTCATCACTCATGCAGTGCATTTTCATCTTTCTGACCACATAGATTTGCACCAGGGATTTTCCTAGTTTTGTCTTGTCTGGTGCTGCCTGTGTTGTCCTTACTATCAATAGAAAATAATGTCATTATGGTGTTAAAAGAAAGGAAAAAAAAAGAAAAGACTTCTCAGGAAGAAACAAGACATTTTGAAAGGATAGTGTGACCCCCACTCCCAAAGATACCCATGAATCTTGCTGATTGCTCTCAAAACCAGAAAGTGCATGCATGAGCATAAGAGGGGAAGGTAGAGGGAAATAAATACCTTTCAGTGCCCAACTTGGGAGTTTTGGTTGGCCTCCAGAGTCCTCAATGGTAATCGATCTGTCAGTCAGAGTCACTTTGCATTCAGCCCACATCGCAACCTCAAAACTCTTTGAAGAGCCTTTCCCCACTGCTCTCACTCATTTCATGGCATCCAGTTGCCACATGTGATTCTGGGCAGGATGGAAATAGACTTTTATCAGGAGTGGGCAGCCCTGAGGACAAGCTGAATTTTTTGGCTTTCAGGAGACAATTTTAGAGCAAGACACAATCTCCACTTTACATACCTTTACAGCATAGATTTTTATGTACACAACAGCCCCAAAGGCAGTTCAAAATCTATATGGATGCCACAGTCAGCACAATCTCTGAATTATTATTCTGCCTGTTTTGGTTATTAAGATCAGACCTTAGTGACTGAACTCATTATTAAACAGTGCAGGCAAAACAGCTTATGTTGTGTCAAAGCAGCAAGCACTTTCCTCAATATAGAAAGAAAATTAGTTTTGCAACACTGACCAAGACAACTGATGAACCACTCTTCTGCAACATTTGCAATTTACAGAACCACAAGCTGGCACTGCTCCATGTAACGATCATTTGCTATACAGTACAGATTAGGAAAAAAATTGCAAAAGCAGTAAGTCTTCACTTTCTCCATAGGTGATGTAAAAGGGAAAAATAAATAAGGTGAATTCTTGATGGTGCTTGTATCGTTCATGTTTCTGCAGAATGACACTGATGATTATTGAGTTCTTTTAGTTAGCATTGCCTGTAAAGATACACAGCTAAGATAAGGTTCAGCACTAGTTTGAATCTTCTTCTGATAAAACAAAGCACCGTTTCTGCTTTTGGAATGGCCATTAAAATATCTCCTCTGGACATGACTACTCTAGTTTTGGTTCCCTATGCTGTTACCTGAAGTACTGATGGGTGCCATGGAGGGCATAACAAATGCAGACCACACATCATCATAACAAGCTGATAGTGTTGGATAAAGGACCTTTTCAAACCTGATGCCTCCCAAGACACCCACTAATAGCTGAGACAGCAGAGATTTAATCTGATGTAAAGCAATTGGACAGAAACTGGCTTGTGTGTGTGTATCTGTGTGTACATGTGCAGTGCTAGGAGATGTCACAAACTTCTATTTTATAACTCAGCCATAATCATTTGCTCCAGGCAAAACACAACACACAGTGTTCCATCCAGGGAGCAATTTTTGTTTAAACAAATTAAAAAATATCAATTTGCTCATTTTTTAAATTTATGAGTGCCAATATTTCCTGTTCCCCTCTTCTACCATCCACCCACACCTCTCTGCACGTGACTCAGTAGGGATTTGATTTATTGGAATTAATTTGGAAAATGATTAGTTCGTAACATGGAGTAATGGCTTTGCAATTCTTTTTGGGGAAGTGGTAGCAGTAGAGTTGCTAGAACAGAGAAATACCTAATGTGAGGGCAGAGCGCCTGCCTATGACAGTGCAGGGTTTCCTAAGACAGTGTGATCTCCCCTTTGCTTGTCCCTGTACAGAGAGGAACAGCTTAATTACTGCTGGGGAAATTCTCCCCTGGTCCTGGAAATGTCATGGTAGCAAATTGATTCTGACAACATGGGATTTCCAACTCCTCGCATTTACAAACTTGTCTGGATTTGCTATGCCAGCGTGTTTGGATTTGTTAACTCCAGAGGAACAGAATTACCTCGGGCAGCTTACATTTTCCTACCGTTTCTTCAAACTTTGGATACAAAACATGCTGCATTACAGCAAGAAAAGGGGGAAGGTCTGTATGGCAAAACTGGAAACCGAATGACACCAGGAGCTCACAAAACAAAGAAAAGACAGGCTTGGAAACCTCCTAATACTCGTCCCTTGGTCCTTGCTGGTAGCTGGGATGAGGCTGTGGCAGTAGAGAGCAGAAAGCCACCTCTGTCGTACCAAACTCCCCAGTCCCGCATTCAAAATGGGACACTGAGGCTTCACTGGAGCTGATGGTCCAGCTCACTTTCCTTCCTATGGGAAGCAAGCAACACTGTTAAAGACATGCAGATGAGCAATTAGCACTGTGCTGACGAGTAACTGAGAGTTCTGATTTGCTTTGGGCCAGCCTAACATGGGATAAGGTAGGAAGTCACAAGTAAAAAAGGGTGAAATTTTCCCTGTTCAAAAGGTGTGAGGGGAGTAAGGCTCACTGACAGCATACTCTTCTCTCCTGGAGGGCCACTGAAGAACACCTCCCTTTCAGTTCAGAGCTCTGTGATTCACTGCGGGTTGTGGCTGCTCCCTGGGGTGTTGTGTTTGTGGGACCTTCTGAATACCTCAGCATCAGTTTTTGCCTTGGGAAGGATGCTGTTTCATGCAGATTTCTGAATGTACAGTTCTGTAAAGTTGTAATGTTTGAAGCCCTTTAAATCTCAATCACAGAGACACTAAAACTTTCTCCTGCTTTCTTTTTATTATCTCCCCTTTTTCAGCTTAAAATATCTCCACAATGTGTAGGGTAAAATATGATTTGTGAGTCTCAGATATTTATTAAAACCCGGGATGCTCCTCGCAGAGTTTGTGAAACTCCCCTGAAAGGTATCGCTTGTTGGGTGGTGAGACCTCCTTCCTGGAAGAGGTCCTGGCTTCCTCAGCAGCAAACCCAGCACAAGGAACATCTCTGTCTGCACACATGCCTTCGCACCCACGCCTGCCGGAGTCCAGCATGTGAAAGGGGACTTTCTGTGCTGTCCTCTCTGTCTTATCCTTCTCTGCCTTGCATTGCACGGGAAAGGGAGCGTGAGGACCTGTATTGCTCATGGCCTTCACGAACACAACAATGCTAAAATAAACCTTAAATTGCTGTGGAGCCTGCAAACGCTGATACAGATGATGGACAGGAAACTTCAGTGAAGTTGCCTTTGTTTGTTATAGTCTTTGAATTTTTGCTGATCATAATCAGTTTCATAGTCTGACTGCAACTAGAAAGGGATTATTTCTTTTGCTCTGGAATTTAAGGATGAGCATATTTGTTCAGAGGATAGACGAGACCAAATTAGAACATGCTACTGGGGCATAATAAATTCACAGTAATTGCAAGCTAGTGTTCCTTAATTCTTCAGACACCATCATCTGTAAATATTCTGATCCTTTCATAGTTAGCTCATTTGTGCTTTTGTCCTTATTGAATTAACTGTTGTCTTTTCTTTCATGCTGTCTCCTGAGGGAACCCCCGTTTAAATCTTTTTGGTTTAATTCCATTAATTGGCATATTGTCTGGTCTTATGTTTCCCCTCCTGGGTCTTGAACTTATGTTCCCTCAGTTCTTAAACTCCTTAGCTATATTTCTGCAGCTTTGACTGACAACTTGCTTGATCAGAGGACAAAGCATGTGCTTTCTTATCTTTTACTTCCAGGCTAATGTTTAACAATGTAGTCAGTTTATCAGTCAATTTGCTAAACCAGGGTGAGAGTTCTCTGTTCTGAAGTCATCACAAAAATCAATAATAATCAATTCATTTATTCTAGGCTACATTAAATTATTATTAACTATAATAATTAAAAATAAATAATTTAAAGGTCCTCGAGCCTTTACTGATTTATGGATAGTTCTTGCTTTTGCCCTTTGTTAGCAACTTGCACATTTTTAATCCTTCTTCAGTTACACTAATGAAGGCAGCAACTAAATCATACAGCCTTCTCAGTATGAAAAATCAGAGGGTGAAAGTTTTTCTTTCACCATCATAACTTCCCCCCTTATGTTAGCAGAAGAATGTATGCGCAGGAAGTGTGCAGCATGAAGGAGAAAAAGACGTAGTTTTACTGAAGCATTATTGCAGTAACAAGAAAAATGGGTTGAAATACACAGACCTAATACTACTCCTAGTCAATACATTTTATGGTTATAATAAACTGAATTAATGATACATTGAAAACATTTTGTTATTGCTTTTTTTTACAGGACACAACAAAAACCATGCAATAACTTTACTGTAAGTTACTCACAGGAATTATATCAAGCTTTAATCTTGACTGTATCTCCAACCAGAGTATATCATCAACTAAACGAAAGAAAAGTAGGATAGAAGACATCCAAAACAATGATGAGGTTAAGCAAAAGCAGAATGATCACATCTGTCCCAAATGTGTCCACCCTGGTCTCCTTTATATCAACATGTCCCTGACCGTGGCCAGAGTATAAGGTGCAATTTTCAAGGGTAGGAAGAACTCATTCCATAAAAGCTTTCCTTAGGATGCAGGAAGATCCTGATATGAAAGCCAGCAGTACTCTAAACATCATGGAGTCTTGCTTTGTATATGATCCTTGCTATAGGGCAGGACTCTGACAAATGTTTATATATGTATATATACATATATAAATGTGAAGAGGCAACAGCTGTGTAAGTTCTAAAGAAGCCAACCCAGTGAGAACTGTTCACTTCATGGCTCACAGCAATAACGACCTCTCATTTAATCAGCAAAGACCACATTCAGATCTTTCCTCAGGCAAGCTCTAATTCGAGGCCTGAGGGAAAGATGACTGAAAAATCCATGAAAACTGATGACGGTGTAAACTGCTGCAGGAAAACTTCAAAGGGGATTTTGCTATTATAAGACTTCAGGGTATGGCCCATAGCTGTACGCACCCATTCAAATTTAATGAAAAAGAAATTGAATACTTCACCGTGTTTCACTTTAGAGGTGTTTAGTTGTTGGAAGTGGCGTAAGACCCACCTGGCTTAGCTTGTGCATTTGTTGTTCATAGTGCACAGATCGTAGCAGCTAGATGAGAAACCGCTGACATCCTGGAGAGCATATGAGCTGCTCAGCCTTGTCAAAAGTTCTGTGTTTAACTTGGATCCCATAATGACACAACCTAAATAAATGATCAGAAGCAGTGTTACTTAGCCTTGCACAAAGCAGAAAGGACTTTAGCACATTCTTTTCAGCTGCCATTCTTCTTACCTAACCCTCTGAAAACACTGATTCATAACTTTTTTAGTTATGCCTATGGGCACATAGAATATTATCAGTTTTAAATGAGGGACCCTGCCAAGCTTCAGAGATGACTCTAGTCTCTGTTCCAGAACTACTTCAAGGTGAGAGTGCATATTTAAAAATGTAGTTTGAAAACTTGAGGGAAGGGACATCCTGGCTCATTGTGTTTGTATGTCCTTGTTATCATGGACAGCATTTGCCTTAAATATGAGCCTCATCATAAAACTTGTTCAAGTTTTTCATCTGCACTGCCCCAGCTAGCAGGCTATGTCTGAATTTTAGTGCTCTTCTCTTTACAAACCTTCTCATTTCTGCCTAAATACATTTCTTGTCAGTTTACTTGTGCTTCTGATGACATATTAAGTTAAGGAGATCCTTTTCCATTGTGGTTTAAAAGAGCTCTTCTTTTATTTCTTCACATACGATGGTCAGAAAGACTAGCTGAGTGAGAAACTTGAACTGAAATTTACTGTGAGTAAGCCTTCCCATGAAACTTGCACCTGCCTAGCCTTTTAAGGGAGAGTTAACATTTCCTCACTATCAAAGAGCCACAATTTTGTACCACAATAGGGCATCTGTCCATTTTCGGTTCTCAGCTTTCTGAGATACCCAACTCCATGAGTGCAGGTTTCAGACACCAGACAGAGCTGGACCCTCACAAGTGTTGTGTTGATTTCAGTGTCTTAAGATTTTACAAGATTTTTTGCCTAAATCTTCTGTGCTTGCTCCACGTTTTCCCCTGCTGTGCTTTAAACCAGCCGATCTCCGGGGGAGCCTGAAGAGCTTAGTGGAGAACGGTGTGCAGGCAAGCAGTGACGTTCAGGAGGGTGGATTGTCAGCATGCCAAGAAAAACAACACACAACTTGTAACCACGGCCAAGCATAACACAATTTTACACATCTATTGGTATAGGCAATAGACAGCTCCTGTAACAAGACTTTTCAAGATGGAGAGCCATTTCAAGACCAGTGTTTCTTACACTACCTTGCTATGCTTTTAGTATACGTATGCTGCCAGGAAGGCTAACAGAGGTACCATGCATATAATTCACTTGATCTTCCTAAATGCCAGCCCTGTCCCCATAGGTTAAGCAGTCAGTTACACTAATATTAGTGGCAGATTTCAGTGAACAAGAAATGCTCATATTCAAATAATCCACTAGATTGTACCTATTATGAATTTAACTATACCCAATTTTGTGGTCATCTCTTAACACCATTGGTTTGGGAAAATATTCTGTTATTAGATTAACCAATATGGATATAGCACCTTTGTGTAGTCCAGCTGCATTCCCTGGGAACTGGAGACTTCAGTCAGTTTAGTGGTGTCCACGAAACCAGATCCTCAAGTGAGTTAAATTACAACAAAAGCAAATGTGTAATTCAGACCAGAAAGGTAAACAAGAACAGCAGCCACAGAAGATGTCGATGTCAGAAACAAGGCTACATCTATCAAAAAAGAAAAATCAAAAGCTCCTCTTTCTCTGACTCATGAGAGGCTAGATCAATTGGAGAACAAAAAAACCTACCCAATTTGCTAGTGGTTTTAAGGTGAGCAATCATATAATCACAAGTGATCCATTTTCAGAGCAACACCCACTCAAGACAAAGCAACAGGGCAAATCAGGACTTAGCTCGTACAATTGACACTGAAGGCAGAAAGCTGGGCTATACAGAGCTTTGTACCACTGCCATTAAAAGACGCATTGTTGTAAAAGAAACAGTCCAACAGATACAGCTGTAGTTTGAACCCTAGTGATAACAGTATGATGGTATTTCATACCTGTGCAGCTTATTCTCCTTCCTTCACCAGAAAAGGTACACGAGCTTCAAGATCTCTTTTAGTGACTGTAACTGTAACCTCTTGGTCTAGAGACTTATGTGCCACTTTCACACCCCATCAGGGGCACCTAAATTGCCGTGGCAGTTCAACGTGTTTCTGCTCACTGGCTCAGCCCTGGCAGCACTGTGACTTTAGAGGGTTCCAGTTTTGCTACGAGGTATTTAAATTATGTAAAACCTTAAAAAATATATCTGTATTTTGCAGCTCTGCCATCTGAAAATACCCAAGACCATTCAGAAGTCAGCCCCAGCTACTCCTGCTTTATCTATTTATCACATCCCTGATAGGACACCTTCATTTTTATCTTTCATTTTCCATTCCTCTACTTCCCTTTGCAAGTTCCATGAAGACTGAATTTGACCAAGGCAATTAATGTAATTTGCTCAGTGTATACTTGTGCTTCAGATACAAACACAGATGCCTGAAAAGTGCCCGTAACATTTTTTGCAAAAATAGATCCATTTCTTCTTATGTGAATCTCAATAATTATAATAGCATTTCAAAATGTTTCAAAATTTGGTACTCTAGCCCAAATTTTGGGGGTTCCGAGTCATATACAGCTAACCCCTAAACATGCAATGTAACACGTCATTGGAGGGCCCCTTCAGATTCTGAAGAAAATTTTTTCGGAGGAGGAGGGAAATAGAGAAAAAAAGGAATAATAAAAAATTCAAGTTTAGAAGGCATCCTAAAACACAGTTCCCTACTTGATAAACGTAACATCTGAAATAGGTGGCATATATTGCAATCCATATGCTCTTTTTGGAGAAGAATTATTGATGCTATTTTGAGGGTATACAAAATTTCAATCAAATTGAATGTCTTTTTCACAACTATTGTTGCTGTTAATATGGCTTTCAGGCTCTTCTTTCAACAAAAGTTGTTCACGAAAATTTTCAGGTTTCCCAGGTGGAACAGCCAAAAAAACCCAACACTGTAGTCCTTCTTGAGAAAGAGTCCCAAACTTAAAAGTGTGAATAGGCCCATACATGAAAGATTATAACTGCTTTTAAGTAGACGGTGTTACGGCCTCACATCAAGGAACGGCTAATTACTAAGGGCATGAAAAGGGTGCTCTGGCACTAATGTATATTAATCACACAAAGACTAATGTACACATTCCTAGATAAAAATGACAAAACAATAAATTAAATTAATTCCCTTTTTGTTGGTTGGTCAGTAAGTCTAGTTCTAAGAAACGCTAATAGGTATTTATCTGCTGGAACATAATGCTATTTTACTATTTTATTAGTTATTGCCCTTACTGCATAAAGTCATCCTCCCTTTTAAAATGCCAGACCATGTCAGATAACATGTGATGTTGGTAATAAAACCAATGAATACAAATAGGAGGCTGAAATTAATCTATTCTAAAAGTGTTACATTTTCACTGCCTGTTTTTGTCATTAATGTTAAGGAAGTAAGAAGTATTGAATGAGAATGTCATAACCTTTTCCAGTGTGTAGCAAAACACCACAAAGGCAAAAAATATTCTTTGATCATCTTGTGGGGGCTGGCAGACTCGGGATGATGATTAATAATTATGAGACATTTAGAGGTAATTTTTCATATACTATCTAATTTAGCATAATCTATAATACATAAGATTAAGAGCTAGTTCAGGCTGATGCTTTCAATCCTTGTTCAAAGACAAAACTTTTAAAGAAAATATTTTAGATAAACTAGGATCGATGCCCTTTGGGGTAGAACAAAGACTAACGAGTAGTTAGCAGCTTGCTGACTACCGATCAATCCAGGGACTGCTAATTAAAGCATCCCCAAAAATTACTGCAGTTAGATATGAGGAGTGTGTCATCAGGATGACCATGAACACGGACTGGCCACCAGGACAATGAGCTCCCAGCTACAGGGTATGGATGTTCACTGGTAGAGTATCTACTGGAGGGGAGAGGTGGCTCAGCAGATATTTGACCTCCTCCAAGGTGTGTCCTTAGAGCAGGACAACTGGCTCTGGTCATCCTTTTTGAACAGAGTAATGTCAAGCAGTGGCTCTGGTTGCAGACCACACTGCAGACTTCACTGTCACTCCTAACAGTGAAGCTCTCCACCACCGTTACGGCATCTCTGATAAGAACCTAAGGGCTTTGAAAAGTCATGGTTTTCACAGCCCATATTGGCAGACACTGGCAAAACAGGACAATGATGGTCGTGGTTAAGTATTCCCCCCCTACTAATTGTACCATTAGTAATGCTTAAGGTAAGATTAGTAATGCTTGGGGAATTGAAATATGAGAGACCAATGCTGTAAGGTGCTGCAAACCTCAGAAGTGTGGAATACCTTGCATTTCACTCAGACGTGCTTAGCACACTGCGGGGTCAGGCTTTACCTTTTCCAAAGACCTATGCTCAGGGGGAATATCCATGCTATGCAATAGAGCAAACCTGTGCCTGCTGGCCAAATCTGTTCCAGCAACCAACCGAAAATTGTCATGTCAGCAAAGTATTAGCAGAATAAAGCCATTTCAAAGCCCAGGTGTGCACCCACCACGCTGTTTGTTCTGTGCTTGGTGCTGGCACCAGATCTTGTTGACAAGAACTTGGGAATGCTGCAGCATTTTATTAGATGTTGTCAACATGTCTAAAGGTCCTGAAGGTGTGCAAAATAAAATCCTGTGGAAAGTAAAGAGAGATTACCTCAGTCCAGAAACTAGTGAGAATAGCTACTCACAATCTGAAATTGTTCCACTGTGTGCCAGGGCTCCTTCTACTCCATCACGAAAGGATTGGAAATATTTTTTTTAATCTAGATTTGTAGCAAATGTACACTGGTCAAGTTAGAGAATATGTACCTGTACTTCTTTCTTTTACAACTAAAGAATAATTATGGAATAATCCCCACCATGTAGGTAAGCAAGTTAACCTCAGATTTAACGATCTGGGGACAGAGTTCTGTAGGATGGCATGTGCTCTGAAGCAAACTCTCATTTATGTATTTCTCTTTTTTCTTTCCCTCTTGCCAAGCAACTTCAAATCATACTATGTGAAGAATCCTGGGTAAATGACCCCTTTTGAACAGCAAAGGTTAATAAATATTTTTTAAGTAATGGAAGGTCATGGAAGAAACAATGAATTAAACCCTGATTTTTCAAGAAAAGCCTTGGTATGTGTATATATATATATTAAAAAAAAATTGTAGTTGTTTCTCTCAATAGATAGGAACCATGACACTAAGATAGGGATAAAAAAAAAATCCCCTATTTAATAACTGCCTCTTATAATGCAGAGGGAATTGATTTACTGGTTTAAAAGCATTCTGCCAATCTAGAAGTTCCTGTAATATCTAAATCAATGTCTTTCAAATGTCTGTGCAAGCAAAACAAAGCCCTATCAATTGAACAACCAAACAACTTTTCATATTAATCAGTCGGAACTTGATAAATCCCACTGATGTAGAAAATTAGCACCTTTGCATGTTTCCCAGATATTTATTTCATTTTGGACACTTGGTCATGCATTATAAGTGCTGCCTGCCTGGCTGTAACTATTTCAGTTGAGATCCATTATTTCTAGGAGAATTATGTGCCTTGTTAGGGAAATGCCAGCTATTTCCATTCCAGCATCTGCACTGCAGTTGATCTATTATTAACGTTGAGCTCATTAAAAAAATGAAAGAATCTGATTTGTGTCTTTGGGGTGGGGGTTACTGAGGCTTCTGTTGAAACAAATAAGCTGGCTGTGCTGCTTCCAGTTGACACAGCTGTCAGGAAAGCGTTGGCTCCCGCTGCACCGCATAGGGATTCTCGGCTACCAGGGCCTTGTAGCCATACGTAAACAATACCGTGCCGATGACAGGTTTACAACATCGGAGACAACATGTACAGCTGTTAGCCACTGGTTTTTATAGCGCAAAACAAATGTTTTTCGATTTGCGGGCGTTTGGCACGAAGCCTCCGCAGCAGCAGTGAGAAGGGGAGGACGGGCGGCTGATGGCAGCTTTGTGCCTATGCCGTGACGAGAAAGGGGCTGATGGACACCTTTCCTTCCCCTCGCCTCCTCATCTTCCTCCGGGTGGCTCTTTGGAGGAGGCTGGGTCCTTGTCAACTGCATATGCGTTTTATAGGTTAAAAAGCTGAAGGGTTCCCCATGGCGAAGGAGAGAAACATCACTCTGGGATGCTCTGGGAGCAGCTGCTTTGGGCCATGTGTCACTGAGCCACCTAACAGACACTCTTAAAGGAGGGCTTTTAAAATGAGGAGGGTAAAAAAGGATACTAGAGATTGGAAATTCTGACCAAAAAATCTTGAATGGGAGAGTACACAGAGGCCGAGAAGCAACGATATCTCAGAGTAAGTTTTAGGCTGTCCTGCTTTTGTGTTAACAAACCCAAATGCTAAATGCTTTCTGAGCCAGCAGACAGCATGTAGACTGCATGTTAGAACAGGTGGAAAAAATCAAAAGCAAAGGCAGTTACAAAACCCCCGTAATTTTCCTGTAGTAAACATCAGTGACATTCTCATAAACCACATCCCAAAACAGTAACTATATTTTACAAATAATTACTGTGTTGTCAAACACCCGTGTATATGGGCTTGGTATGCTTTAGCCTTGGGCACCTCAAGTAGCCAAGCCATACTAAAGTAGAACTTTGTCAGCAATGTAAGTTTACACAGGCCCCTCAAAACTTGTTGACTCACATACCTTTTTGTGACAGAAAGTTCCTAGCACATCCTGGTTAATATGCTGTTAAACAACTAAGTCGTGGTAACCTCGTAGAAAGTGCTAGCAAAGAAAATAGTCTGGGACCTGTTCTCTAGCCTTGAAGGCAGTGTCACTGCGTAATTTGTACCTCAATAGTTAAATTCTCTTCTGCTACATTGCTTGGACCCCATTGACGTCCATTGGGACAGTCCCTGGTCCATGGTATCCTCTCACCCTAGACTGGCATTGGCTGGGAAAGCACTAATTAGCATCGGTCAAAAATATACATAAGGAGTACATGAACAAATAAGACCATCGTGGGCCAGGGCTTGTGAGTATGCCCTTGTCATGTTTAGTATACCAGTATGGATGTAGGTTTAGCACAGACAGTAGTGTTAAAATCGTTTTCATTAACTCTTAAATCTATAGAACAATGGGCTGTTACGATATACTGGAACTCGCTTTTGCAAGGGGATGGTTGGCAGTGCAGTGAGGCAGATACAGTCCCTTGGATCTCAGGATGCATCATTCACAAAAACTTTAATCATAAATAGAAAAAGTTACTTGCTCACAAAACACCATAACTGCAGAAAATAAAATATCCAGGGAAACGATTGCATGTTCCCATCTGTAAACATTCTGGAAATTGGAAAATTGATTACAAAAAAACACAGAATCAACTATTTGTGAAAATCTTTTTTCACTTCTTCTTAGTTAGAGTGTTGCCGTCTTCCCCACTGATTTTTTTTTTTTCCTTCACACTTTTAGAAAGAAGTAATATTTCTGAATGAAAGGGATCAAAAATTCAAGAAAATTCAGGAAATGTGTTTTCCTTAGCTTGAGTTTTCAGGAATGTGCTGAATTCAGAATGATTTTCTTTAAAGTATCTTCCTCTCCCAGGTGAATTCAACTTTCAAAACATCTTTTTTGCTAAACAATCTTTTGTTTATGACTCAGAAGCAAATGAAAACAAACTTACAAACTTATTTAAAGGCAATTTTTAGCCTTCCTGAATTATTTTAAAGACAAGATTAAATCTCACCATGTGACTTTAAATAGTTGGAGTGTGAGAAAACAATATTCAGAAAGAAATGTTAATATAAGCAAAATAATTACGTTGTTATATAGCTGGGGGGAAATCATAAAGGGAATGATCTTGATTTGAGAGATAAAGATCTGTAATTGTGCCGTATTTTATATTTAGCAGCATGTCCAGATGACTGGGTAACACATTTGAGAGAATTATTCCATCATATGGCTTTTGGAAGAGCTGTTAGTTATTGCATTCTAAGGCCTTCATCATCTAAGTTTAATTTTTGAAGTTGTTCATATCCTTGTCAATATTGGTATTTTTTTAGCAAGTGCTGGAAGTAATGACTGTTTATGACACATCCTACTTACATAATGCCCCTTTTCTAACAAGGTCATAGCATAGTTGTCTATAAAAATTGCACATTCTTGCCACAAAAAGCAGACACAGCTGGAAAGAGAATTTCAATTTTGAGTAACCATTTGTATGTGTGGTGCACAGTTCCACAAACAGCTTCCAGCCTACCATAAGTGCTCTGCCTTTTAGCTCTGGGTGGGGTTTTATAGCCACCATAAACTTCATCCTCTAATAGATAAAAGCCTGCAAGCACAGATGGATGATGAGATTGATGATAGTGCTCTCCCACAGCTGCACTGTCCCTTCCCCAGTGAGTACTGGGAGATGACACATGTGCCTACACAAGGCATGTGAGAGGTTTGCTCCTGTTTTAACTCCATCTGCTACACAGGTGGATTATGCCAGGTATCTGTGGGCTCTCCTGGTGTTGCCTCTCTCACCACAGATGACAAGTTGCTCCCTCTGCTTTCCAAGGCAGTGATTTGTCCTGTGTCCTCCGGAGCTGACCCCCACAGGGACATCCCCAGGTCCTGCAATGGGGCTGGGCAGTAGAGAAACATGCCTTAGGCACTCTGCCCTTTGCTCCTACCCACTGTCAACCTTGGCATGGCCATGTGCTAGTAAACACCATGTGTACTTACAATTTCATCTGAGTTGTTGTTCTTGGATCAGTTAGTTTGGGTTAGGAGAAAATGAAGAACCAGGTTCCTTACTCTTACTCTCTAATGGCCTCTGCTGTGACAACAAGAAAAGGACCTGCCAACCCTTCCATTCACTCCACTGCATTTAATTCCAGTGGTGTCATACCCCCAAAAGATGACTTCATTGCTCTAAACACCTCAGACAGTAATTGCATCTGTTATTCTATTACTTGGCTTGCAAAAGTTGGGCAAATATTTCTATATGGAAAGTCCTATTTTTTAGTGGCTGCCCAATTGCAAATCCCTCTATTTAGTTCAGGTATTATATTTAAGTTCTGATGTACAGAATATTATTTTTTTTCTCATTCTTTTTTTTTTTTTAAAAGAATTTAATAACTTAATGTTCTTGAAACAATGTCAAGTCATCCACTGATGCAATCCATAACTCACTTGATACCTTTTCTGTGTTTGTAATGAGCAGTTGAAATTACATATTAAGAAATGTCACTTAAGTAAGTGTTAAATTGGGCATAAAAAGAAATCAGGATGCTGTATGGGGTCAGAATAACATTACAGAATAGTAGCTGAATGGTTTAATTCTTGTAGTGTAAGTGACTGGTGATCAATAGAAGCAACCAAAAAAAAAGGCAGAGTAAAAACATACGGCAGAAACCATGAACATTCATGCCTGTCTGAAATCAGAAGTGGAAAGTCTGTGCCTAAATATATAGACATTTCTTAGATAAATTAGATCCCATTACTTTTCCCCTGCCCATATGTTGACGTTATCCATGATCTCAAGTCCTTTTTCCATGTATCTTAAGCTTGCGGATTTCTTCACAGCAACGCTGTTTCTGTCATATTATTTCTGAGAGTTGTATCTTCTCAAGCCCTCAGCTGAAATTTCTGATCATGTCTTTATCTCTTCTTGACTATGTCTTTGCAGACTTCTCAGGCAACCATTCCCTACCCCACAGAGGGATTCAGTATCTCTTTTCAATGAGGGGGGCAAGGGGGAGGGGGGACCAAACCCGACAATTTTTTCATGGAAAGGTAAAAACTCAACAATGTCAGCAAAACTTGCCAAATAGTTTGGAAAGAAAATGGAGCAATGCAATTAGTCTGACAGTTTATACACCCTTTTGGT
Source organism: Dromas ardeola (assembly GCA_013398915.1). NCBI lineage: Eukaryota > Metazoa > Chordata > Aves > Charadriiformes > Dromadidae > Dromas > Dromas ardeola. The sequence continues at coordinate 104,297 of VYZM01005113.1, forward strand.
GATTCACCTGGAAGTAGACAATAGTAGAAACCATCCAGCTGTTGCAGGGGAACACAGCACACAGTATCTGCCAGCCTGGAGCAGGCACTGCTGGAGCTATCAGTATTACCTCTGTAATCCTGTACCTCCGTATACTCCGTATCAGTATTACCATCTTCCTCCCACCTGTGGTTCATACCCTGCTCCAAATGTTGGGTTGTGAAAGTTAGCATGTGTTAGAGAAACCAGCTATCCCTTGGTCCAGCAGAATCCCAAAAGGACTTCCTGACACACAAGGAGTGCTCTGAGGCAAATCTTCGTTGCTTTAGCAACATTTCAACTGAATGCAAGAGAAGCTGGATGAGATATGACCAGAATTGGAAGGATCACAAGACACGTGGCCCTAGACAATCCTGGGGCAAGTTAGGTTTCCTGACCAGAGGAGGAATGTTTGTGCTATCTGTCTTCAGGATGGAGGGTTTAGATCAGGGAAATAAATACCTCAAGCTGAAAAACTCCAGGAAGCCAGGGGTGGAATGGCATGTGCTCTGAAGTTTCCCTCACTAACCCTCTCACAACAACCCTCCATGTGAGGAACATATAAAAAGCACAAAAATCACAAAGCACATCTTGTGAAAGAGGAAGACGTGTTCCTGATCTTTCAGAAATCAAAGTTAGCAGGAGTTATCTATCTTGTGTTTAACGTGAAGATGATTTTAATGACACGGCCAACAAACAACTAAACTACCTTCTCCACAATATAACGAAAATCTATAAAGTTTGCTGCAGATGATCAGCTGTTTAGTAAAACCCAGCCCTAACTCATCAATATTCAGTGAATGCTTAATGTTATTTTTCTAGCAATTTCCCTCACTTGGCACTGGTTTGATACTAGGGAATAGAAACATTTCTGCAGTTGCAGAACACTGTTCCACCTCACCAGCAACTGGCTGCTTCATGTACCAAACTGACAGAGGCATTTCGCCTTCCCTCAGCATGAAAGCCTACTTTTGTATGCCTAAGGAAATGTGAGGATATAAAGCCATGATTCTCAAGCCAGCCTATCTAATTTGCAGATATGGCCCCCATCATATATTGTAACAGAAGCTTTTATGCAATCGTAATAAGAAACTACATATAATTAGTATTGTATTTTTGTTTTTATACATCAGACTCTGGGGTTTTTAAATTTCCCTCCCAGCAAGGAAGTTTTTTCAAAATTTTCTTCCTAGCTTTATTCAGAATAAAGGCCATTTTGGGCCTATTAAAACCCAGAAGATTTTCCCATGGAAACACTCTATTGTCTATCATATAAGAAGTGCTGTCAATATAGTCATGCTATTGTTACGTTCTTAAAATATAGAAAACTCTTTTAATAGAGAGAAGAAACAGCTTGAAATGAATAAAAACTGAGAATTCCAAAGTATTAGGAGAGCTCTAGTAATCTGCCTGTTTTCCTCAAAGAAGTTTGATAGCTGAAGGTTATGAAATTAACAGTGCAGACAAGCAGCTTTTGCCATGGCCTGGCTTGCAATTTGCACCTCTGAAAAAGCAATATTCTTTTTTCCTTTTCTTGATTCCTTTTAATCAACATGTCTCATTCCACTTCATGGCTGGCACTTCGGCCACAAGAATCTAAATTTTCATTCAGATATGCTAAAAGTAACACGACCTCACACACACAAACACACACACACATACACATGCACACATATCCCCTAAAGGAAATCAAGGATTTTAAATTAATTTATTCTCTGCTTGGGAAGGGACTGGTTTGCTGTCCTAAACATGAAGGTACAGGTAACTTCTGAATACTGACATAGCTACTTGCTAGTAAGTTGATTAAAACAGAGCAATTTAAATATCATAATTTTAAATCAGCAAGCTGAAAACCACAGTTTAAATAGCTGATTTTTATCTTGTTTCACATAAGCCATTTTCCAAAAGAAGTGCTGATTCCTTTCGCCGCTGCACATTGTGATCTACTCACATTTATTTAAGCAAGTTACATACAGTGGGCCTCAGACCTTCTTCTAGCGTCAGAGGAAGGCCGACCCATTGATGTGTGACCACACTTCCAGTGCATGGGCAGTAGAGGGTCTCTGCGAGTTCCTTCGGTCCCTATCCTGCCACATACCTGGATGTGCACCCACCTGGTGGCAGCATCCCTAGAAAAGAGAGCAGCTTGGACAAGGCTTCTGCCTGACAGAGCAGTTCCTGAGGTTGCTCCTGAGAAATCACTAGGAAAGAAAGCGACGAGGAATGGGCTGGGAGCCAGAGGAGCTCTCTTGGCAGACTGCACAAACCCTGCGGATCGCAAGTCGAACCCTCCTGATTCAAACAATGAAACAATAATTAGTATTTATTCTTATTCTCTGTCTCCAGTATTTCCATCATATTATAAACAGTGAAACCACTTTGTTGCGTATTTACCAGGTGCCAGTTCCCTTCTTACTTATGATTTGGACCAAGCTGCACATGGACAGCAACTGGTGCTCAATTAGCGTTCACAGAAAGAAAGAAAAAAACTACCTGGAATGTACTGAGAACATATCTTGAATGGGGGAAATAGCCTCACATTTAAAACTAACTGATTTTTTAAAGAAGGGGAACAGTATCTACTAGTGAATTGAACAGCAGTATCTCTTTCTGGTCACAATCTCGCTAAGCTTTCAGAAGTGATAGTAGATCTCCTCCTCTTCCCCTCCCATTTTTTTGAGAGGTCTGAGGAGGAATATCAGCCTCTCTGCTTTTTCAACTCCCAGCTGGTTTCTCAGGTTTGAATTAAATGGTCCCTGAACAGACCTAAGGAAATGCAGTGAAATGAAAAAAGTCATCCTTCTCTGTCCTGCAAGAGGCTAGTTCTGTCAAAAGCCAGTTTAGCACTTCAGCACACTCTGGTTCCAGGTTCTTAGCTGTACGAGCCGTGTGTATAATGTTTGGGCTGTTTTTGACAGCAAGCTGAGATTTCTGCAGGGTTTTATTTCCTGTAGTTATTATCAGTTGAAACATTGTCATTGCTTGCCATATTTTCACAGTTCGTTGTACGTAGCCTTGCTTTTAACACAGGCAAAGCTAAACTTTCAAAAATGTGAATTTTCTTTTACGTCGGTTGCTTTCTTTTCTAAATCTGCCCTTCAAAAGGTTGACACTTGCTAAACAAAAAGACTAGCCTCCAAAAAGGACCTGCAGGGGACTGTAATGCTGAGGCACATAAACAAGCTGCAGGCGCACACTTTGCATCTGAAAGCAAGACTAGATACATCTCCCTCAGCTAATTAATGCCTTTACAGGCAGGACTAAGTAACTTGTGTGCAACTAACTCCATGACAAAGTATCTATGCAATGCTGGACAGCCGCTGGAAAATCTGTATGATCTCTTACCGCATTTTGCAGATTTAGTGGCTTTGGTCTCTGCTCGCTGCAGATACGCAGTAAATATGCCCTCAGCCTGCTGCCAAGCATCTGTATAGACTTAAACATCTGTAGAGCAGGAGCTTAAATGGATTGTGTAATATAATGAACAGCAGGCTACATAATTACCCTTTATTTACTTGTAACAAATCAGTTACTACAAAGAATTGCGTTTTCTGCACTGAAAAGATGCTGCATCAATTAAATTGGAAACTGCACTTGTATTAATTCTGTCAATGCGCAGTATAATTTCAAAGTGGACAGGGTGAGTATAAGGACACAGAAAATAGATTTTTTCTTTTGAAGAGTTGGCAGTAGTACACCAAGTCTTTGCAGTAATTCCAAAGAGTTATTGATTTTGGAGCCAAAAAGAACCATTGCATTCATCTGGCTTGACCTCTCACAAAACCGAGGGGTTTGCACAGCAAATTCTCCAATAAACGCAGTAGCTTTTTCACTTTGTTTTTAAAAGACCTTAAAAAAAAGCTCCCTGAAATAATGAGGAAGCTGCAATCTGCAAGTTCAACCCATGATGTAAAATAGAACTGAATAGAGTGACTTTAGTACTTCTGGCCCAGATTTAGCTGAGTCCCACATTTGGAGTCTGACATATTTTCACACAACTTCTGACCTTTATTCTGTCAGTCAGAAAAATCCTTCCCCTTCCCAGTAGTACTGGAGTGAAGAGAAAACACCACATTTAAGACTCATTTTTTTTTCTCGGGCAGTATGTGGGAGTAGAGCCAGATGGAGCATGCAGAATTTAACATCCATACCAAGGCTCTGGAGTGATAAAACTATGATCTAGATTGATGCAACGATCCATGTTTCTATTTGAAAAAGAGAACAAAGGAGAGCTAGAAAATGGGACTAATGCACTGTAACTCTGCTACTCATCTGGGTGTGCAGAGAACATGAAGAAACAGCTCTAAGGCTTTCTTTGTCCATTTACCTAGGGAAAATTCACCAAAATAAGTCATCCAGTTAGGAGGGTACAAATATTGCTATGGCTGTCTGGTGGGGAATACAAAATATGGTACCTCTCGCACCTTTCCACCTCTGTTCCTACCCTTGTCATTCAACTTAGGAAGAGGAGCTGGAGATACTTTGTGTCAAGGTGTGTCTGCCATGCTTTCATCCAGCTCTTTTTTTAAAAAAAAAAATAATAAAAACATTGAGGAACTGTAAAGCTTTATGAAGCAAAATAAACCAACGAAGCATTATTCACAGGCTCTTTCACCCATCTGCTCAGCTCAGAAATGATCTTATTTCCCCATGAAATCTTAAAGTTTGGAGTGACTGAACTTGGCAGGAGGGGACCATCCAACGGGGTGGGATGCTGCTGCAACCTTCCCTACCCTAAGGACTGCAGGGTGGTGCTGGGAGTGCTGCACTGCCTGGGATGTACCCGAGCTTTCCTACCGCAGAAGAAAGCCATAAAGACCTGTAGTCAGAAGTGTTTTTCCTCTATTCCTTTGACATGAATCCCTGATGACATACAAACAAACAGCTAGAAACACCAACAACAGAAAAAATAATCTTACATCGAAGCTCTGAAGGCGCTTTTAGGTCTAACACTGAAAAATGTACTTTCTCACTCGTTGCAGAAGATTGTGTATATTGTAGGTCTGTAAAATACCTAACAGTCCAAGGACATTTAAAAATCATTAAAAGAATTATCAGAAGAAATAGCTTTGTAATTTAGTCCTACCATTCAAGTAAAGTGGCTGTGCCAATTGAACTCATGTCGAGGCAAACAACTTCTTTTATAGGATATACATGTACCTCAAGAGAGTATTTACAGCAGTGGAAACTACAAGATAGTATTTCAGTGCCCTACGATACTTGATACCTCTGATCCTTTGATCTGTTTTGTATCATCTACTGCAGAAGAGATGCCAAATTATTGAAAGCATGAGACCTTAGGTGCATCTGTAAAATCAGTGTGTGTGCACCTGTCATACATAAAATGCATCTTTTTGGGTTCCAGTTGGCATTTGAACATGAAAAATGGGTATCTTTGCATTCTGAGCAGCTTATGAACCCAGTTGTAGTTATCAATTTTGCATGCACGTAGGCTCTTTAAGTACTAAATGAGACATGCTATTCAATAGGGATAAGCAGTAAAATATATATGCTTCTGAGCAAACCCAATAAATAATATGTCTTGTGTTCAGAACAAGTCAGGAAAATGTTTAATTCCTGAAATATAATTTAGTATTAAGCTACAATGTTTTATAATAAATTGCATGTGTCTTAAAAATAATGTTACTAAATCATAATTTAATTCCTTTATTCTAAGCAAGACTACTAAAGTGTCCATATGTTACATGGCATATAATGGATTTTTAATTCCTGTTCTTTTCTTGATCCCTACATTATATGACTGTTACATTCTCCAGCTCCCAAATGCAGCCCTCCTGTTAAAGCTACAAAGACTCATATTTTTAGGGCTGGAAATGGCTGGTTTGCTTCTTCTTAGTAGTTAAGATGGTGGTTCCTACACATGCATATATCTTAAACCAGTAAAGTGTATGGTCATATCACCGCAGCATTTACGCCTCCACACCCACTGGTCCCAGCTGTCAAAAGTACATGTCATATTTTAAACTGTAGTCTAAATTGAGGGGGAATGGTTATTAATGCTACTGAACAACTAGCGCACCATCCTTCTCTACTGATGAGAGAAATCTTATGTCATCAGCAGTTAGATTAGAAAAATGCAACTTGGTTCTCAAATTCCAATTTTCTTCTTTCTTCCGGCCTTGTCAAAAAGCAGGTGCTGGATAACAAGGACCAACTGCAATTCTTGCGATACCATGGTTTTGAAAATCTTAGGAATTGAAAACAAACAAGCAAAGAGAAAATGCCCTTTTTGTATTATTTTTAGGTGCCATTTTAACCAGAATATCAGCAATTCCAGTGACAACAGTTCTGTGACATCTGACACCAAGCACATGAGACATATTCTGCTGCTTTAGGCCCTGCAAGTACAGATTGGTTCCCTGTCAATGTTTCTGTCCAATATCAGTGTCAGCAGACTGTGGCAAAAGTCTAATGCTTTCATTATTGCAAATCTTCTTTTAAAAAGGAAAAAGATTTTATTATGATAGATGGATCTTTCTGGTATGGTGAAGTAAGAGGACAGATGAATGGACATGATACAAATAATATTTTCTGGTGTGTATAATTTTTGGTAAGTCAGACTCTGCCACCTAAAAGGAAGATAATTTATAGTAATCAAGGCTGCAAACCTTCCTCCTGTAATTGTTGTTGCTCTGTGATAGCGGATGAAGAAGCGGTATCAATAATGGCAGTAAAGATGCAGAAGTTTCAGTTTAGCAAATGTGCACCTGTCTTGCAGGCTGGCAGTATATTGCATACTAGAAAATAGGTTAATCTTCAAACTTTTACTCCCCCTTTTGTAAGTCAAATTTTTCTTCCTCTAAATTATACTATATGTATACAGACAGACACACATACTCAAATAACCCCTATTTACTGTATGAAGAATAAGTTACATGAAATGTAACATTCACAGCCATGCTGTGTATCTACCTTCTTAGCCAGAACAATATGTTACACGAGTTCCATGCGTGTATTGGGATAAGATGACCAGAGGTTACCGGCAGCAGAGACTGTGGAAAAGTATAGAAGAGAGATAGACGAAGCAAATTTCTTACCACTGTACTGAGAATGCTTCTATGTTTAAATATAGAGCTGTATTTTATGTTTTATTGAATTGTTCCCTGTTTTTAACAGTTACTGTTTTATCAAATCCTGCAGCCCCGAGAGCTCCTGATGATGTCAATGAGAGTTTTGTGCAGACAGGGATTTCGGGACTTAGCTCATAATAGAAAGGATGATTGATGTGAGTATGAATACAGATGCATTGATCTGTTGATGATAGTGTCCAAAAACAGTCTGACACAGGTCCAGTTGGCAGAGACCAACATAAGGATACAAAAATATGGGCATTTATCTCCTGGGACTTTCAAGCCTGCCACTTGAACCAACAGACTGTATAACACCCTAATGTACTTGGCCAGTGCAGCAGCCAGCAAGATTACCATTCATAGACTTTGAAATGAAACACCCTTCACCTTGTTTATGCTTCATGCATGATTAAGTGCAAAGAAAGCAAGCTGTATCGGTACGACAATCTGCCAAGGAGAGGAACCTTTTGCACAATGATAAAACAAACATCTAAACACATTTTCAGTGTAAAACCTCTTGTGTTGTTTATAGAGTATTACAAGAAAACAGTGTTAAAAGGACATTAAGGCTGAGAAGCTTCTCAAAGTCAGGAAATAATGGACTGCCTGTGAAACCCAATTTTTGTTCTTTTGGTAATAGTCATTATTACCCAGTAATTATATAGCTGCATGCTCTGTCTTTGCGTAGGACCCAGGCCTTCCTCAGAGCGGAGCACTGACGGTGCTCATTGCATGAGAAGCTATTCAGTAGTTTGGTTTACTCTCATGATTCAATGAGTTTTTATTTATTTGCTCATATGCTTATGTACATGCTATTCAATGCCACTTCATACTCCAGAATCCCTTATGTCATGTCCTAAGGTGATGGTATAAGTCAGGTTGGAAGGTGCCTCAGGAGGTCTCCCATCCAACTGAAAGCAGGGTCAGGTCACAACCTCTCTGGGCAACCTGTTCCACTGCCTGGTTATCCTCTTTGTAAAAAAGATTTTCCTTAAATCCAGTCTCAGCCTCCCCTGCTTCCACTTATCCCCATTGACTCTTGTCTTCCCATCATGCCATGAAGAGCCTGCCACTGGCTCTTCTGTAACCTCCCCATAGGTGCTGGGGGGTTGTTGTTAGGTGCTACCGAAGCTGCCTCTTCTTCAGGCTGAGCCAGTCCTGGTCCCCCAGCTTCTCCTCACAGGGTGAATGCTCAAGTCCCAGCTGTCCTGATGACCCTCCCTGAACTCCTTCCACTTTATCAACACCTTTCCTGTATTGGCTGTGGGGGCACAAAAGGACACAGTACTCTAAATGTAGTGTAATGAGTGTTGAGTAGAGACGGATACTAATTTCCCTGGACCTACCGCCTATGCTCTGGTTAATAAAACCCAGAATACTTTTGGCCAGCTTTGCTTCCAGTGCACACTGCTGGGTCATGCTCAGCCTGGTGTCCCCCAGGACCCTCAGGTCCTTTCCTGAAGTTTCCTAGGCAGAGATGTTTCCCAGGCAGTTAGTCCCCAGGCTATGCTCTTGCACAGGCTTCTTCCTTCACAAGTGCAGAGCTTTGCATTTTTCCTTGCTGAATTTCATAAAATTACTGTCAGCCTATTTAGGTCCCTGTGGAAGGCAGCTCTGTTCTCAAGTGTATCAACCAGTCCCTTCCAATCTGGTGTGATCTGCAAACTTGACGACAGCACACTCCATCATCTCCTCTAGAACATCGACAAAGATAACAGGATGGCCCCCAGGATAGATCCCTGCAATACTCTGATAGTTACAGATACACTGGTAGAGCAAATGTCTTAGGCCCTACCTCACGTGACCCATCAGCCAACCACTTATTTAGCCATCTAGTTGTGAACCCACTCACACCATAATATCCTGTGAATGCTGCCATCACCACGTTCACAGCAAATGGATGCTGGGCAAAGGCATTTGCCACTACTGGATGAGTGTCCCTCTCCACTGCATCCCTTCTTGCAAGACAAGCCTACCAGAATGCCTGTGGTTCACTTAGCTCTTGAACACTGGCACTGCTTCACACTTTTGCCCCATGGCCTTTCCTATAGCAAATAAATAATATTCCTTCTTTTTGTATTGTGCAGTACACGGTCCTATGACTCATTTACTGCATGCTATTCAGTTCTCCTGATTAGAGATGTGGGTATTTCAACACAGGCTTTTCAGTGGAGCTCACTTCTATCACATGAGAGTAGCAATGCTTTAATCTCTGTAGCCTCCAGGAGAGGAAAGGCGGTGGATGTGCAATTGTTCTGATGTGGAGTTGTCTTTGCTGATTTCAAGTTATGTAAGTCTGATTATTCACAGGATTTAACTTTATGTAGCACATTATGCATCCACATAACAACTCTCAAAAGTTTTTAGTTGGGGCCAGGAATAGTCTCAGAGGCTAAATTTGTGCACCCAGGAAATGCGAAATAAATACTGACAATTATTCATACATTCAGACATCTGGCTTTGGAGCTGTCAATTATCAAACCTCTCCACTGACTGCAGAGAGAATTTGGGCTCTGGATTTTAGACACTTGTGGAAAGTCTGTTGTGATTTGCTTCTCATCACTCCGGAGCCTCTGGTAGACCCTAGCTCTCCAAGGGCACACTGAAAGCTACACGAGCATGTTGTTGCAGTCCCATCCTCCCTCAAGAGATGTCACCTTCTGCCATGCATCAGGCAGGCATCTTACGGATAAGAGCTGTTTTCAGTAGGTGTTCTTCTGCCTAATTCTCTGAAGATAGTCCACCCGTTCATTGAGCAGAACAGAGGCCTCGGATTATACAGTTTATACATTACATGAATCAACAGGCAATTAAGGGTTGTGATATAACATGTATATAGATGTTTCCTGGATGGATTATTATCAAGTCTGATGTCTTTTTGAAGTATTTGACTTTGGAAACTTGGTAGAAATCCTTTCAATAGGGTCAAGCATTTGTTTATTTGCTTGGGTAACTATTTATGAAACAGCAGTTAAACTGCTCTACATTTCTTTCTGTCGTATTCTGGAGATGGTGTGTGTATGGATAGATGTAAAACCTTTTAGGCTCTTGTACTTGAAGTTAAGATCAGTTAAGCACTTCTTCAGGATGGCTTTCAACTTAATAGCTCATCTGAGGCGAGTCAATTAAATTATGGCAGGCTCGGTTCTTTCTCAAAGCCTAAATTACCCAAAAACAACAAAAAGAGGTACACATCTGAGGCCAGTTGTAAGGCTATCAATAATATGGAAAGATAAAGGAGGGAGTTATGGGTGGAATAGAGAGACATAAAGAAACATTAATATATTCAGAGTTTTCAGATAAAGGGAAAATGACAAAGCAGTATATGAGAAATTCATGATATTCTGCCAGATTGAGTGGGAAACACAGGTCTCAAATGAGCCAGACTCCAGCAGGACTTCCTATATGCCTGAAGGTAGGCTCAGGATTAAGTACTTGCAATGAAAGTACCTGGGTGAAAATTCAGGCAGATTATTTTACCCAAGCCACTTCCACCAGTAATAAATATCCATCTCAACAGCAGTGCTGTTCTGTATTCTTTTTAGAAACACTTTCATTGGCCAGGGTAACCTGTGTCCATCATTGAAGAAAAATTTACATAGTTGAAGCAGCTAAGAATTTATTGAGAAAGCCAGACAAGGATAAGCATGTTAGGGCAAAATTAAATTAGGACTGTGAAAGTGTAAGCTTATTCTGGCTACAGGCTAAACAGTGTTGCAGCAAATTTTCATGCTTAAAGATTTCTTTTAAGAGTGGCTTGTGACGGATCTTGTCTTGCAAAAAAAAAAAACCCAAAAAAACCTGAGCCAATCTACAGCTCTCTAAAAGCTGGCACCATGGTTAGCTTAACATATCTCCACTCTTTTCTAAAATGAGCAGCTATAAAGTTAAGGAACAGAGATGAAAGTAACCCCTCTCTACTAGGCACTCCAGCTACTAGTGAAACAGGAGGAAAAACAGATCACACGTTACTAACAGCAGACTAAATTAATTGAACTATGGTGACAAGTGGTGTATAACAAAAGGTTTATGAACTGAAGACAGGACAAAAATCCTATGCTGTTACAGGTTGCTGCAGACTGGCCATGTCAGCAGTGCTTACAGGCAGAAATGTCAGGGGCATCAACCCATTAGGAATACTGCATTTGGAAATGATGGAGTGTGCACCCGTAATTTAGTCTTGCGCTCTGAGGGCAGCACTGGAATGGATGGGGTAGTTCGGGTTTTCAGGCTTACAGTATCCTCAGATCACCTCTTCCACACAAACTACCGTGTTTATCAATGGTTCCATCCGGAGCAATACCTTTCAGGACTCATGTCACATTGCTTTTGAAAGAGCAGAAACACACCACCAGGGAATAGAACTGGCTGGGAAAACTGTGACGGCACATTCTTAGCCCTCAGATTTGGCAAAATTAAAATGCCTGGTGGAAATGGTTCAATTTTGACTATGATTGCACAGCTAAGTATTTGTGAAAGTTTGAAATAAACTGGGAGAGTTGAAATAAAGAGGTTTCTTAAAATCTTGATTATTACATGAAATTCCAAATAAGAAAGAGCACGTTGGCTCCCATTGCAACTGGCAACAGTCTCTGTAAAGGAAAACTCTTTCCTCAGCCCTTCACGCTATGCGGGAGGTGTCAGCTAAACAGAGTCACTACCACATTTGGTAGGTATTACCAGAAGGTTAGTTTTCTATGTTTAAATTTAATTTCTCTTATTGGCCTGAATCATTCACAGAGATATATGTGGGAGCACCCTGGAGTCTTGTGAGTAAGAAGAGAGAGAAAATTCTCCTGGAGCAGCTGAAAAATAAGGAAAATTAAATTAAGGTAGTTGGGGGAAAGTAGCAAACTGCTCTATATTTTTTTCTCTCTTACTCTGGAGATGGTGTCTCTGTGTGTGTGTGTAGACGTAAAACCTCTTAGGTTCCTTTACTTGCTGAAGGTAAAGAAAAGCTGACTTTCCTCTCTGTCAGACGTACCAAAAGGCTGACAGCACAGTCTATTATTCATTTGCAGTGTATGAGTCATTGTCTGCTCTGTTAGTCAAAGAAAATTATTGTGACCAAGGGGAAAGGTGAAAAATAGTCCAAAACAGAATTATAGGCCTCTCTGCACCATATTTTGTCATCGAATTTACAAGCAGCCATGTGCCAGGACAAACAAGGAGCCGACCCCTAGGACAGCAGACAACTAGAGATGGTGGTTTTGACTCTCACTTGCATACATACTTGCGGTCTTAATTTCTTTTCTCCAGAATCCCACGTCTTGTACATCAAAATTTTCTAAGTACAATGTAAAAAATTGCCTTCCTAAATATGTTGTACTGCTAAAACCACCAGATTAAAAATAGTTTTGGACAAATGTACCATCCCTTTATAACATTTCATCGGTAGGACTCAAGGCATTATTAAACACCAAAATGCCACTGAAATCACTGTTATTCGTAAAGGTGGAAAACAGGGTCTCTCAGCCCTGTTCAAAGCCATCCCACTGCTAAGCTGGGAGCAGAGCCTTGATGTCCCAACGACCAGAAATCCTCCCAAAGCTTACAGCATCTCCATTTTATACTGATTGCTTGATTTTGATGCTCTTATTGCAACAAAATGTGGATTGTTAAGATATGCAGCCAGTTATAACTTTTAGGAAAAGAAAGGGCTCTGCGCTAGGGCAGCTCTGTTGCAAGCCTGAAAATTTTGATTTCTCCCCTAAATTTCCTGAGTGGTTCTTAAGCAAACCTCTGGGGGTTTTTTCAGTTTATTTTATGAATAATGGGGCTAAAAATAGCTTTTTAGCTCTCAGACCTTCACTGCCTGTGAAGTACTGAGATGCTTTGAGGACAAAAGCGTTGCTTAGAAACAAAAAAAGTAAAAACCAAAGGTCCCTAATTTTGCCTCCCAAGGGGACTTGGAAACCAAAAGAGTGCCTCAAGACCACGTTTTTCCTGAAGTGCACCAGCAAAGTCAGCTCACAGGCAGAAAATGGAGCCGGGCTGGGGCCAGCTGTGGTTTTCAAACCAGGTGACTTAGTAGGGAGCACAGTGTCCCGAGCTCTGCCACCGCACATCCTACCGCTCCCGGCCTCGCCACCACCCTCCTCCAGGTGCCCAGAGCTCCAGAGGCTCCTCTGAACACTCCAGCCCTCCCAGGTCTTCAGCAAGCTGAGTATGAAATTGTTATTACCAGCAGCTGCTGCACTGAGTGGGACTCTGGTTTAAGTAATTCATTTTGATAACAATGTGTAGGTTAATTGATCAGTCATTAATTTTCTTGCTTCGTAGTTTTTCCTAATTATCTCCATTACATAGAAGGTCCGCAAGGCATGTTCCTTGGTGAGTGCGCCTACTTTTTATTGCTTTTTGCAAAAGTACAACGTGTGTGCAATTATTCAATGCCATTTCATCTCTCAGCATCCCCTTTGGTGCAGCACATTCCATTTCTCAGCTCTTCCAGACAGTAGTTAACCTCTCTTCCCATGAGAAATACTGGTGGTGTATGCTGCAGCAGGAATTCAAGTGTTGACAGAAATTTCAAGAAACAAATACTTTTATCCAGACCTGGCAGCTTTTCCTGTGAAAATTGAGTTATGGGCTGTGGAGACAATCAGCAGCAACCACAGACCCAAATATTCTTGTTCCTTTTTTAAGTCTGAAAAGCAAAGCTAGTCAAGAGAATATTTTTCTGGCAGAAATGTTTAGTGCAAAACCGTGCAGTGGCAGCAGGGGTCAGATGGCAAATCCAGGTGTCATTTTGTTCTGGTACTTTGTAAATGAGCAAGTCTTCATATGCCAGTGCATATTTCTGCCCTAGCTCCTGTTCTTATGGGTACAAGGTGGGAGGCACATCCTATCCTTTGTGCATTATCTGGTTCTGGTGGGCTTTGAGATGCAGGAGACTATCCTAGTCTCCAGGCAACGTTAGGCTGAAGTTTAAGGAGACAGAGGAGCTGTGTGCCTGACTGAGCAGAGGTGGTACAGCTTCCGGGAGAGGAAAGCACTGGTGGGCGAGGGTGCACACCTCTGTGCAGACATAAGGCACTGGTTACAGGTTATAGGAGGAGATTTCTGGTTTAAGTGCTGGAACAGTTGCTTCAGCTGAACAAGATGAAGTTCCTGCAACACAAGCCTGCCAGGGGACTGAGCTGGAAGGAAGGCAAGGCATGCCTAGGTGCATATTCATCTTTAAGTAACACCGTTGCATCAGCAGAAGTCTGAAATCTTCCAGAGCCACAGGGACACCACTACAGTTGCAGGGTGCACTCCCTCCCCGTTATGTCTGTCCCATGGGATGTGAGATATGCACTGGTCACATGCTGTCCCCATGTCAGGAAGAATCCCAGGTGTGCACTGTTTTCCATGCCCTGATCTCCCTGGGGAAGAACGCAGCAGCTGGGAAGGAGCTGTGGCGCACTGCCCTGGTATGCAGTGCTGGCAGGCTGGGGGGGGTGCGGGGTGAACTGCATAAAGCACCCACTCTGCATTCTACATGTAGGGGCAAGGTTTTCATTTTTTACAGCAGAAAATCTATGTGCAACAAGCTTCCTCTTGCAGTCTGGAGAACAAGACCACACTGACCCCGCTGAGCTGTGTAAGATTGCCTAGCGGAGAGGAAATGGAAGGAATTCATGACTATTTTTGAATTTCATTGTAAGAAAGGCAGCTTCACCTTGAAAAAGGAATTCATAAGGCCCCAGCTACAATCATGTATGGTATCAGGATTAAGGCATACATGAGTTGTAAGGAGATAAATATCTCTGTACTCCTCTTGTAGCTTCCAATGAGCCATTTAATGAGAAACAGTAAGAATGAAAGAGCAAAACCTCTCTGGCCTTCTATGCAACTTTTTAATTAAATGGCAGGACAAATTTTTTGAGTATTAGATGTGGGGTCTCAACATAGTCTCAACCCAGAAGTACAGAACAAACAAATGCGTTTTCCTTTTATATCTCTCTAAACTCTCCCCCAAATTCCAGTGCCTTAGCCCTCATACTTCCATTCTGGTGACATTTGGAGCCTTTCCTCACACTCCATTTACCCATAGCACTTTGTTTCCCTACAATACTCACACCAACCTGCTCTTCAAAACTATGTCCAAAAAATTCTTGTGAAAATACTGTGATTACCTCCCATGACACCTCTACCTGAGATACTATCCAGGACCTAACATCTGGAGAAGTCAAGTCACCCCCTAAAAGTCTTGGTAGGATGTGTGTGTCCAGGCCCATTGCAAAGGTCCTCCAGTGACCCCCATATCAAGGGAGGATGCAGGTACTTCTCCAAAACAGAATCCAAGGGAAGGCATGGTAGTGTATCATTCTGGAGAATCTAAAGGAAAAGACTACAAAAGCTACTTGCGTGTAGTTCTCTGACTTAAAAGGACGAAGAACTGATTTTCTTCCCCGGTCAGATATCATTAGTTTTCTGCAATGCAAGTGCAATAAAAAATATTGCTCTAAATATGCTTACATTTGGAGAGAGAAGCACAGACAAGTGATTGCATTGCAAGAGGATCCCACTCCCAGTTGCCTCTCTTGCTGTTGTTTTAGAGTTTGTTATCAATTGTTTAATGCTGTGCTCTGCTAACCATCATAATTACCCTGTTTTTCTGTCCTTCACCCTTAATTACTCATGGTTCATCTGAAGAAGATGATGACAACTGTGCAAATGCAACCATGCAGGTTGAGACACCAAGAATGCTCATACTGAAAGATTTACACTGTGGGTTCAGTCTTATAGGTGAAGCAGCTAAGATCCTTCAGAGCAGTGATCTGCTCTGAAAAGCCAGCTGCTCAGAAACCAGCATTTCCTCCAGTTGATGACACCGCTCCTGCTTTCCCGTCCTCCGTGTCATATATCCTCCCCCTGTGTATTTAAATAATGTGCATTTTCAAGTCCCTCTATGCATCCACCCTACTATTACAATAATTCTTATGGGATATATTTCTCCAGTAGCCATTGCCCTTTTCAGAAACATATCCTTGAAAGAAAACAGAGAGAGGTAGTTAGATGGGCCAGACACAATGCCATGACACTGAACATTCAGGCTTCTGGGAGAGCTCCAGGAATGAGTTTAGCCTGAGGCAGGCTGCTTAAATCTATGTAATGGAACTTTCTAAAACACAGGGATAACAAAGCTTTAGGAAAATATAAATGTTTTATGGACCTCTTCCAGTAAAAGGGTGTTTGGGTCTTAAGGGGACACCAAATAACTTTCAAATTTAGTTTCGAGAGATCGCTAAGAAAGGAAAATCTTGGAGTCCCACCGACATTCATAGTCAACTACCATCTCTACCATTGTCATTAACACCACACTTCTATTTGGTAGTTCAAGGGAGTTTCTAATACTTCTCTGTTTGCATTGTCTGCAGCAAGCCCTTTCAAGCACTATGTAACCTTCCGTCTCTCTGTAGTCTTAAAGTATTTCAGGGTATCTGGCTGCACTAGTTTTATCATAAAACATGATCTTATTCTTGCAGACAGCCTAGTTACAGAGGAGGAATGCCATGTATTCTATGGCAATATGGAAATTCAGTTCTACAGCTATTGTACCTTCTTGTGCCAATAGTAGTGCCAACCCATTTAGTCATAAAAAATACCTTTTATTTGTTGTATTCTTGTTAAAAGCATAAAATACTTTGGTTTTAAAAGTAACTCCTGATTTCCAATTACGAGCGGCATTTGCTATCCCCCAAGTCAAAAATTGTGGGTCATCATTCCTCTTCAGAAAAAAAACTTTAGCATATGGCTTCTAAAATTAACAAAGGTAACTGGATATTAAATCAATGGCTCAGCAGATGGATAGACAAAATAAAAACAAGTGATACTGTATTAAATGAGGAGATAGGAGTGCTGAGACTGTAAACATGGTTGAATCCAATGTAGTTTTCAATGCTGCAGGCAAGTGAATGAGTGAAGGGCAGTGGTTTCCATGTAGACTTCCCTGTAAGGTGTGTTCTTCAGCTTCAGCTGTGCTTTATAGGTTTGCCTGTAGTTTGTCCCTGTCTTTTCTGTTTGGTTTCAAAAATCTTCTCCAGCTTTTAGCATAGCTCTCCCACACACTGATGACCTTTTAAATAATTAAAATGCTAACTGTTCATTCAAGCTATTATGCAACTCACTCTTCAAACTACCAGGCAAAGGATCAAAACTGGGAGAAAGAAGACTTGTCTGTGCAACTTGGCTTTGACCCGCTTTGTTTTCCTGACAGGCTCCGTTTGAGGAGAACTGAGAAGTGTGCTTTGTTACTGGTTCAATGCTCAGAAATTCTCAGTGTCGTGTCATTATTCATCGCTTCTGTTTTGATCATTTAGGCAATCTTTTTATGTTGTTTTCCTCCTGGATATATTATCTGACATGCAACAACCAGAGTTTTCATAAAGCTCTTTGGTGCCTGTGGGTACACACGTAGCTGATGCCTGTTTAAATGGCAGTTTCACAGCCTTCGGAGGTATGCTGCATCATCTGAAAAAAACAATTGCTGCAACAGAAAGCTCAAGACACTCTTAAAATCATCTAGAAAAAACAGTGACAGAACTTGGGAGGAAAGGTAGAATCTAGGCAAACTACAATATCAAATTAAATACCCTGGACTTACTTTTGAAAACACACCATTGATTTGGTTATATATCAAATTAACAGGAATGTAGAAACTGACAAATTTAAAATTAAGAACTCTGGACTTAGAGAAAAAGGTTAGTAGATTTAAAAACAAAAATGTACAGGAACCTCTTCATCCTGGCTAAACAAATGAAAGTGAAAAGAAGAGTAAGCTACATTCCTGCAAAGTGAACAAAATTTCAAAAATACAACCGCTCCATTACAACTAATGGCAAGTGTCAGTGCCGTGATACTACAGTTCTGCTACAGTGAGAAGTGGTATATGAGCCCTAAAAATGCACAGGATTGTGCAAATAAACCAGGATTTTCTAAAGGCTTATTAAAAGTAATATCATATTTATTTATAAATATTATTTAATATATAAATATAAGTATATTAGTATATAAATAAATGATTATTAAAAAACAAACAAACGTCTGTATTGGTGTGACTGGTACCCCCTACTCCCACAGTGACTTTTATAAATCTTTGTACATGCTTTTATGCCTCTATAGAATCACACAAATCAAGACAAGGAAACTGGGATTATTTCTAGGATGAAATTCTTCTCAGTAGCAGGAATTCCCATTGCATATCTCCAGGGTCCCAGGCAAAATTCCCAGATGATAAAATCCAAACAGCAGGTTTGCATCTTGTAGTTTTGATAAGTGAGTTTAAATAAGTTACTATCCATATTTCCACATTCATTTTTTTGCATTTTAAATTCTGCTTTCACCTTGAATCCCTTAGTTGTGAGAATGCCAAGCCTTTACCATTGTGTATGTATGTACGTACATTATTTTGCTCCAATATAGCACCTTGCATCAGCAAAAGAGGAAAACAACATAACCTGCATTTTGCAAGAGGGAAAACACATGCAGTGCAATGAAGCTACTCAACCAATTCTGTTCACAAAACCAGTGGCAGCATCACAGTGGAATCCAGGAGTGTTAGGTAACACTGGCCAATATACAATTTCTTTACTAAAACATTTTTCAAGAGTTCGCGGTTAGTTATTATTACATCATTACTTTAATGGTTAACATCATAGGAAGTCAACATGAGAATATATGCTATATACAAAGGAAAACAAACAGCTTAATGACACCAGTGTATAAACACAGTATTTTTACATTAAAATAGTAAAAACATAAATCAAACAAAGAAAAGAAATGAGTGAAGTTTGGACTAATGACCATTTCCTCAATCATTTTTTTTCTATGTAGCAAGAAATTGGAGAACAAATGAAACATAAACATTTTGGTAAACATGATGCGGGCCCCAGCAGCATTTTCTTGAGTGAGAAGACTGACTGATCTTCAGGGCATTTAAGTGTAACATCAAAAGGGTCATTGCATTATAGGGAAATGTTAGAAAAGTAGTTAAAGAACCTCAGTGGACAAGGTCACATCATTCTGTCCTGTCTTGTAACTCTCCTGCTGCCTTGAAGATTACCCGACAAAACGAGATGTGGCATCTCAGCCAAGCTTTCCTATAGGATGCACTCCCTGAAATGGCTATAAACACCACCACATCAGTGTAGGCTTGATTCTTTCTTTGCTTGAAGTAGTGACAAGGTTGTCATTCAAATTATCAAGGCACCTGTTTCTAGATGCCCAGCCTGCTTTCTGAAGGCCGGCATCATACTCTGGCTGTCAGCAGATTAAAAAAAAAAAAATTATTACATTTGAGAGATACGATCCCTTTGTGTAATATCTGAACCATTGTAACTTTTAGACTGAAGGCAACAAAACAAGAACAATTTCCTTCTGGGTTATATTCCCCCAGACTTGTTCTAACAAGTCTATTTCATAGTTAGCTACAGTTTCTGGTTGTCTTGGATCCCTGAGGGACAACACCCCCTGCTTTGCTTCAGAGTTTACAGCAGAAAAAACCAGCCAAAATTAAGATTTATCAAATTTAAGTGAAAGGACTAATCTTTGCATTCCCTCCTGCCCCACAATGTCCAATGAAAGAAGGCAATAAGCACTATTCTTTAAGCAAAAAACCAACGGAACAAGCCCCCAGACCTTTTCATCAAAGTTAACCTGAATAGGCTGGATGTGTGCACCATGACTTCTGAATTTAGTCTGATAGTTCAGTATAAAAACACTACATGAAATTCTTATATCAGAAAAAGAACCACTCTCCCAAATAATACACCAGCATGGCTGATAACATCTTATCATAACTCTGAAATGTCAGTGATTTGCCTGCTTCTAGAAGCATAATACTGAACAAAATACAGCACTGTGTGATCCCATGCATTTTAGTTCCAATCCATGGTCTTGCCTTACATTTCTGAATTTTTTAGGACTTAATGGTCTGTATTTCCAGTCACTTGGGGTTGTTAGATTAATAAGGATTTTCACATCATAGGCCTATTTGAAATAAGTTAGCATATATCCCTGAATCTCTGCCAATACAATATTTTTTCTATGTAATTTTGTCCAGTCCAGTCCTAAGAGCACAGGTTTTCATCATTTTGCTCTCCAGAAGGCATTGCTTGGCCCACAGTTCTGTACGAGTTATTCCAAGCTGAGGTACACTTGCTTGACCTTACCTGCAGCTCCCTAAAAATGACTTCTTGCCTATCTTGAGGTCCTCCTAGCTCTTCTCCATACTGTTTTCTCAGTCCCACCTCATCAAACACACAATTATTCTTTAATTTAGCAACTGAATAGATCCCTACCTTTGTTTCCAACTTAATCAGGAATTTTGTAAATCTCCACAGCCTACTTTTGGTTATCATTTCTCCATGTACCATATTCTGTCAGACAAGGAGTAAGAGTCAGGTCTCACAAAAGTCAACCTGGCCTGTGCCAGGCATCAAATATTTCATGGTTTCTTTGTGATTCTTTGCAGACCACAAAACCTAGAAATATCCCAAAGGACACAAGCTTTGGTGAAAACAGAAAGTAATGAAACGCTCTGAACAGGCTTAATTCACATACCTGGTAATGACAGATGCCTAATAATGCCTGTGCCTGTTGTGTATATGTTGCATTGTGTGGTGAATGGTACTAACGACAAATTTTGGAGTGGTTTTTTTTGGTTAAGGCAGTAAAGTAGAAAAAAGTAATTTCAAGAGCAATATCATATTAATAAACACAGAAAATCAGAAAATAATTATTTTTTATCTAGAAAACAAGAGTCAATAGACTGACGAACTAATACAGTCTTTAAAAAATTTAAGAGCAGACTTGCACTGTGTGCATACAATAAGGGTTTTGAAACCATTTTATCAAAGATCTTAGCATGAAGACCTTTGCACTGACTTAAGTGGGCTACAGATTTTACCCTAAAGCTCTATCAACTTGTTTGCAATAAGCGACGGCCTTATTTCCTCCACAAAAATGTTTTTAAAAGCCTTATATCTTCTTGCTGAGTTCTTATCCAGTAGAAAGCTTCAAATCCAGGATACAATTTTGCATTTTGGAGGCAGTCTCTTCTTCTGAAGCTCTCAGCCCCATAACACTGACAGGCCTTATGATACAGAAAGGAAGAGCAATGTAATTGGTTTTGTTGGTGTCATTGCCTGACACCAGCTAGAGCAGGGAAGATTGTAGACAACAACTGATTCCTTTTTAACAAAGGGCTTGTTAAATTATTTTTTTTCTGGAGGAAAGGTAATTTGCAGTGGTTGTGTTGTCAGTCGTCAACGGGTTGCTACGGTATGCAGTCAAGCTTCTAAGCAGTGTTTTGTTTTGTTTTCTATTCTTGTCTGGATTCCCCCTTTAACCTTATCAAAGCAGCTAAATTTCTTCAACCTATCAAGCTGAGCCATGTCAGCATCTTAAGATCGTTGCTGTTGACACGGCTGAGCAAAGCTGAATTGATCTTACAACCCTCAGGACATCCTGCACAGCATGTGTGCTCTATACTACCACCACATGCCTGATTTAAAGTCCAGACCTTTCTAACTCATTGTTGGCAAGGTAAAATGCTTTGTACCACTAACGTTATTTAAGGTCTTTCTGTTGCCACAAAGGCTATCCCAGTAACCTTAGACTGTATGCTGGAGATGGAAAAGAACGACAGTGATGACATGCTTGTTTGCACTAAAAGCAAAACAACAAAAAAATCCAACCTGAAACAACAACAACAACAACAACAAAAACCACGATCCAAGTTGAGCTGTACCTATCTATCCGAGAAAGCAGCAATAAAACAAGATTTGTTACATTAGAGAACAAAGTGTGGCTGACAGGGCTTTCAGCTACTCTCCATGAAGAACTTGACAAGTGAATGGCTGTTTTCCAAGCTGTTAGGCACCCGAGTTACCGTACATTTGCTTGTATCTTATATGTTTTCCATTAGCAGGCACACACAGTGACAGTAACCCATGAATCACAAGAATCCTGTCCTTAACACTGTGAGCACAAAGAAGGCTGGATTTTGAAAAACAGGGAACTTCAGAACCAGGTCACCAAGGTCATGAAGAGAGCTCAGAAGCGGGACAAGCTTAACTACTTGTTCTGTTTACTTCAATCCTCAATAATATTTATATCTCCTAAATTTTAGGTAGAGAAACAGAAGAAAATTCTCTTAGAACAGAGAATCACTTTGTTTTCCAAAGAGTCTTTGTTTACGTATTCACATGCCTACCCATTTGTGTGTATAATAGTTAATGGCTGTTTACAGAATGGCCCCCAGAGCGGTGACAGACAATTACTGCTGAGCTAATTTCAATGCAACTACTAGATTAGTGAAAAATGCATAAGCTTGCATAGTTGTGGCCTATGAAGCAAGGGACATTGTTAATAGGCAAAACAAGTTACATTTGAAAAATAAAGGACCAAACCTTCATCACAGTGTTTAATCTTCCTGAGGGATGATGGGCTTTCAGAAGCCTGGCATTACCCACTGGGTAGGACTGTTCTTTGAACAAAATGGAGTAAATCTATGCTTTAGCCTTAGAGTTCACCTATTGCTAATGGCACTAGTTTAGGGACGCTAAACACCTGCGGGATTAACAGAGCAGAGTTTCCTGGGGCTCTGCATGCAATGGACCATCTGTGGTGGGGTGTAGACAAAGAACCAATGGCCACACTGCTACACAAGCGGGAAAGCCTCTTCTGCCACTGATGTGTGCATCCACTTCGCAGAGCATAAGAAATCATTACAGAGATGAAAAGCAGCAACTTTATAGCAAACTTCGTATACATTAAAAAACTATTTGTATAACCACAGATAAAAGCCCCTCCTACAGTTGTCACTAGGAAGTCATTGGGTTTTTTTTATGCACTGTTAAAATAGAACGCTGTAGAAACTGTGTCATCTGAGGTGTGTGTGAGTTCCCCAAACAGCAGTTAATTACCGAGAGGAATAGTCCATTAAAGTTATTAAGTTATATGGGAAGTAGATGTGGGAGCCTCGATTGTGTTTTTGTGCTAGAACAAACAAATTCTTTTGACTTGGGAAACAAAGACTTGAGAACCTGGCAAGCAAAAATCTGCCTGTTCTCTGATTCAGTGAAAATAAGTGGTATAAAATCTCAGAGAACAAACTCAAAAACGGAGTTAGTAGCAGAGAAAACTTTAACATAAAACAGAAAACAAATAATGATTAACAGAGCAAGAATTAAGATAGATTTGAGGATTGCTTCAGAAATGGCAAATCTCAGCCTGTGGTAAAGAGAACATTGTAATACCGAAGAACCATTACGGGCAATAGTTACTATAATGTCATCATCTTATTGTCAATAAAATAGGCTGGTGATATGGAATGATTTGTTCATCTCTGAAATTATGATTTACTGGAGCATTCTGATTTCAGAACTTGATTTCAGAAGCATTTCAGACCTCATTTCCCTTAAGAGCAAGGAAGATTTTCATTTATATGTTATTTTCTTTTACCTAAAAATCACTGTTTAATCATCTTTCATTGTGCTTTTACTCAGAGTCAAGGGAACACACTTTGCCTCTCTCAGGGAGCATTCACAAAAAAAAGGTTCAAGTGCAACCCTATTAACTTGTATGGATGCAAATGGTTTGGAAAGTAATTTTATTTGTATCTACAATGTGATTCACAGATTGTGATAATTCCAGAATCGACTTGTTGGAAATTTTATATTAAACAAAAAATACATTGAGATTGTAAGCTTTCTTGTTGTCCCTTCCTTACTTACTCAACCAGAGCAGGAAGCCAGTCATAAGTGGTGACGGTTTGCAATTTTGTCTGACTGCAAAGATAGCGATTTCCTTAGTAGTCACTTGTTGGGAGTTTAGGTTAGAGGCAATAATAACAGATGCACTATCCCTCCTTTGTTTGTTCAGCCGTAATGCTGAGCTATAAAATACCCCACAATCTAAAATCACTGCCAATGTACTCTGTGCCAGGCTTTTCTGTGTGATGCAGAAGTGAATCAGAACAACTGGAATGAACACAAAAATTTTTGCAAAGGAAAAAAACCCAGAAAAAAACCGAGTCATAAAATGAAAAGTTTCAGTCCATAATTCAGCTAGAATTTGTGGAAATTATTAATGTGAGAAACTCTTGCATGTGAATACCTCAGAAGAAGAAGCACAAGTTGTTTTTTTTTAATCCAAAATTACAGGAGTAAGCAGTTTTGTATTTTTTCCCTTCAAAAAGATAAAGGGTCACTTGGCATAGCCAAATGGTGTGTGACTTGCACAGAGGCAACATTAACAGCCAAAGGGATCCAAGGGAGTAGCATCTCACAAGCAGATGTGCTCCTGGGTGTTACCTGGGATTACAGTAAAACAGCATGACTTAGAGAGAACTTCTGGGGTAAAGGGAGGAGAAGAAGTAACCAGACTAATTGATACTCCCCAGTGTTTTCTCATATTACACCAAAAGTTTTGGTCAGCCACACATCTAGTGTTTGCTCCTGGTAGTGGTACTTCGTAGCTTGTGGCTTGGAGGGCAGGAGGCGGGTGCTTGGAAGAGCTGATATTGGCACAACTGTTAACAAAACCCACGCTAATTCACCTTTCCACACTCGGACTCCTGAATCAATGTCCTAACATAGTACATATCATCCTTTTTTTTTCCCACAAAATCTCTTTAGTAGTCAGCTATTGAGAGCTGGTGAAAAGCAACACCTCAGC
This sequence comes from Dromas ardeola, assembly GCA_013398915.1. Classification (NCBI taxonomy): domain Eukaryota; kingdom Metazoa; phylum Chordata; class Aves; order Charadriiformes; family Dromadidae; genus Dromas; species Dromas ardeola. The sequence goes on from VYZM01005113.1 coordinate 129,076, forward strand.
GTTACTCCATTCATTATGTAATTAATTTGTCATCGAGAAAGAGTAAATGAGTCAATGTGCTCTGTGCAAAGTATGCTCTTCTACTGCGGTATCAGCTCAGGTGTCTCCAATATCATCTTCTCAACAAGAGTTAAATGGAAGGATTTGTAAAACACAAGCACGGTCTGTCACATATGAAGTTTTTACCGCTGTCCCACATATAAATAATTGAAAATAAGCTTACATATCTTGAGGACTAGAACTAAAAAGTATGTCTGGCATCTTTCTCTTTAAAGGTGCTGCTTGTGGAATATTTTGGGTATTTTATAAGGTTTTACTGTTCTTCTTCCTGCATATATTAAGAAAGTTTTATTAAGATATTTTCTAGTTTGATGCAATGGGTGAAGAGATCAAAGGAGGACAGTATATAGTAGCCTTGTGTCCTGAAGTGAAATTATGATTCAGTTATTAGCTCTGCTACTCAGAAGCATACATGAACTAATGCAGCATCTATCCACTTTGCCTTATCTATTGTGACAAGCCTCCGGGGGTCTGATCCACATGAAATTCATTTCACATCTCATTCATTGAGTGCCTGGGATTTGAAATACCTTTCTGCTTTCCTAGGTTTCAATAAGATAGACTGCACGGACTTATTGCCAACAAAAAGTAAGAAAGTAAACTTCTCCGTAGGGATGGTGCTTTCAAATTTCCTGTGATGCCACAGGAGATGCACTGACATTCAGTTCAGGAGTTGTGCACATGTGTACCTAGGACAAGGATGACTTAGGGAATAATCATATTTTTCAGACCAATGGAAATACATTTTATCGTACTCTGGGTAATAATGAAGCTTATATCATATAAAGTAAGAGATATAAAAGATTATATTCAATACGAGATGTATGACAATGAAATCTTCTACCCTTCCATTAACCAAAAAATGCCCATGCTCCTTTTTAAGATAGTTGAACCATTTGGTATTTCCTAGTTTATACGTAATTTCTGTACAAGCTTTACTAATGAAAACAGTGGAAAGACCCCACTATTTGTCCAGAACATTGCTTTTCATATTTGGTAAGCAAAAACTCAGCAGAGAAAAAATATTGCTAGAAATATTAGGGATTTCCTTCAATAAGAAAAAGCATCATCAACACAAACAATTCCCCTCCTCTTTTCCCTCCTCCCCAAACAACTGACCAAAACTGTCACTGCTGGAACACACAAACCAACATCTCCAATGGCCTCAAGACCTAAAGAAAATGTGGAATTCCTGGTATTTCCCTATCTGTGCCAATAAATGAATGGCTATCAGAGGCCAAACTGTGAGCTACTGGATTTTGCAAGCAGTATTACTAAATCAGTGTATCAGCTGGGATAAGACTTAATCCTAGAGATCTTGCCTACAAAAGAATATCTACCCAAAAAAGGACTGAGATGAAAGTTAGTTGCCTTCACTCAAGAGGCCGATGTAGTTTTCAGATTCTTGTGTGTTTTGTCCACCAGAAATTGCCCCCAGGAGTGGGAGCAGAGCCCAGATCACCCCATGCTGGGACTCACGTTACAGGCTAGGGGATCATATTTACTCTTAGTATTTCAGTTTCAATGAATCTTTTAAAATCTATTCACTTATTGGATCCAGTTATCTCTTCAGTAAACAAATACCAAAAATGCAAAAGGAATTACTGCCAGTCTGTAGCCTGCAATGCCACGAGCACTAGCAAAGTCTCCTAGGTGTGCAGTGTTTTCAGCTGAGGGACTGGCACAAACCAGCTGAGTTACAGGGGATAAGTAGGGGGATTTAATAAAGATGAATCCTGACATTATTTAGGAATTGCAGTGGCAGCTTTAAGGGAGTCAGTATGGAGAAGGAAGTAAACTCGGTTCTCTGTTATCAGGTTTTCCTTTTACAGCTTCGGCCTGAGTATTTGGCCATGGGATAAGAGAAGGAGGAGGTTTCACGGTCTCACTGGATACTGTCAGCATCCCATGAGACAGGAACCACACAAGCAAAACCGAGTGCTGCCAACTCCTGATCTGCTTCACATTATGAATTCCTACAAGCCTGTTAAAGCAGAGGAGCAATACCAGCCCACTACCAGCACCAGTGCAACTGGTTCTGTTCCCCAAACTCCTGCCCACATGTTCATGGTCCCAGTCATACAGGCCATGCTCTTCTCACATATGCGCTTGGTGAGGTTCTCCACTGTGTTCAAAAGCTGAAGTCTCCAGTGCAGCTAGCCTGCTGGTCTGTCCCTTCATGTCCTAGGTCTCTCTTCCCTGCACACATTTTTCCTTTCTTCTGCTCCCAGTTTTGTCCCATACCCACAGTAGTCCCCAAGCCTTGCCCTCCATAAAACACCTCAGATCCTTACAGGGTCCCTGGCTGCCTCCTGTATCTCCTCTGCTGTGGGGCGATGCCCTCTTTCTCCACTCACCTGCTGAGCAAGGAAAAGCCCCTTCAGAGGCCAGGCTGCAAATACACATGCAGTAATGGTGAGAGGCAGCTTCTCGATGGGCGCTGAGGCTGCTGCAGTGCCTGCGCAGCCTGGACCGTCTCTTGGGTCTGTCCCCTTCTCCCCTGAAACTATTCTGGGTGCTCAACAGATACCTGAGGAGAGGTACAGACGGAAAGCAAGACCAGAGCCCTTCTTTCCTTAGGAAATCAGGCCAAAAGTAATTCTTAAGGCACCATTCAGTATAATAAGAAAAATCATATCAGTGAAGTAATTTCCTTCAGCTGAATAATCAATGCTCAGACTAAACCTGAAGGTAGCAGTAACACAGCTGGAAAAATGTGATTTCTCTGATGAGGTATTCTAGAATCTGTAACCTGACCTCGGTGCCAGGGAAGGTCATGGAGCAGATCATCTTGAGTGTCATTACAAGCCGTATAATGGACAACCAGGGTATCAGGCCTAGTCAGCATGGATTTATGAAAGGTAGGTCCTGCCTGATGAACCTGATCTCCTTCTATGACAAGATGACCCGGTTACTGGACGAGGGAAAGGCAGTGGATATTGTCTACCTGGACTTTCGAAAAGCATTTGACACTGTTCCCCATAGAATTCTCATGGAAAAACTGGCTGCGCATGGCCTGGATGATCTGCTGGATCAAGCACTGGCTGGATGGATGGTCCCAAAGAGTGGTGGTCAATGGAGTTAAATCCAGCTGGCGGCCGGTCACAAGTGGTGTTCCTCAGGGCTCAGTGTTGGGACCATTTCTGTTTAACATCTTTATTGATGATCTCGATAAGGACATAGAGTGCATCATCAGTAAGATCGCAGATGACACCAAGTTAAGCGGGAGTGTTGATCTGCATGAGGATAGGGAGGCTCTACGGAGAGTCTTGGATAGATTGGATCGATGGGCCAACTCTAACAATATGACCTTCAACGAGGCCAAGTGCCAGGTCCTGCACTTGGGCCACAACAACCCCATGCATCGCTACAGGCTTGGGGAAGTGTGGCTGGAAAGCTGCCTGGCAGAAAAGGACCTGGGGGTTCTCATTGACAAGCGGCTGAATATGAGCCAGCAGTGTGCCCAGGTGGCCAAGAAAGCCAATGGCATCCTGGCTTGTATTAGAAATAGTGTGACCAGCAGAAGTAGGGAGGTGATTGTCCCCCTGTACTCAGCACTGGTGAGGCCACACCTTGAGTATTGTGTCCAGTTTTGGGCACCCCAATACAAGAGAGATATCGAGGTGCTGGAGCGAGTGCAGAGGAGGGCAACGAACCTGGTGAAGGGCCTGGAGAATAAATCTTATGAAGAGCGATTGAAGGAGCGGGGACTGTTTAGTTTGAGGAAGAGGAGGCTGAGGGGAGACCTCATCACTCTCTACAACTACTTGAAAGGACATTGTAGAGAGGTTGGTGCTGGTCTCTTCTCACAGGTAATTAGCGATAGAACAAGAGGGAATGGCTTCAAGCTGCAACCGGGTAGGTTTAGACTGGACATCAGGAAAAAATTCTTCACAGAAAGAGTGGTCAGACACTGGAATAGGCTGCCCAGGGAGGTGGTGGAGTCACCATCCCTGAATGTGTTGAAGAGTCGTTTAGATGTGGTGTTGGGGGATACGGTGTAGGGGAGAACTTTGTAGAGTGGGGTTGATGGTTGGAGTTGATGATCCCGGGGGTCTTTTCCAACCTGAGTGATTCTATGATTCTATGATTCTAATTGTGTCAATCATAAATTCAAATCCTAAAAATAAAACATATTCTGAATATTTTTTTTAATTCTTATGAAACAAAATTTAGATGGTTGTGAACTGAATTTTTCCTTCATTTCAATATCAATAAGTATTTAATTAAATCCTCCTAGGCAACTTTTTTACATGCAATATGCTGTAATACAAATAATTGTAACATTCACAATATCTCTAATAATGTGTTCTATTTTTTAAGTAAGAGTTATCAAAGTAATCTTACCAAAATGAAACAGCAAATGCCAATTTAAATCTAAATTGACATGTTCTCACAAGTTCTTGGCAGATTTTTCTCATTTGGTCTTGTGCAATTTCTTCAATGGTTCCTAAATTACAAACTACACAACACTGGGGACTACAAAAATAAGCAAAAGAATTTAACAAAACCATGGGACTCTCTTTTAGACAATGGCGTCCCCACAAGTATCATTTTCTGCTTAAGGCAGCTTTATGTTTCTCAGTCTCTGTAATGTTTGTTCACCCACACACATTCTGTTTTCTAGTGCTGGTTTTATAAATCAGTCGTAGGTCTTGAAAACACTCCCTTACCATTAAACACTTGTACCAAGAGATTATACCCTATATCTCTGTATCTTGCAGCTATTTTGTTTAAAGAGTTCTTCCAGTTGCTAGCATGCATAGACACAGGACACTGTGCAACTCATTATATGCAACATTTTTTTCTTTGATGCTGAGCTTATGAACTAATTTAAATATCGGTTTCCCTTATAACAAAACACGAGGTTTGCTCCCAGTGCAGTCATATTTTCTTCATGAAACGGCATTGAATCAGCATGAGAGTATAGTGTAATCTTTCAAAAACCTACAGTTATTGAATATAACTTGTTTTTAAGACGTTTCCTGACATAATATGCAACATCTAAGCAGTTAATAACAGTGAAATGAACAGTTAAGCAAATTATTATTGTTAAAAATTATCTATTGTTATTGAATTGTTTGATGCATATACAACACAGATGTGATTCTTAAAACACTATACTGAAATACCGTGACATTTCCTTCAGTGTTGGACACAAAATAATACTCCCTCATAACGCACTTTGAACTGGGGAATATCTAGTAACTGGTTCTTCAACTGACAGTACAAATTGTATAAAAACATATGCAAATATTACTTTAAACACCTCATTAAGAAGGTGTGTTCTATCAGGTTCTAATAAATTTAGATCCTACACAAATTTTCGTGTCAGGCAGATAAGCATGGTCATTTCTCTATATACTGTATATTTACCTTCTGAGGCTGTGCTCTGGTCCAAATTAGCAGGGTTACGCTGTGACAAAGACATGCAGTATTAGAGAGCACTGTTTAGTATGTTGGCAGGTATAATTTGTACTATCCTGTACTTTTCAGTCCCATGCTTTTGTTCTTTTGTGTTTCTTTTATGACAAACATATCAGATAAATCCCATCAGTTCTCAGGCTTATTTTCATCCGACATTTTTGTATGTTAGCATTTGTGGGGTTTTTCCCATCCTTTAAACTGCAAATATACTGTATGTAAAAGAAAGGGGAAAAATACTTGTCACACATCTGCAAGTGCAATATCCCCACCATTGTACAACCCTCTGAGTCACAGTTTCTTAACGACCTGGACTTTTCCCTCATAGGGAGTCTTTTCCCCCATCTTAGAATCATAGAATCATAGAATTGTCAGGGTTGGAAGGGACCTTAAAGATCATCTAGTTCCAACTCCCCTGCCATGGCAGGGACACCTCCCACTAGATCAGGTTGCTCAGAGCCCCATCCAGCCTGGCCTTAAAAACTTACAGGGATGGGGCTTCCACCACCTCTCTGTGCAACCTGTTCCAGTGTCTCACCACCCTCATGGTGAAGAACTTCTTCCTAACGTCCATTCTGAATTGACCCATCTCTAGTTTTATCCAATTCCCTCTAGTCTTACCATTACCTGACATCCTAAAAAGTCCCTCACCAGCTCTCTTGTAGGCCCCCTTAAGATACTGGTAGGCCACAATAAGGTCTCCTCGGAGCCTTCTTTTCTCCAGACTGAACAACGCCAACTCTCTCAGTCTGTCTTCATAGGAGAGGTGCTCCAGCCCTCTGATCATCCTCCTGGCCCTTCTCTAGACAAGTTCCAGCACGTCCATATCTTTCTTGTAGCAGGGGCTCCAGAACTCCAGGTGGGGTCTCACGAGAGTGGAGTAGAGGGGGAGAATCACCTCCCTTGACCTGCTGGCCATGCTTCTCTTGACGCAGCCCAGGATACGATTGGCTTTCTGGGCTGCAAGTGCACACTGACGGCTCATGTTGAGCCTCTCGTCCATGAGTACCCCCAAGTCCTTTTCTTCAGGGCTGCTCTCAAGCCAGTCACTGCCCAGCCTATATCGGTGCTTGGGATTGCCCCAACCCAGATCTTGTTCAAAGTATGTTAGCTGTCAATACAGGAAAGAATGTTTATCCCTATTTTTCAGCTAGAGTAAGCTGCTTTGTTTGAACACTGCATAAAAGGAGTGCCATTTAACATGGGAGGCAATCTACCTTCTAAATCAGCTGAGCATGGAATAGAGGAAGCCGGGTGCACTAAGGCAAATTAAGCAAAGTTATAAGGCAGTTAACCTTACCAAAAAAGGGCTGCAATAGAAATAATAAACTGTGAAATTTGTTGATCCAAGGGAACTTGGACAATATTTTTTGTGCTCTTTCTAACACAGTTAAGTTCTATGGTATGCTGTATCCTGGCTTATATTAACCCAAATATTCAGCACTCTGTTTCTAGTTCTGCCACAGCTTCTCTATAACCTATGCTTTTAGCCATTAACATCAAAAATCAAGGAGGTATTTTGGGAAACCCCCAGAGAGCTGCATCACCTGTTTGAGAAATTTTCTCCCCCTTGTCAAGCACCCCTCACCCAGTGGTCAGCATCTAGGATTTTCTTCTTCCTTAACTGTTTAACTGGCAGATGATGCATTTCAGAGACTGACAATTACTTGATCATTTCCACCATTGAAATTGCTCCTTGTACAAGGCGGATCCAGGTTGGTATTGTGCTTCGGTGCTCAGTTTGTTGGACAAGGCATACACAGGAATGAAACTGTTTCTGAAAGAGGGACCGTCCTGATGGAACCAAGACTGCATTGAAAACCCCACATTCAAAGACCCACATTTCCTGGAGCTCTGCTTAGTTCAAATGAGTCGAAGGCACAAAAGTCAAAGTGCAGGCACTGAGTATTAGGTGCCTGTCCCAAGTGTGGTCCAGAAAGTAGAGCTCCGACGCCAGAACATTAAATCCGTGCCACTCACCCACAGGTAGCACGTGCATTGGGAGAACTGGGAAGTTAGTTCTGGAAAGACTGAAGGGACAGCTGCTTGGTTTTCCTTACAAAACAAAGGAGTCTGTAAAACAAAACTTGCCTTTTATACTTGAAAACCACCAAACAGGAAGATAAAATTAGGCAAGAACAATTAGGAAAGCTTCAAGTACTCATCTCTATTCGCTGCCATCTTCCATTTTGCACCAACCTGCACCACAGACAGGAGGTAAACGGTGCCATGAAACAGAACCTGTCTGACTCCTGGGTGGAAATCTGTTCTCCTCCTCACAGCTACAATTCGGAAAATAAAATCTCCAAAGAAAGCTTTTTAGCAACATCATGACTTTGAAATGTGACAGTGCCTATATTGAAATGTGATGCATTGTACTTTTTATGTACTGCCTAACTCAGCTCCTGGCCTGACAGGTCTCCACACTGCAGTGCAACTGGGCAGCACCCAAACTGGCATCATGAAGCTGGCTTGCAGTCTGGCTAAGACAGTGTGGGGCTTTGCATGAGGCTTTGCTGAGATTTTTTGCCATTCTCCTGCAGCCAGACTTCTCCTAATGCCATGCCTGCAGTGCAGACATACCTTTTAAATCTGTGGATAGACCAGAATACACACTTGAGAAGAAAACTCTTCACTGGGTAACATGTTCAGAATCGAACCAGAACCAGCTCAATCTATCGTAAAGTCCTTGTTAGGGGACTAACAGGACTACTGGAGCTGGGGACCACCTTTTGTGTGGAGTGCCACAAACAGTGACCAGGCTGTCATTCCCAGGAGCTTACTTTGTACCCTAGCAGACGCTGGATTAAAGACACAGCTGTAGTAGCTATCGACCAACGACGCTGAACGTTGTGGTTTTCCTCCCTTATTGTGGTGACACACCGTTCTCAGCATGGACTGTGTGCACTGACCCAATTCTTACATGCAGACTTGAAAGCAGGTAAAACAAGACGTAATACTTTTATTAGCAGAAGGAGACAGCGTGATCCGAATTATTATAATACTTCAACAAGTGCTGTCATCCTTAGTCTAAACAGCAAGAACAAAAAGCCAGACAGTCCTGAACCAAAACGTATGCTCCCTGCTGTATGAGAGCTATAGCAGAGATGCGGATGTGTTTGTCTCCAACTTAACAACACCCCAGAGGACAGTTTTGCATTCAACAGTAAGAAATATCAGCATAACAGATGCTTTTCCCCTTTAGCATTACAGAGTTCCTTCAAAGTCCGCACTGGCCCTGATTTTCCAGTGTCGTCAGCTGCTCTGAGACAGTGTCTTGAAAAATCAGGCCCCAAAATGATTGTTATTCTGTCCTGTTATTCCTTTTGCAGATCTGAACATATGCAAGGCATAGTTTGGCCAGGGAAACTTAATTAGCTAAGCTCACAAATTAGTCGTTCAGATTAAATTGCTTGTATCTATCTAGCACTGTGATATTTATTTATAGAGTAATTATTATCAAATGTCTGAGATAAAAGCCTTTAGACTAAAAGCACTGTTATCGTTCAAATGCATATTTATATATTTCAAACCCCAAACCCCAAACCTCCATCTATGCCGAGAAAACGTTTAAAGTCACAGTAAGACTCAAAACAAAGGAAATAAATAAATCATTACAGTTGAATATGCAGTCATGAGATTGTGAGCTCCTTGGAGCAAAGGCTTTCCTCCTTATGAAGTATCTAGTGAAGTGTCTAGCACACAGTGGGTATTACTCAACATAATTATTATCCTCTTAATGTAAAACTTTCACATAGCATTTTCTGACTTTTTGTTTTCTTTTTTTTCTTACAGAATTGAACTTTTTGAAAGATTTATGCCAGGCCCTGAGGGCTGTAAGGGACCATAGGAGCAATTCTAAGCCTCATGTTTTTAAACATTTGGGTGGTCTTGGTGCAAAGCCACTGGAATATATGGATGGAAAATGCTAAACGGGTTTTTATTTTGGTCTGTATAAATTATGGCACAGACATCACCGGCCTTTACTCATATAATAATATGAGTGGTTTTGGAATTTTCTTACTGCACTTCACATTTTCTGAACTCCTGCCCAATATTCCTTGAGGATTCCCTGTATTATTTTTCCTGACTCCTGCAAAAAGGCGAGAAGTTTTCATCTGCATGGAGTAGTTCTCTACAGGACTCTTCTAACCTTCTCAAAAACGTGACAGTATAAGGACTAGGCTTTTAAAGGTATTTGGGAATCTATCTCCCAAAGAATTAAGGACAAGTTAGGCGTTTAGATATTTTGAGAATCTTGGCCCAAATCTTGGTGCTTTCAGAGGTGTTTGCTGGATCTTGGCTTCCAGTGAAGGCTAAGGAGAAACATATTTTGGCTATTCTAAAAGACAAAACACAACTTAGAGAATTCCCAAGAGGCTGCAGACTATGCAAATTTCTGGAGGGAGGTTTTTTCCTTGGTATATAACTCTCCACATTCATGGCTTTGGAATCTCATGAGTTCAGATGGCCTTGAGCTTCAGCAGCTGTCTCTGGCTTTTTGGTATTTTTTGATCACAGAATCACAGAATTGTAAGGGTTGGAAGGGACCTTCAGAGATCATCTAGTCCAACCCCATATGAGTGATCACCTCTCATTTAATCTTTTCTCAGTGCTCAGAACTCCGAATGGATTACACAAGTCCACGTATTCAAATGGTTATTTTAATGTGCCTAAACAAAATCACTGATGTTAGAGAGAAGCAATTTGCTTAATAAGCAACACTGGCGTTCAAGACTGTAGTCTTTGCATTGGGTTTCACACAGTCTCTCATGCTCTTTCGTGGAAATGGCTGGAGACCATCCTCCTCCCTCTGAACATTTGACTCAATTTTCATCCAATTGGCACAAGTGTGAGCCTTACAAGGGCTGGAATCCAAGTGATTGTGAATCACATTGCCTCTAAAGAGAAATGAAAATCTCATTCACGGCCTTCACAGTAAAAGAAAGGAAGAAAACCAAACAAAAAAAATGTAAAAATTTGGCTACAGTTCCACATTTTTAAAAAAACAAAACACCAGTGGCTATGCATTCTTCATGAACCATTACAAGTTTTCAGACTGAGGACATTTGCAGTCACAGTGTTCACACCCTGTCTGAGGGTCCAAGGAACCTTCAAAGGCCACAGAAAAAGAAGAAGCCAGGCTGTCGATAATCCTGAACAGTCACTCATACTATTACCCTTATTTGTTGACAGAAGGAAAGACAAGTGCAAGCAATTTTGTGATCCTTGCAAACCCAACCCCACCTTGGTATCAAATGCTTTCTCCCAAAAACAGCTGCGATGGGTGAAGATATGTAAGAGGCAACTGTAAAAAAGTTAGCAAGACTCAGTTTTGCATAGACCATAGCTAAATTTTAGACTTCTGGAAACCTGAATTTTCATGAAACATCTTGGCCATGACAGTTAGAATTATAGTGTAAATTTTATGAAATGAATATTTATTGGTAAACACATTGAGAAGATATCAGAGTGCACTGAAGCAGTACTCCCAATGCATTCACCAAAGTTATTTCATGATAGTCCAGAATAGCCCACTTCCCAACCATTAGCAAAATCAAGTCAGTGAGCATCAGTTTGCCGTGCAAGATATTTCTGAACAAAACTATAACAAGTACAAAACAGGGAAGGTGCCTGTTCCAGTGTGCAGTTGACAGGGAGGAGAGAGAGGAAAAGGAACAACCAGAAGACATTGTCCAAACCCACCATATAGTACTGTACACAACAGTGCTCGCTACAGCGTTTTCTCAATTTACACTGTGGTAGCTGTGACTTCAGTATCTGACCTTTCAGGCCTAGCAGAAAAAATCGGGGGACAGATTATACCAAGAGGAAATTCTGCTGGAAACCCAAACCAGAAAAAAAAACTAAACACCTTCGTCCCTCAAGGAGCTTGCACTCACACTCTCTTAAAGAATTTAGCTTTTATTTTGAAAATGGGGATCTCGCAGAGAAAAACCTATGTCATATACAAACATGCCGTTGTAACCAAAATATCTGTCACTTTACAAGAGTGTAGAAGGATGGGATATGCTGTGTTATTTGCTCAAGCAATTTCTAGAACAATGAAGCATTATGCATGATTTGTGGGGCAAGAATGCAAATTGCCAAAAGACGACGTCAGTTTGACGTCCAGTCACTTTTTCACTTTGGAAAAGCTTAGCATGATGATAAATACTCAAACCGAGAACTGCTGCATGCAGTGCCTGCCTTCATCTGTTGATAATCTTGGATTACTTTTCAGGTCTTCCTTGGTGTAGGGGCTTCTGACAAGCTGTAAATAAAGGAGATCATGTGGACATTTCTCCTACCAGTCATGGAGATGTCACTTGTTCACTGATTAGCTGGCAGGTTTTCACGGCAAGTCTGCTAACTCATTGGAAATTGTTCCTGTTGCCTAAGTGACCAGTAATCCACTTGAAGAATGAAAAAGAAGTTACTGAAGTGCCAAGGGACTCTGTCTAGAAATGAGAAATATTTGACAGTGGAAAAATATGTGTTTGTAGTGTTGTTTGGTTCATTTTTCCAGGGAGAGCTGAAATCACAGAAGGCAGACAGAGATCACTAAAACTCTTTTGCACATAGATTAACTTGTAATTCACTTACTCATGCATGTGGGAATACAGCTTCTGAGACCAACTTCCTTCAGCAATAATGCGGTTTATGCTTCTGCTCTTGTGTTTTAATAAAAGTCATGAGATTAAAAATCCTCCCTAGTGACTGCTATCCCAGAGCTGAAATGTAAGAAAATGGATCATATACAGTACCTAGAAACCACAGCGACTGCATTTTTAGAAAAAAATAAGAGATCAGTTGTAATGTGACATGTCTTCTCATGGGATATACTAATGCTGCTCAGAAGAATTAGCTTACTTGACTCAATCGCTCCTTCGGGACCTGCAAATAATGCACGGTTAAGTGATACATATTTGCACGGTATCAAGAACAGTGTCATTTATGCTTTGAGGTGTTCCATAAGGTAAGTTCTAATTATGGAGAAAATTCTAATCACATTAACACAGCATTATACTAAAGCAGTAACTGTTTTACAGGAGAAGCGGTGAACTTTATTTTGTTTGGTGTTTATACACATTCTCGTCCTAGACCATAAGAGTAAGTCCTGGGCATTGCAGTTATATAAACAAATCATGAAATCTGGAGGTTACAGCAAATCCCTGCTCATCAAGGGACTTAAGTTTTTATTCTCTCTGCCCTGACTACCCAAGTCAGTCATGTAAATCAGGCAGGACTCTGTCCTCTCACTTTTATAGCCGCGGCAATATCTTACCCTTGTCTCAGTGCCTCTGCTGAGCTTACTCCTTTGAGTGGTGCCTGGCAGGTGAGCGGTCCCATAATTTCCAATAACAAGAGAAAGTATTCTGTGTGAGCAAGAGTGGCAGAATGGGCCCTGAGAAACGGAAGAATATTATTACTGCATATTGGCTTGCTGCTGCTCTAACAGCTACAGATCTGAGCATTACTATGGGAGGCCACGTGAGAAACAGATTGAGGGACACACACACACACAAGTGTATTTCATGAGAGACTGGGAAGAACAAGACAGAGGAGATAATCTCATTCTTTAGGGAAGATAAGACAGGCTGTTTAAAACAATGTAGCATTATCTGCTTTAAGTAACGAGTAGTAACACACAATTTAACAGGCATTGCTTACTGTAGGAAGCTTAATTACTCTTCAGAATACATTCAATACAAAATTTCTCAAGCTGATTGCTTCAGCTGAATGTCAATGTATTATGTCCTAGCCACTTCAGTAGAAACTGCTATGTAGCAGCCAAGTTTTCTTCTGCTCCGTAAGTGACATGTGATGAAAAATTTTTTAATGAGCTGCTGCATTTTGCATCTGTGTAAATAACTTTTGTGTAAACATGCATTACAGATGATCAATGTGGCTTCCCCAGTGCTGAAAACAGTCAGCAGTTTTGACTGCACGAGATGCTTGAGGGTGTTGTGAGAAGATGGAGATTTAGAGCGAACTCTGCAGCGGTTTATATTGATTTAAGCTTGGCTTTCTATAGACCCTCTCTCCCCATCCCTTCAGCCGTCCTTTCACACCTCCTCTTCCCTTCAGCTGCCAGGGAGGCTCTGACCCCTCTCCTGCCTCTCACGGCAGCTCTGACCCTGGCACCAGTGGTGCACGGACCTGTGGCCACAGCACAACTCGCACCACAGAAGAGACATCACCATGTGTAGGGACGGGCAGCAGGGGCACAGTAGGGGCAAGGTAGAGTAGGGCAAAACCCAAGTAAAGAAATCCAGGAAAATCTTAAGAAGAAAGAAAATTCTGTGAGTGATGGCTGGGGCTTGTGGTACTGCCAGCAAAATGGGTCAGGTACCAGTCTCGAGCACTGGAAGATGCTTCTGGAGACCTCCTGGGGGACTCAAAAGGGAGGATTTGTGTGGTACCTGAAGCAGGTGGCACGGTGGTGGGATGGAGGTGGCAGGGAGGAACCATATGCGCCTGCTACTAAGGGTGGCAAACAGGGGGCTGAAGGCACTATGGAAAAGAGAGGACATTTCTGATCCCCTCTGCCCTGTTTCAGCACAGTTTAACGGAAGTTTTGCAAGGTTTGCAATTGTTTCTAGGGAGAAGTCTTGTCTCGCATTTCTTGTCAGCTGCATAGCTGACATATATATTATATACATGTCATATGTCCTATTATATTATATGTTATATATAAGTTCCTATTCTTTTAGGAATGGAAACCAATCCTCAGATCCTGTTTTGGCCTGATATGCAGAATCAGTTTCCCCATGCGGGACTGCATCCAACTTTCATGGTACATGTGCTTGTGATGTAGTTCATGGTAAAACATAAGTAAACTCAATTTATTCACGTCCAATTTGGTCTTCTAAATATACTCACTTCTCACTACTCGACAAATCAAACAACAGAGTTCATCTTCATATTTATTCATTAAAACCCAACAGATGATGCAGGAAATTAGATATTCATATGTCTGACCACTGGTGCTGTTTGAGTAGCCAAATCACTAAATTTACCAATGGTATCCTTATGCATATTGCACCTAATTATGTGTAGGTTCAAGGCATTTAGGATTTAGGATTATCAGCCCTGCCATGAACCGACATGCCCCAGATTCTGTTCTAAGGAATTTTGGGAGAAAAGAGAACATGGAAGAATTTTTGGAAGGCAGTGGATGACTTCTGAGACACTAGTTGTTGAACAAATAAGTTTTCACTGCAGACAGACACGTTATCAACCTCTGTAAAAAAGCCTTTATTGGGTTTTGAACTATGGTCTGACCACATTAAAAGCGCTGAATCTGAAAGAGGAATTTACAGCATGAACATGAGTCTGCTACAATGGAAACATTTTTGTTTTGCAGAGGCTTTTGTCATAACTGCTTTCAGCTGGGATTGGTGGGTTTTGGGCATTAATCAGCAGTGAAAGCAAGCAAGACATAAGCGCTACTCCTTTGAGCCAGCTCAGCTAAGTCACTGAAACAGAGAAATCTGAGCAACTAGAGGAACATGAGACGCTTGGAAAACGTTTGCCTGCTCCTGGGGAGAAAACCCTCCAAAATACTATCTTGAGTCATGCTACTGCACCACTCACTGATGTTAGGAAACAAAGTCCTGTTTGTGCCTCGAGTTTGTGGTGAGGGTGTCCCACTAATGGCTGTGGCCAGTGGCAGGTTGTATTCAAAGGTGTGGGCTCTAAAAACACTATATCCCTCACTTGTGTCCCTACAAGATATATATTTCTGTCTCTATATTACTAAAAAACATCTGTGAATTATCGCAGCAACAGGCAACATGTATGTCAGACAAAGTAAGAGGATGTTGGATTTGGAGCCCGACCTCACCCTAATCTCTCCCAGAAGGAAGAAAACAGCTCAACAAATCGTCTTTGCCCAGGGCTCTGCTCCCAAGTACCAGGTGATGCCCACTCAGATGGGACCTGTCAAGTGAAGAAAACCCCCTGTCAGAAGACAAGAGCAGGCAGCTTGCTCCCCAGGTCTGTCATCTGCCCAGCAAAGTTTGCAGTAATTGCAAAATATGTTTCTGAAAGGGTTTCTTCTATTATGCTTGTCACATCTCTGACATGTTAAGTAGGGACAAAAAGCAGGACAAACATGATGTATACCCTAAAGACAAATCACTGTCCAATTTTCCTCCAGCTACGAAGCACTGGCAACAATCCCAAATTCTCAGCAGATGATACATACGTGACATGTCCTCCTGTATCCTAAACCCCGACGAGTCTGTCATTCTTACCACAATTACAATGTTAGGTTAAGTTAAAAGAAGGAATCTAGGACTGTAAGGCATGAACAAATGACAAACTGAAGAGATTCGGAGTTGGATAACATGCCAAGCATTCTACTCGGAAATCAAAACAAAATTAATTTCTATGTCTTCATTACTTCTGACAACAGCCTCACGACGGCTCAACTTGCTGGCTGAAAACCCACTGCTGCCACCCGGTGTTACTATGCCAGCATTGGCCTGCATTTACCAGGAGCAAGCACTGGCCTCCCCACACACCACCAGGAGTTTCAAAATAGGTGTTTACAGCTTCTAGCAGGAGAGGATAGAGGAAAAGGCAATGTATGTACATAGTTAGTGTTAGTGTGCATGATTCTGGCTATCTAAGGCATCATGTTGCGATGGTCTTAAAAAAAAAAAAATCACAGGGAACTACAAGAAATAACTGCGGTTGTTCAGTTGTTGACGATAAGATATTGGTAGGTAGACTATTTTATTTAATTGGGAATCACATGCAAGTATGTTAAATCCCCATGAAATGAATGAGGAGCAAGTGACTAACAATAGCATACCTTTTTTCATTTAGGTAATCTACTTTCTTTCAAGTTTCATTTCATGGATTTTCTTCAGCAGTGCTGCTTTGCTAAGCAAAACCTAATGCATTTGTTACAGCCCAGGGAATGAGCTGCAGGTTGAAAGGTAGATTGAGAAGAAAAGCATACATTCATTGTGATTTTCCAGGTGATCAGTAATATTCAGGAGCCTAACTTGCTTTGCACTCCAAATTGATTGTTTTACCCAAGATAATTAAAACCTACATTCTCTGAGTGCAGCAGCTGCTTGTGAATGTCAATGTTTTGGCCAGAAGCCTTTTCTCAAGACAATTCACAATGCAGTATCTGTTAAAATGCTGTCCTGTGGGGAACATGTTGTGATTGAGAGACTTCTGCTCATCAGACCATCCTCATTATTATCAGTTTTGCACTGAGTTATTCTTCTGTGACAGGTTTGGTTTCATTTTGTTCAGAGGAAATCGAGCTAAACGTTGTTTTCTATCACATCCTCTTGAGAAGGAGCAATGTTGGAATGCAAAAATAGGGAGGAGAAATTCAGCTCTGTACGGCTTACCAGGCTTTTCTTGCATGGAATAATAGAGGTGTTTGATTGCTGGAACATGGGGCAGGTTGCAAAAGAAACCTCCATCATCCTTAGAAATGGAACAGGCTGTAGATTGTGAAAGAAACCATTAAAGAAATAGCAGCAAAATAATTTAGACTGCATAAGATACCTCCAGTTCTTGGACTCTCCCAGGTCTGCCATCAAATTTGACAGAACAGGAGAGACAGCTTGGGTGAGATTTCCCCAGCTGGCTAGACTGAACTGCCGCTTTCCAGCTCTTCCACCAGAGTCGGTCAGTCTGCTTCCCTTGCACTGATCCCAGTGACTGGTCCATCCTCTGGTGAGCCAATTAATTTCACTAGGATGGCAAAAAGCGACTCACTGCTTTACTGTGTTACTGTCGTGGTGTAGGCTGGGCTGGCCACTAAACAAATGACAGATGCTCTCTTTTAATCTCTCTCTGCCTTCCCAGAAGAGAAGGGAGAGAGAAGAAGGGAGAGAGAATTTTGGGTTGAAAATAAACTAAAACTACTTTAATGAAATATTATTAATAAAAATAAAAGATAATAATATCAATAAGAAAATAATGAAATATATGCAACATATATGAAACCAGTATCAAGCTCCCAGGATGACAATCACGCCACCAGCAGGCACTGGGAAAGTCCCAGACTGGACTCAGTGATGGACAGGAATTAGATTGTGGAACTGGATGAAGGAACACACGGATTGGGATCAAAGGCATATGAACAGAGACCTTCTTGGATGCTGAAGAAAGAGAGCTGACCCTTTGATCCCTCAGCTTTTATACTGAGCATGAGGCAGATGGGATGGGATACTTCATTGGTCAGTTTTGAGTCACCTGCCCTGTCCGCTTCTCCCCACATGTGTGACCTTTCTATGCTCTTCAGCTTCTGACCCTCCAACGTGACACCTAAGAAAGTTAGCTAGCCTTGGCTGTTAGAGCAATAAGAAAGAGCCTTTCTTCACACCATTCTTTGGTATTAACTATAAACGTCAGACCTTATCACTCTGGAAGCACTGTCTGAAAAATACGCTGTTGATTTCAGAGAGTACAGAGAGTACTTTAGCAGGATGCACTGGATCACAGAAGGGCTAGATGAGCCCTGGAGCTGTCAGAAAGAAAGCAAGGGGAGTGGGAAGATCAAACGCAAGGGGCAAGTACCCCTGCTGCAGTACTCCAGTCATGCAACTCGTCATTATCAGTGCTTTGGTTACAAACAGACATTAATTTTTATCTAGAACTTTTGAGACTCCCCAAAGATGTCTTTAATAAAGACTAACAAGACTTTCCTTCCAGGAAGAAAGTTACAGTAGAGTGTGCTGTCAGTACAAACTTACATTTGGCTCTGGAATCTGAGCAGAGATTGACACCCACACCGAAAAAATGGGAACACCTTCACTGATGCTAGTGTGATTGGAGGTGATTATCAACTCTCACAGCAGGGAGTGTTTTTAATTTTTCAGGAGTTGTTTTGACCTTGCCAGCTGCGAAATTACTCAAGGAAGATATCTACTTATGAAAGCTTACATAAGCGTACTCACCCTTTCAGCTCCTGTATCACAACAGGGCATTTCCAACTGTACATCCTTCTCCTCTCCCGTCAATAGAGGAGACGGATAACTTGCCCTGATGGGAGTCCTCTTGCTGGTACCATGATGTTGCAGAGAGGACAGTGATATGAGAACACAAAACACAAGCCACCTGGAGGAGCTGAGCAAGGAACTGACCACATAGCAGCCTATGAAATGGCTGGCAATTACAACAAATGAATTTGATCGTGTTTAAGCAGTTGGCTAGTGATTCAAATCATCATCTCCTTGAGACACAGAATCACAGAATGGCTCATGCTCGACGGAAACCTGGATTTGTTTGCTCCAACCCCCTTCTCACAGCAGGACTAATATGAAGCCCGATTTCCTAGGGCTGTGTTAGGTATGATGGGGCAAAACAAGGGACAAGCCCTAAGAAGAGAGATATTGACAAGAAAAGGTGACAGATACTTTGTAAAGCTAGTATCCAGGTCACCAGAGTGCTGTCTAGTCATCATCTGGAGATGGATGCCAGTGAGGACCCTAGGTTATGCAAGTGCTCTCCTACATGTCCTACTAGCCTAATAGAAGAGAGAGTTTCAATATTGATTGAGAAGGAAGGTGACCTTTCTCCCTTCTTCCTTTTATATAGTAGTCAATCCTGACGCCAAACCCGTTAATGCAAATAATTGGAATTCAAACAATGGCCTGTAACTGGTTAATCAGAGCTCCCATATACCCAGGCAGCTCCTATGAAGAAGTAGCTGAGGCTCAATGTTTCTGTTAAGCTTTCGGTGAAAAGCAAGTCCAGTCTTTCTTCATGCTCTCCCTTCTTCCCACAACGCTGTAAAGTTAATGTTTGAATTGAGGTTCTAGTATTTCTACAGAGAAGGGGGCTTCAAAACAACACGAATACAGCATGCAGGCAAGTAAACAAACATATGCATGTTAGAAAGTGAGAACACTGAGAACACAGAGACAGGTTATATGATAAGAGGACAAAGAATGATAAGACATTTTTAAGTGTAAATGTAGATGGTAGAATATGGGTCAATTTTCATGTAACAATAAACTGTGATGTCAGAATGCTATTCATAAATATCAACATGTTTTACAAAGAGTTATTTATTATAAGTTCCACCTTTTGTTTTGCATAGGAGGACACTGAGACCCAGACCTCTATGTCTTTCCTGAGGCCCCAGTGACTAGTGCTAATGAGTGTGAATTCTGAAATCTAAGCACTTGAAAGACTGAAGAAAATCTCTTAGAAAACTCCCTTACTTCAACCAGTTCTGCAAGGCTAGATCCTGGAGTTAACAAGCTCCAGTTCTGTTTCCCTGTTTCATGTCCCAGCCTTCATTCATTTTGTGAGACCTTTATACTGTTTCCATAGAAGCCTTTGCTCTTCTAAAGTAAAACGAAAAGCTACTACTTCATGGCAAGTTAGCCCTATCAGAGAAGGAAAAATCAACAGCTTATTTAAGCTCCCATTATTTAATTCAAATGTTATGACTGAGCTTGCATTACAGTAGATCTCTGTGAAGATATAGCAAATTAATTAGCAATGAAGGAGCAAATAAAGTGTTAGCAGAGTTTGAGCACAAGCAGTAACCTCCTCTCAAATATCCATTAACTATTGCTTCATCGGTAATAAATTACAACAGACCATGTAAGAACTACTTGAATATCAAATGATCTTACGAGGAATGCACAGGTAAGAAGTACAGAATGAATTCATACTAGCAAGACACAAAGCCTTAACAATAAAAGTGATTCAGGAAACAATCTGAAATCAGTTTTTACTGCAGTATCTTCATGATCGATCAAAAGACATAAAAATGCAACAGGGCAAAGTGTGGCATTCTATGCTAAGCATGGACGTGTCAGATGTGATCAGCAATAATTCAAGGATCCTTCCGTGTACCACCCAATAAGAGAGAATGTATTTATTTGGCCAGATACAAGCAAACCCCATAACAAATTGAGGAGAGAAAACCCTTTGAACTAAAAGACATAAACTAATAGAGTACTACATTTGCATTACAGGAGAAATAAAAACCATGACAAGACCCCAAACTGGCTGACCTGTGAATATTAAGCATCTCTAAGCTTTACCTTGTGAATATCCAGAGTTTTTACGAATTCTGAGAAGGCGCACATGTCCATGTAACATTTCGATTCACCAGTAGAGGCCACCACACACTTCATAAAACCATCAGACCAGCCTGGTCGATCAGTTTATTCATTTCTAAGGCGGGTGAGAGCTCCAGGCTGGGCCCCACCAGGGCCAGGCTGCTGGTCTGATACTCCAGCAGAAGTGCCTGCTTCAGTGGTTAATTTTCCCTCAGGTATTTTTTCCTTACTTTATTTCCTTTCTCCTACAACCCACAATTCAAGCCCATATCAAGTCAAGTTCATTCTCAAGATCCCATCTTTGCCATTTATTCTTTTGCATTTGCTAAACAGTGTTTAGTCCTTGAGTGTTTACTGTAGTTTTCCTCAGCTTAAAAAACCACTGCGGGTGCAATATGGCAAGGCTTGTCTACATGACGTTCAGTGAGAAAGATGATAGTGCTTTCTCTTGAGACTGTAGTGTACAACAAAAACCCAGCGTCAAAACTATGGCTCATCTTCTGCCTCACTCATCTCAGACACAAGCCAGAGTTTTTAAGGCCCAGTGTTAGAAAACTCAGTTTTCCATTTATGTTCATCACACAGCCTCCTAAGAGATACTCACAGTGTTTCTTGGTACCTAAGTAAAACATTTTTCCAAATGTACACACAGGCTATAAGTCATATTTGCACTATGTTCAAACCCTACATACCAAAGATGGCTCCCACAATTATTTCCATTCCAGAGACAGATTTGCACCTGTAGAAAGCCTCTTGTTTCAAGGTTTACACTGGTACTAAATAAAGAAGCATTAAAGGAAAGGAAATGACATTTTCAGTACAAATACGACAGATATTTTAAATTTTCACTCCCAGATGAAATCCATGCATTGAACTGCAGTCAAGAAGCCAGTTAAGAAACACACAAAAAAGAAGGATTTCTTCTGCTGTCTTTTAAATCCATCCTTACTGGGACATTGTCTAAATCCAAGGCATATTTGGGATTTCTTACTGACAAATACTACACTGCTAACATACTCAGCTGTCTCTGCTGAGTGCAAAATGTAAAAATGCAGATGTGTCCAAAAGTCCAGTAGAGAGTGAGACAAGGCCCTTGATTCATTAAAAGATGCTGTCAGGACTCCAGTAGCTTTGAGAGACTTTCTGTAATCTATTAAAATGCTCTTGCAGGATGAAGGTAAGTATCCTGTTTTTTGAAGTGCACAATATATATAAAGGTATGCAAGCAGAATTATAAAGAACAAAGTATGCCTATGATACTGAAATGCCAGACAGGTCAAGAACTGAGTGGGAAAAGGATTAACAATGAGTGATAAAGATGGTAGACAGTTCATTAATGCTGTTTCTGAATAGAATTATTCTGAAGATGAAGCTAAAACCATTTTACAATGTACATCCCCATAATGAAATGAGGAAAATTCATCAGGTATTAGACTTTCTGAGCCAATGTACAAAACATGAGGAATGTCGTGTCTTTTCAATAGGCAAAGAGCTGCATTATGTAGTCTCATTCGGAATGTCATTTCAGTTATGCTTTGCGAAAAATACAAAACAGGAAGAATAAATAAGAATTTTAA
Source organism: Dromas ardeola (assembly GCA_013398915.1). Lineage (NCBI taxonomy): Eukaryota > Metazoa > Chordata > Aves > Charadriiformes > Dromadidae > Dromas > Dromas ardeola. The sequence goes on from VYZM01005113.1 coordinate 151,196, forward strand.
AAGCTTATTTTGATTTCACTTTAACGTTTGTAAGTCACTTGGTTTCCATGTAGAATGAATCACGCATACCTACAGTAAAAGTCTGAATGGGCCTGAAGTCTAAAAGCAAATACAGAGTGTGTGTATACACATGTATGTGGGGTTTTTTTCACCTCCTCTGTTCAGTGAATACTACCTGCTTTCAGAAAAGAGAAAGGACTTCTGCTGCTGAAAACAAATTTTTAAACAATCTGTAGGATTTCTGCTGCTGAAAACAAATTTTTAAACAGTCTGTAACAATTCCCGAGGGTTAGCTCCACAAAATAGTGATTGCTGTGCTTAAAACACCTGTACCTTAATTTCAAGTATGATCACACTGCACTCTTAGTATGAATGCAGATGTAAATGGGTACAACTGATTGTATTCAAGAACCAAAATAACCTATATGTGTAAGGAACTTCTATGAACACAGAAAATGGGGTTGAGCAGATCTAGTTTGTTAGGTCCAATACTCTGCTGTCACAGAAAATATTATCATATGCTTTTCTTGAAGCTAGGAAAAACTATTTTCAAAGCAGTTCTGTTTTTTTTGTTTGTTTGGTTGGTTGGTTTTTTAGTTGGGAGATCATACTAGACCTCATTTCTCTTATCAGAAGACAGTTGACTAATTTCTGGTCTGAATTCTGTCTCCGTGAAACTGCCAAAATTCTCTGCTAGTTTAAATAGCTTTTCTTTTTTCTCAGAGTGGTGTGTGAATAGTGATATCCCTTCTAAGCCTTGTCTATATCTGACATGGTCCTCTTGCAAAACAGTCTCGTAAAATAAAATCTAGACCTTAGCTGGTAGGTCTTCTCTGAACATGTTCCAGTTTTCACACTTCATGTAGGAAACCACTACTGTTTACACCCTTTCAGGTGAACTGTGCCAGTATCTTGCAAAACTTCATCATGTTTTGTATTCTCTCTGCCGGAAATAATGTGCCCAATACATACACCTTATGCATGTTTTCTTCACAGACATATCTCCCTATAGCAGATCCTGACCTGCCATCTCTAACTACTAAGACTTTGAGCTTAGATGTTGTTGCAACAATTAGTGGTGCATTCCTTACTGTTATCGATGTTGTCATTTCTCTTACTTTAGTTCTCAAGGTCTTTTCCTTTTGTGCATATTATTGTGGTCCTCCCACCCAGCGCTGCTTATGCCTGTGCCGCCCTGTATTGTGTCATCCACACGTGTACTCATTACCACTACGTTTACCTTTTCCTGCTTTGAGCTACTAAAATCGAGCTTTGAGGTAGACCACAAATAACTTCCCTGTCATAATTTCCCTTTCAGAGTGTCTACCAGTGTGACTGTAGAAGTTTAAAAGCTATCACACACTTAGTTACCATGGTGGCTATTATTATACAGAGAGTGTGTCACCACGTCAATATCAGGATGAATGGATCTGGATAACTACTTAAATTAAAAGAAAAATTGAGGAACTTCCAAATTGCTGGCAGTGGCATAAGTTGAAAAGAATATGTGTTCACTTGAACTCTTTCTCCTTCTCAACACCTCATTTAGTCTTAAACTTTCACTGGGCTTTATAAAAATCCAAGACAAAACAAGGTATTTGATGCTTTATAATAAAACAACATAGCAAAAAAAAAACCTGTACTCTTTTAAAATCAAATTCTAGCATATGAGGTGCAGAAGTTCAGGGGATTTGGGAAGGAGAGAAACACAAATAAACAAGCTGTGTATCTCAGCAAAGCCAACTCTACACGTTTATAAATCATTAGCAAGGTCTACAACATGCCTGATCCTCTATGACTTGAGTTTAAAGGCCATTTTAATTCAGCTCCATAAAATCTAGGGAGAAAGAGGTAAAAATACAGTACTAAAAATGTTCATACGTGTTGTTTAACTGTAAAAAAATGCATTTAATATGAGTGCTATTGCTGATCTGTCCCACTGTTGGATCCAACTGTGGCTGATGCCTATGAAAAGAGGAGCAGAGAGGGAGAGCAGGGAGGTCCAGTGAGCAATGCCAAATGGTTTTACATCCTGCCTGATGAAGTTCTCTATTTCTCCATTCTAAGAAGCTCATTTGATGGGTATATGGGTACTGGGGGAACACCTGGGTTACTCAGGCACGAGTAAACAGTCCCTGTCACAGTCCTGTGGCCCAGAGATTACAGAGAAGACCTCTGATTTCCACCAAGAGTGAAAAGACAGTTGAGGCTGGTACCTTTTTCATATCCAAGAGATGTGAAATGGTAAATTTTTACAAATAGAAATAAGGAACCATTCTGGAAATATTAATGTGCTACTGTGATATATTTTATATAAATAGTCCTAGGGACATAATTCAAGAATGCAGACAGAATAGCTAGTCACTGCTGGATAGCAGACATAAAAATGGTCCCTCATACCAGCTTGGGATTGATCTGGGCTCGTATGTCAAAGGGCAAATAGAATGGAAGTAGCAATTTCATTACTGTGTCTGTCAAAAGAATGTATTAATTGATCCAAATTCTTTACTGTCTTTAATGGATTGAGCTGCCAGAGAGAATTAATGCTTCGCAAATTTGTGTGAATTATAGGTTAGGATGCTCACAAGCTTGTCAGAAGAAAAATGGTCTCTTTACAGCAAAACTGATGGCTAAGGTTAGCTCCTCCAAGTGCTAAAAAGAAATTGTGCTAAATTAACATCTTTAAAAATATGCATTTAAAACAAAGCAAAACAAAACAAAAGGAATAAAACAATGAGGTTTCTCTCCTATCAAATCTTACTTTAATTACTGTGTTTTCAAATTTACTATTTCTTTGCATAAAGATCTGAAGAACAACAACATTGCAGAATCGTATTTAAAGGAAAGGTGCCTTGAGAATGGACTAGAAGAGTGCACAACAAAACATACTGTTACTCACATGTGGAGAATTCCCACTATTTTCTTACGAAGTAAGAAAATTCTGTGCATAGAAATAGTATCCCTCTATGGACTAATCCGGTAGAAACTGAAAACATTCATGTTCATAGTGAAAAACAGCACTGACAGATCCTGCATATGGTCGTAGGACTTGCTTTCTGTGTGTGGTTCAAGGTCTGAGCTCCTGACAACTTTACAGCAGTCATTAATGCCCGAGGACAGGCAGGGACCGCGGCTGATACAGCGATGGGAGCATGGATGCAATGACTGAATCTTTCATAAGGAATGGTATTTTCTATACCACTGTTATAGCCCACCTCTGCAACTCTCTCCTTATAAAGGCTTTGTTTGATAGACTTTCTTCCTCCACTGTCTTATGTTTGGGGCAGTGCTAGTCGTTTTTTTGTATTTTGGACAGAGAGAGAGAGAAAAGCCAGAAAGAACAGGGACTGAAATGAAAATAGTCTTTTGATGTGTAATGTTATTTGTCACTCTTCACCCAAAGCAGCAGAGGTCTGGAAAACGTTAACTGTCTGGAAAATGTTTTCCCACCTCTTAGCAAAAAGTGCTTATGATGCATGATCTGCCAGCAAGTCAGATTTTGGTGCAAAAAAGGTCATACAGAACTCTGACATTTTTATTCAGAAGTCCTGCAATGAAGCTTCACAGCCAGAGTCAGATAGCTGCTTTCCTTTATGCAACCAACTTCTTATTGGAACTACAGTAATGATCATATGCCATATTTTCCTCTGTGAAATCCCTGTCCGTGGTGAGTTTTAACAGTGGATTTTCAGTTGGGATTTCTGAACCACAGAGGAAAAGCAAGCACACTATAATGAAAAAAAAAAAAAAATCTGAATCTAAGTCTTCAGATTTGGCCAAAAGCAAATATTTCAGCCAATTAATTATAAATTTTGCAGACTTCAGTCAGTATTTCCACACATTCATTTCAATTAATTGTTATTGCCACTGTTGGAAATGTTATTAAAAGTGGTGTTGATGGAAAGAATCTGTTGGTCTCTCAGGGTTCTCCTGACAGAGGACTCTGCCTTTATAAATGTGCAGTGGGATGACAGGGTCCTTGCCATCTCCCTGCAGTCTCTCTTAAGGCACAAGGACTTGCACGCCAGTGGGGTGGGGAAGAACCAGCAGTGGTTCCCAGGCAAGAAAATCGTGCTGGCTGCCTGCGGTCCCACAGTGCTCTTCCAGGATGGGCAGGGCTGGGATGATGCAGGTGACCTGGTACTCACTACTGTCTCGCTTCCTTCATAACTGGAGGTCTGGATTTTCCAGCAGCTCCTGGATGAAAACAGCTTGCTGCTTGCCACAGGAGAAGGCACACAGCCTGCATTTGAGCTGCTCAAGCACTATGCATAACTCACAAACTGTTCACCCTTGCCCTAAATTTATAAGCTCATTGAACTCCTCTCATTGCTTCATACTACCTTACATAGTGTTAAACAGGTGGAGATTTTAATTTAAAGCCATTGGCGTACATGTTGGCAATCTGTTAGAGAGGCTGACATAAAGAAATGAATGTTAGTTACATCTTGCCTGTAGCGTTCACAGGGTCAATTTCAGTCTTTAAAGACAATTTCAGTTTTGTCCACAGACATTGAAAAACAGTGAATCCAGTCTGGTTGTTGGTCGCTGACACCACAAACCACAGGCAACCAGGCGGACACTGACACAACCAGGACCTATTCTGTTCAAGGATTTAAAACTGAAGAAAACCACTTCCAGTTTAAGCAGAAGCTGCATGTGGGTGCCAAGAAAAGCAAAGGAGAACTGGACTGATAGCTGTCTTAGCTGTCTGGTTTGGAAGATGTGCGGTGGCATCATAGACCTGCTAAGCTTTCACAGAGGTTGTTTTGGTATATCCAAGGAGAAAGGATTGCAATAATCCATATTGCAGAAAACCAAAACTTGGATTAAGAGACTTGGTCCCCCTCCAAAGCTGTGTTTCTTTTCTATCCACAGGCATTCCTTTCAGTAACTATAGTAAGCACCCAAGAACGGAGGGAAACCTGAGACTGAATCCAGTGCTATAACCTAAACAAGGGATGACGGCAGTCCGCCTATGAGTGGACGCATGCAGCTTTTTCCTCTCATCAAAGTGGTGTCTCTTTTTTAAGAAGTTACAACTCTCATTTCTTTGCCTTGAACCAGGTTCTTTTCATCTCAAATTCCATTTTTCACTGAATTAGAGGATCATTCATGTTTGACATTTAAGACGCTATAAACAGACGTTATCTTCTCTGACACAGTATTACATATATGCTCACTGGAACGTAAAAAAGTGGCATTTAACAGAAGTTTTCCAGGTGAGACATACTGGGTGAGGAGGTAGAGGAAGTTTCTAATAAACAGCCCCAGACTGGCCAAACAAAAATGGAAGATGGCATTCTGAACGGGACGAGATCTCCCCGCTCTCCCAAATCTCTCAAGCAAGTCAGCTGCATCAAACGCCACGTAAGCTAAAACAATAATAGCACAAAGGGCTCACCTGCTGGTAGCCATAAGCAGATCATCCATCAGTGGCAAAGGACTCTCTCTCTCTATGTTTAAACCAGCATGAAACTTCACCGACACTCAGTGAAGCCCACCATTGCAAAACCTGGCCTGCCACCAGCTCCTCGGTGCCAATGTGAAACAAGACACGGCTGGGGCTGTGGAGGACACTGGTGCCAAAGTGATGGCTTCGTAGTCAGAAGTGGGGGCTATCGGTTAAGAACTGGGCAAATCAACAAGGGAAAAAAAGAAAACAAGAGAACCCGCTGATGGTTTCAAGGCGCCTGCCTGATCTGCAGAAATCTAGCTGCTGTTTTAACATCATTTTTCTGTGAAGCTGAGAAGGCCTGAGGCTAATTTCAAAAGCAGAAAATCCTCATAGGGTAGCTAAAAGAAATGTGCCAGTGAGACAAGGTCTTGAAGGAGTAGTAGACAGCCAAGTTTTCAAAGTGACGGAGAGAGTTCACGAGCGCAACAAGTGGATGCATTCCCCAGCCAACGAATTATGGTATCTTTATTCGGCAGCATTTCTAATTATCATCTCTGTCTGGAGTTTGAAACTAAACTGCAGATCTTAAAGCAATGACTACATCTCAGTACATATTAGCCTTTGTTTATTAAAAACTCTTCATGAATTGGATCTGCAAGCACGAGAATTTTTATTGAAACCCAAAGCCTAATCTATCTTACCAATGACTTTGTAGATTTGACTCCTAGGAAAGTGGTGGGCCCATGTCAGACAAGTTTTCAACTTTTGGGCTTAGAAAACTGCAAAAAATGAATTAGCAGTAATGCTTTTCCAAGGTTTGTTAACCTTGCTTGCTCAACAGCTGCTCTCTGTTCATTTTAAGGCTGAAAAGGTGCTATAATAGCCTTGGCGTTGCCAGAAGTTGGGGAGCGGTGCTCTAAAAGCTTCAGACCAATTTTCCTCTCAGTGAAGGATGATTGGCAAATGTTGGCAGTCTGAGGACATTTACATTGTGTGATGATGAATGCCACAGACGTACAGTAAATAGGGCTGCTGCGAAATTTAATGGCTGCTTTAGATGTTTCATTTCTTATTAGAAAAGGTCACCCATTGTCCTAGCTCACATGATTAATGTGAGCTCCTGTATCTTTATGGGATATTTCTACAATATGTGCTTTGCAAGTGACTGTTTGTTCGTTATTTCAGACTATACCAAGGTTTACTACTCAACGTGAATTTAGATTTGTTGTTGAATACAAGCATTTTTCCAGCAGGCCTGTGTAAGCTGTCCTACTGGGAAGAGGCTTATGTCTGGGGCCTAAACAACACTTGTAGCCCACTTTAGTACAATTTACTCCAGCAGGATGGCTGAAATTCATGCTTACCATGCCATTTTAAATAAACAAATTACTAAATCCATGCAGCACTTCTCTACCTACATTCTGTAAATTTGAAGCAGGATTTATTATTTTTTTTATCATTGTTGTTTTCCTCAGGTCTGGGCAGCTTAATGCCATCCGTTCAAACAGATAACATTAACAAGTTCTAGTTTTACATTCCAAAGTCTTTTACCTTATACCTAAGGGTTCAGCTCTTTACAGTAAGTCTCATTGCTTGGATGTTGCGCAATGAAAGACAGACCTTTCTTCTAACAGGGACAAACAAGTGCTTTGAATAAGACCTGGGACAGACTGATAGGCAAGGCCACATTTCATTTAAGGACCCCGGTTTGATTTAGGAACCCTCAATCAACTACTGTACAAGTTTGGTTCATACTTAATCTTAAATACTTAAGCTCAATGTCCTTTACTCAGATGTCTATCGCTGGACAGACTAATCGAGCTGTCCATCAGTCAAAAATGGAAAAGAATAATGAAATTAAAAGCCATGAGGTCTTTAAACTGACTACATTTCCCAAACAAATTATATTCCTTAAATTATTCCATGTCTGTTTTACATTTCAAATAAGGACTATCCTACCCGCAGTCCCTCAATTTGCAGTTATTATCAGTATTTTCCCCTTTGCTTCACAGGCTTTTATGGAGGGAAAGCACTAAACAAAGAAACCTGAACAGCTGAGCTAAATATCTACTGCAGAAGTTATACTGTGTATATGAGTTATATGTAATACAGCCATATCCATAAGGTAAAATGTGCCAATTTTATGACAAGCTGATGTCACTGACAGGCTATCCTTTCAAATCCTGAATTATTAATAGGTATGCCAAACCCATGAGGACTTCTGAAAGGTAGGCATTTATATAGCAATTTTCAGATTATTAGGGAATAAAAATAGAAATATGGATGAGACATGTTTCTCATATATTAAGTTTCAGTCAACCTGAGAATCTGCAGCTTGATTTTGCTTCTGAGTTTCGAGCCCCTGGCTTTGTTTAGCCTCCATTTATTGCTGTAGCTGCCCATACACTCAGTCCAGCACAAGCATTAAAACACAAAAAATGTCTGTCAGCAGTTGAAGGCTTTTACCCAATATTCTGCAAGGTTTTATAACTATGTCTTCCACTAAAATAAGATCAGCTTATGTTGGTATACTGAACTGCTGAATATGGATAGCAATTATTTACCACAATTTAAAGATATTAAGAACTTGTCAGAATCAAATCAATTCTTGGTTAAGTAAGGTACATTAATAATTGCCAGTTGATGAAACTAATATGGATTTTATTTTAAACCGAGAGAGAAAGAAAATGTTCATCATCCTTGCCATTTTTATGGAGTTATTCAGAGAATGAATTATTGATTATAGGCACAAGATGAGTGAATAGACTGTAGATGTTTAGGTACTTGTCAAATTAAGAAGTACGATTACAATCAAAAGCTGAATTACGACAAAAATGGGTGCAGTGGCTGACAGTTCATTGGCAGTGAAGAACAAGTACAAATGGTTTGAAATGATTGTACAGAATCAGGCAAAATGACAAAGGATTTGGTTCAGGGTCCTGTGCGATTCAGTAACAAAACAGTCTCAAAGGCTAACGTCAAAACATTACCAAAAAGATACACACAACCCCACCAGCTTCCATAATTTCCAGGAGAAAGGCACAATTCACAGCTGGTCCCCAAGGTGGCACGCCCTGTGCCGATCAAGAACTCAAGAACGTCTTGTCTCCTCACAGTAAGTCAACAAAGGGTGGGAAGAGAAGGCAGAGCTTGGGTGGCCACCTTCTCTGAAGCTTTGTTTTGACTGCAGTGATCTGATGAGGAGATTGGATGCAATTACATAGCTGTAGGCCAGTGTACACTGATTAGGGATCAATCATTAATTTTTGTGCAAGTGCTTTTCTTATTATTTTTCTTTAGTTATATATAAGGGAATTATAGTATCAGAAATAATTTGCCTTCAAATGTTTCCTTTCTATCCAAGGCCATGTTCTCTGTATTTTGGGCTGTATGCTGGTAGTCATGATCTTTCTTTGTGAGATAACCTCTCCAGCTAATATTATTTTTCAACTGTGCTTATTAATAGTCACACAACAATGTGATTTAGGCAGTAGAATAATGATAAAATAAAATGTTACTTTTGTTTTTTTTTTTTTTTTTTTTTTAATTTGTTGGTGCAGCTGTGTTTGTGTGGCTCAGGTCACTGTATTCACAACACCGTGTAGCAAACATAACTTTTGATCAGTGGATATGCGAAAAAAGATCCCACTGTTGACATTTTATCTGGAATGATTTCATGGGGCTACTGAGAATGACATGCAAACTGCTCTTTGAAAGGTCATACATATGTGTGTATTGATTTAATATTTAGAGGTGCTTTCAGCAATCAAGAGTACAGGATTATGCAAGCATCTTTTAAAAGCTCCACATGGGTTCTTTTAGAACTGCAAGGATTGTGTTCACAAAGATAAATTAAAACTGTGCTTTAGTTCTAATTATGTATTTGCCCTTTAAGAAATATCGAGCATTGGGAAGAAATTCAAGCTCATTTTTGTTTGGAAAAATGAATCTCAATAGTTAGACTACAGTTATAGCTCTGCTTTTGACCACTGACCCCCTGACAGAGTTAAGTGAGTAATATTTTACTCTAAAGCATTTACACCACAAATAATGTGTTATATTCCAATATATTTCAGACCACTGAACTGAGATTTTTTAAAGCCGACTGTACAGACATACAGCTGCATTTATTTGAAAATTTAAGAAGATGTTTTCATAGGAGTTTACCATATAATGGGGAAGAATTTAAATTTTCATTTGAACAAATACCATCAAAATGAGACAGTAGATGCTTGTCAGTTACAAGTAAATAAATCCTAATCCTTGAGGGGAAAATGGGCATTGGATTATCCAGTGCAATAGCTCACTTGTCAGCCCTTTGGATAAACTGATGATTAAGGAAAAGCACTTTGTAATGCGTGATTTAACCCTGCTGATTTCATTATGATGATCTGAGTGAGACACCTATGATGAAGTGACTTAAGACCCGTGAATCTCTGGACTGTAAAAGGAGAAAGCAACCTGTAGAAGGAGCCCTAGTAAGACACGCCCCCCCAACTTGAGACCCTGCTGATCTCTCCTAAGCTTGTTGTGGAGGAAAATACAAGTCTAGAGATCTGGAGTCTAAAGAGGTGGTCTTACCTTATTTAACCTACAGTGCATGGTCCTCCAAGCCTAGTCCACAACTCTGACTAGAGTGACAAAACAACATGTAGGGAAACCAGGTGCCCAAGAGTGAGATTCACAAAAAAGCTTCCCACTCAACTCATACTCCCCACACTAAATTCTCTCCCTAAAAATCCAGGAAAAAAACCCATGTTATTTCTCTCTTGTGCACTAATGTTGATCAGGTAGCTGTTGCAACAGTGCACCAGCCTCTATCCAAACCTCTCAGGGTAGGAAGAAATAGTAGATCCTAATCAAATTTGGGTATGAACTGGTCTCTGGACTGCTTAACTGCACCTCCTTCGTGCTCTGGTCATGCTCAAAAGCAGATCCTTATGTGCAGGGATTCTGCAGCAGCCCAGGTACTGTGGAACTGGGTGGCAACTCAGCCGCAGTCTTGAGGATAACAAATTTTCTTTGAGAACTGTAAACCATACTTCAGTCACTTTTGCGGTCTGTGCCTAAATTTCTTTCTGATGTTTTCTCTCCAGCTGCCATATAATGGGAGGGCTTTTTACAGGCCCTGTAAAAAGGCCACTGTGGGGGCAGAAAGCAGAGGCTGACCAGGGGATGGGAAACATGGATGAAGGCAGAGGCATAGCTGGTGGGTGCTTGGGCTGGAATGCACCTTGAGGCTGCAGTGGCATCATCTCCAGGTGGCTGTGTTTCCCCACCGGTTGCTCAGCCAGCACAGTCTTTGTCTTCAGAAGCTCCACAGAGGCAAACATATAGAAGGTCGTGAAAGTAAACGTCCTTCCTGCGTCCAACCCATCCACTGATCCTACATCATTGATCTCTACATCCATGGGTGCAAACTGCCATCTGTCACAGGGTGTGCATCTTCCTGGGACAGATTTTTCATGGCTGGAGAACAGAATCTGTACGTGGATGTGCCTTTTCAGGTATATATCCTGTAGGGTAAAATCCAGGCCAAAAGCATATCTTATCCCCTTCCTTTATATGCCCTTTTAGTAACTTCAAAACCTGTCCACCTTCCTTACATTTTATGGCTGTTTTTCATACAACTTTTAATTAACAATAACTTTTCACATTAAAATTTAATTAATTTTTTCCCCCATAGTGAATCATTGGTCAACAATTCACAGCAAGTCTTATTAAAATCCGATGTAATTACTCTCTACACATCCTGAGAACATTACAAACACTTGGTTCTTATGGTCACAATGATTAAAGAATTGAATTTGCTGAATATTATTGTTAGAGCTTCCACATCCACCAAACCAAATGTATTGGTGCTTTGTGCTAGACTTGTAAAAACTACACTTCACCCAGCCAAGCTACTCAGCTAAATCCTTTCTATCAGATCGGAATTGGAAAGGACTGTGGAGTTTGTAGGAAAATTTGTAAGTGCCATTCTTCTTTTTGTTCTTATTGCTTGGATTGCTGATTGCATTCTCCCCTGTCTGCCTCACTGGATTTTCCACCAGGGATTTACGACAGCTCACCGTATAAAGGAGGAAATAACAAAATAATTAATGACCCATTGAAGTCTGCCAATTCTGAAGAGGTTATTTACCTGGGGCTTTCAAGTATTTCATAATTATTTGACGCTACTGACTGCATTTGCCAAGTCCACATATTTCCGTGTGCCTGCTGCAGACTGCACAAATACATTCCAGGGTTCCAATTATGCACCGGCTCAGCCCAACACGTAGCTCTTCCACTCAATTTACGATGCTCACAGGTGTTCCTTAGGATTCAGCGTGCACTGTGCCACTCACCACATACCTGCCATCACTTCTTAAGTGTCAAAGGCTCATTTTGCCTTCTTTGTCCCTTCTCTCTCTCTGTACTCACACATAAATCACTCCTATGTTAGCAGTGCACAAACAAACTGCAAGATTCTTGCCGTGATGCTTCGCTAAGGCTACTTTACAATGAGTTTAGAAAATAAACATGTAGAAAATTAATTATTTAAAATGCAGAAGACCTCTGGTCTATGTTTCTAAGAGCTGGCCTACATTTACAAGGCGAAAGCCCTGTTTGGCAGAACTGGATTAAACGCACAAGAGAACTCCTCGGCATTTGGTTTCCCAGTAGCTTTTGAGACAGAACGACCCCCACACTGCCGAGTGACGATCAGTGCCTTCTCGAGCCTGAAAGTAGATGGCATTTCTCTTGCTTTCCTTATAAATCACAGGTGTTGCAGACCATTCACATCCACCCACCACCCTGCAGTTATTAACGTTAAACCTTGCTCTCCATTCCAGATGGGCTTGATTTTGATTAACTGTGACCTCCTCCGTACCAGTAAAGGTGCCCCTTTGGGTGTTACTGCGGGTGATCAGGACAACTGAAACCTGGTTTTACAGAAATGAGGATGTACAATCTGTCTCTTTTCTCAAGCTAGTAGCGAATATCAGATCTATTCACAGTCTCTCTATGCTGATGACAACAACATATTATATTTCAAAAAGTAATCTGATAGGGAAAAAGCAAACATATCAAGACTGTTATAACTAAAAAAAAGGGAATTAAAAGATGTTTCCCTTGCGGGACAAGTTGCCAGTTTCGAAATTCAACTTCAAGGATTTAGATGCAAGGATCTACTTGTTTGTTCAAATGATTCAGAGAACTGGCCAACGAAAACAATAACCTTGAAATTTGTAGTGCTTTAATGGAGGAATCACTAGAATGACTGACAAGTCCTTGTATATGCACAGCTCCACATGAGCTAGGTGTTTCTTTTTAAGAGAGGGAAGATAATTTTCCAGATTTTGCCTAGCTGCCGTTATCAACAGGCAGGTTTCCTAGGACAAAATTATAGTGCATATATATGAAAAGATGACAGATTGTNNNNACTGATAAATCACACTGCTACGGAGCATTTTTCCAGTCAAAATCTTGTAGAGGAAAACGTACAAAACCAGCTACCAGGGGAAACCATTACAGCAGGGTTGTGTGGTTTTTGCTATTGTTGTTTTCCTTCCCACCAGTGCTTTGGCTACCACTTATTAGACCGCTCCTGACATAGCAACATAACCAGGAGAGGTATTTGGACAGAGCACAAAGAGGCAGAAATGCAACAGGGGAGGACAAGAACAGTTCATGACACCAGGACAATTTTACACATTGAAGCGCTTCAGATCAAAGAAGTAAAGCCAGTAGGGAGGGCAAGGGGCTGAAAAGGGGCTGAAAAGGCATGAAAAATCAGTTGCTACCACAGCTTTAAACTAACTAGTTTATCCCTCTTTTTTTTATTGCCTTCCAGTATTGCTTACTCTAAATCTAAAAATTGGCTCACGTGTTGGCAGGAATTTTTACTTGCAAAAGGAAAAACAAGACCTTTTCTAAATCCCGGCTAAAATCTAGCATCCACATTTGCTGATAAACAAAAGCAAAACTTGCGCTTCCTTTGAGGACAGACAGAAAAGTGTGAAACTTGATAATAACAACAGCAGCAGTCTGCGTGGCTGAGGCAAGAGTTTTAAACTGCTTTGCTGTCTATGTTGAAAAAAAAAAAGGTGCAAAGGAAAAATTACACCCTTTAGCTGGGAATGAAAATGTACTGTGAGCCCAGAGTAAACTTTCTGATGCAGAAAGTGTACTCTTCCAAACCTGCAACGCTAGGTGAGACTCGCACACCGTAAGCAAAACACATTCCAGCTGATTAGGTCCTCCATCATGTACTTTCTAGCACTTGAACTTTTGCTTCCTTAAAAATACTTCCATAGTTAATTTTAATGCCTGTCACATAAACTATTAATAACAGGACTCCATAATGGTGCCAGCACAGCCAGTTGTGAGCCACGCTATTTTATTGCTAAATACTAAGTGTAAATATGAAAATGGGATTGGAACAGGCCTGGCTCAGCATTGTTTATTATTGAGTTTAGACTCTCCCTTCAAAACACATGTAACGGGTTTCTCTTTCTGCATTACTCTCCCTTAGGCGTGTTTGACAGATGTGTAAATGCATCGTGTAGCCCTGGTGAAACAGGTTCTTGTATAATATCCTCAGAAGGGCCACTTTTCAGAGAGAAATAAATGACAGCAGTGGCAACTGCAGAACAAACGTGAGTTGGCTACTGCAGTACTGTCATGGCAAGGATTAGTCGTCATGAAAACTCTATTACGGTTTGTCATATTTGTGCCTAGGCAGCTGTGGAAACATCTAAGAGGCCTACACAGATTTTCCATTTCCTGCCAGCTCACAAAAACAAAGCAGCATGGCTCAGAGAAGCGGGGCGGGGGGTACAACATAAAGATGTGGTAAAGCTTAGCAAGCAGGTTCAACTTTATGGCATGCTGCATGAGGGAGAAGCTCCAGAGGTTTGTAGTTGTCCGGTTCTCCAAAGCAGCTAAGTTGAACGTCACTCACCGCTCCACTGAGGGAGCTCTTGTTTTAGCATTTGCAAGCTGGAGAGCTGCGGTGATTTCAGTGCACAAACTCCCAGAGCATGCCCTTCTCCCTCTCAAAGCTCAGCAGCAGCTATTGCTCATTCACAGTTTCACAACACGGCCCAGACCCACCTCTCACTCCTTGCTTCATGGGCTGGAAATGCTGGTTGTGTGCAGCCGGTCAGCGAGTGCCTCGAGGACCTGGTTATTCTCATTTCCCTTTTGCACCTTCCCCACTACTCTTACTGCTGCTCTGATTGCCTAGTGTGGCTGCAGAAGAAGATTAGCAAATAGAGACAAGCTAAATGAGTCTTCTTTAAGGCAGATATGAATTTCACTGCAATGGCATCATCCCCGTTTTCAGCCCTGAGGTAACAGCAAGCCAAGAAGAAAAGGAGAATCAGGAGTGAGGGAAAAAGTGGTAACTACTGGACTACAAACTCCCTTAACACCCTAATGTCCCAAAAAGCTCTGTAATTCTCTCCCTCCACTCCCAGGTAATGTATATACACATACCCACCTACCCACAAAAGCATAAGCTTATTACTAATGCAGCGTGATAAAATACCCAACTGTAATTCTTGATGGTTTGGTTTTTTTTTTTTCCCCTTAATGGACAGAACTTTCTCAGGAGCTTATCTGAATAGGTTCTCCAAGGAACTACAGACAATCATGAATCCTAGCACCTTCATTCTCCCCTAAGAAGTGTACAGTAGCTTGTAGGCAAAAGATGAGGCAAAAATCCCTTAGTAACCAAGCAAAAAGAGGAGACACCATTGTCCATGCTTCTCTGCAGAAGAACAAAACAAATAGATGGCAGATGATAGGCACATCACTTAGGCAATAAGGGAAGTTGCTCAGAGGCCGCGTTTGTAAATGAAATATAAGACTCTGTGGAACAGAAAATAGAATTAGAAGTTGGTGATTGTTATGGGGTGGCTGGGTGGGTTTTTTTCAGGAAATTGGAATCATGTTCCCAGTACTGAATGCATTAAATGGCTCCGTTTTTCACTTCATTTGTGTTGAGTACACACCTGAAACTCTATTGTTATGGCATTATTTTGAAATTTCCTGATTTCAGGACTTTCCTGATTTCAGGACAGGTGCCAGAAAATCTAAACAAAATAGCCTGAGATGCTTCTATGACGTACCACTGGGCTACTGCGCATTTGCCATTTTCTTTTAATGAAGTCACTGCAACATGACGTTCTCTCATCCAGAGCAGCAAAAGCCTCATTACATGCTGCAATAATTTAAGCTCGGCTATTTATTTTTAGGTTTCATATATTTCCTCATTTTTTGATGTTCTGCTTCCTCTCTTTGGTCATGGTGAGTGTCTACATTAGTAATACAGTTCAGCTGTTTCACTCCACAGATCTGTTCCTACTGGGCTGCATTCCCTGATATATCAGCAGTACCCAATACCAACTGTTAGATTTGTCCCAGCTGTTTTATTGAGCTTACCCTGATACTCTGTGGCAAATTATTATTCTACAATGTATTGCCTATTTATTTTTCAAATGTATCATAGACCTTGCCTACCTTGCTTTTGTAGGAGACCCTATTATTAGTGGTATTGTTTTCATATTATTCCCACATATGTTACAGAGCATAAAGTAATCACAACAAATATGTCAGTGAAAGCTGCTCTCTGATCAGCATTTCTTTTTCTGCTAAAGAAGTTTCTTCTCTGGACAAGAAAAAGTCATTAAGGATGTTTTTACTCAAGCAAGAAAACAAGTGAGCAAAAGGTTGGATCAGAAAAAATAAACATCAGATAAAGTGAGGCAGAGGACTCCAGATAAACTGCAAAATAATTACTGTCAATAACTTGTTCTTCATTTTATTGTTGCCAATCTAGTGGTTTTTCATCGTATAATATTGAGATAAGAGATTACTGTTGGGAATTACAAGGAGGAAGACAGGAAGGATAACATCCAGCTAGCCAGACTGTAAATAATCTCAGTCAGGCTTCATTTGCAAAATCCTGACAGTGGAACTGCATTAGATTATACTAAGACCATGAGAGCAGCATAAAAATGCCCTGAATCAATCCTATGTACCTGTCTACCCAACTGGAGGCTACGCAGTGACAGATGTAGGGCAAGGACACATCAGTCTCCCTCAGCATTTCCCAAGCTGTAAGCAGCCCTACCCCAGCCGCAGAGAGCAAATAAAGTATTTCCAGGCTGGAAAGCTGCTAGGAGGAGCTCTGCATCCCAATCCTCCATGTGCGTGTTGTAGAACCGTGAGGTGGCCAGGAGTGAAGAAAGAGAGCAAGGTAGCTCTGTGTAAGCTCCCTGTTAGCAAACGGAGGAGGGGATTTCGGGTGGGTCTGTCTCACAGATGGCTATCGGGACTGACTGACAGGCCAGCAGACTTGAAGTTTTTGCTCGGTCTGTGACCCTTTGTGTTATGTTAAGCCTGATCACATGGCACAAGCACGGAAGACAAGACCCAAAGCACTCTGAATTCAAGCAAGTCTTTCTGACCTTCAGGGAG
The DNA here is from genome assembly GCA_013398915.1 of Dromas ardeola. NCBI lineage: Eukaryota > Metazoa > Chordata > Aves > Charadriiformes > Dromadidae > Dromas > Dromas ardeola. The sequence goes on from VYZM01005113.1 coordinate 168,063, forward strand.
TACATGAACTTTATTAATACAGCTCTGCCTTGAAAAAATAAACAGAACCGCTCTACTATCTCTTTTTTAAACAGAAAGAAGCAAACAAACCTCTGTGTCCTTCACATCTGTGAAGCTGTGGTGAAGCGATTCTGTGTACCTGGCAGGTTGAGAGCACACTCTTTACCTGTGAGAAGGTAGATATCCCAGCAATGTCTACCCACACAGACCCAGGGGCTTTTATGGCAGCTGAAGCCCTTGCCCTGTTGTGTCCGCCTCCCCAGAAATGGCCACAAACCACCCCATGTTGGGGAGGGAGGTTTCATATCACCTTCATGCAAAGGTGTAGATACACACATGGAAAATTGCAGCTGCAGTATCTTGGGAGTAGATTAAAACTCCTCATTTAAACCTCAGACTTCTATGGAAACCACTAATGTTCGACATCCTCTTCTGATGAATCTGTAAGTATTAATTCAGAACGAGTAACTGGTGAGGGCTACCAAACTCCTCCGGTCCCTTTCTGCAGCAATTCATATAGCCATGGTAGCAGTATGTCGGTCTGTGTGGGAATTTCCAATCCCAACTTCAGATTGGGGTCCATGTTATGCACCCAGAGAAGATAACCAGCAGAGTGAGACGTAGGTTCAAACATATTGAGCGCTTTGCATAACTTGCAGATAAGGTTGTAAATGAAGGTTGTGAGTACAAAATTGGCTAAAAAAGATAGGTACAAGGGAGTTACTAATGGCGTCAATATGGTGCTCTGTAAGGATCTGTCTTGTTTCCACCACCTTTTGATATTGCTGTTAATAGGCTGGATGGTGGAAAAGACAATTTTTCACAAATCTATAGGTTACACCAACATGGAAAGAGAAAAAGGGAGGAAAGACTGAAAATTCTGACAAATTGGAAACACAAACTGGAAAAAAAATAGATCCACATTATTAAGGACAAGTAGAAGTTTCTAAACTAGTAAGAAACAATCACCCGCTTGAACACAGCTGGTAAACATGGAAAGAGAAAAAGGGAGGAAAGACTGAAAATTCTGACAAATTGGAAACACAAACTGGAAAAAAAATAGATCCACATTATTAAGGACAAGTAGAAGTTTCTAAACTAGTAAGAAACAATCACCCGCTTGAACACAGCTGGTAAACATGGAAAGAGAAAAAGGGAGGAAAGACTGAAAATTCTGACAAATTGGAAACACAAACTGGAAAAAAAATAGATCCACATTATTAAGGACAAGTAGAAGTTTCTAAACTAGTAAGAAACAATCACCCGCTTGAACACAGCTGGTAAACACCTAGACAGGCAGGAGTTCTGCAGAAAAGAACTTGGGTTTTGTGTTACATGAGTAAATAATATCAGACTGTTGTCAAAAAAAAAAAAAAAAAAAAAAAAAAGTAAGCAGCGTATTGCACTGTATAAACAGAAGCAAAACCTGCCAGAAAGGGACATTTTTCTTTTCTTTCAGTTGTAAAGATTCAGGTGAAATACTGTGTACATTTTTAGGTACTGCGTTAGAAAAGGGATGGGGGGGACAAGAAAAAAGAGTAAAAGTGAATACTAATAGACCCAAATTGCAACACAAGAGATTTGGCACAGACATCAGGGTGGTATACCACATCTAGTGGTAAGTATAGCAAGGCACAGGAATAGATTGCCTGGGAAGCCTCCCAAAATAGGTTGGCATCTGTCAGCTAATGATGTAAGTATAGTTGATCCTGCTGTGGGTAAAAGGATGGATGGGATGATCTCTTGATTCTCTAATTTTTGACAAAACATAGTATTAAATATACATTTCAGCAGAAGCAAAAAAAATGTTACTGGCTTCTAATGAGCATGTTACATTGCATAGCTTAAACAGCAGTTAAAAAAGGAAGAGTTTTACACGTTTAGCCTCCTACAACCTTTTTTTAATTATTATTATTTAAAGGAAAAAAAAGTCTCATGAATAATGAGATGTTAGCATTTAAATGACTCCGTCTGTGTACCAAAGCTCGTATCTTCCAGGAAATAAGAAATATCCCCCTCTTTGACTATTAATGTTAGCACAGAGACAAATTATCTGCGGACGTGGCTGTAGCCTCGGAATTAAAGAAAGTCAATGTAATATGAAGAGTAATGGAAGACAAAGTGCTGAAGGAACTGAAGTCATGACTTTTTTTTTTTTTTTTTTCAGAGAAAGAAGGTGTCTCTGTGTGTTTGTGTGTGTGTGTCCATGCGCGCACACACACATATATGTAGTGTTTCTATGTATATACCCATTCATGGCTACATTCATATAATGTCAAAGTTATGTTTCATTTTGTTGTGTTTTGTTGTTTTTTTTTTTTCTTTTAAATGATATTAAAGGACTCTGGCTTTATAGCTGCATAGTGTTTTTAAGTAGCTAATGGCAGCTTGAGTGTGGTGGTCTCAGTACCAACCTCTCATCCACAAAGGCAAAGGAATTTTTTATAGAGACGGCTGCAAATGGTTCTTTGCACTGAGTTACAATCTAAGCAAAACACTCATTGCGCACACACAGAGGTGGTCTTATTTTAAACCTTCTTTCTTCATCTCCAGCCAAAGAAAACCTTAGCAATTGCTATATCCAGGCCAAGCTTTCATCTTTAGCTTGTTTTGCAATATTATTGTACTAGAAAAACATAGGGAGAATATTTGGATAATGGATTATACTTTTCAACCTGAGATAATTCAAAAGGTTGAAGGGATTTTGCCCAGCGTTACATTCAGTAAACAGAGTATCACCTTTCAGCACAGCCAAGAATGGAAATGTTCAGCTGAAAATGCAAACATGTTAGTAAGTTATGAATGTGAAGAAAGGAAATGATATTGTTTTGCTATAACGGTTCAAAATAACCATTGAAATGGCTCTAAGCAAACCTCAGATCTTCCAGTCACATGCAATTCTCAACACTTCTTATTTACCTTGCTATAGGACTAAAAAAAGGAAACAGATTTTTGTATTAAACAGCTTCTCTCTTTTAGAGAGGTTCCAAAATGCTTTAAGGGCTCATATACAGCAATCAAATACAGCTATGGAGCAAAGCCACAGTTTCAGAAGTGCACAAGCTGCGTGTGCCAATTTTCTAAATGCTTAACTGAAAACTGAAGTTATAAACCCGGTAATGGCACAGGTTATCACAGGGGTGCCTGGAAGAACATTCTGTTACTGCGAGAGCAAGCTACGAGCTCCAGGGCTATGGCAGGTCATGTTCTCAACTTGAGTCAAGGATCCCTTGGTTAAGAAAATAGTCCAGCTAAGAGATCATCTAAATTTCCTCCAGCACTTCTGGTGTCTACGATTTCACATCAAGCAAACCTGAGCTGGGGCGCAGGTCTTGTGAACCACATTACTGAAACTGTCTACAGCCACTAACCGGTAAAGCCTTTAAAAATGGTGACCTTCTAGTGCTCTCTTTTTGGAAGTTTACTTCACAATAAGCTGATGGTCATCTCCTGCACCTACCCTGCTCACCGCCACATCTGCTCAGGCAAATTCCTCCTGTGTGTGTTCACAAAGCCAGGGATGTGTTTTTATACATCTGCAATAATTTTCCTTTCTTCATCTCTCTCCCTCTTTGTCTCAACTGGGCTTCTTGAGGTTGTCAGGAACTTCATGAACACTCAGACCTGCAAAACCACATGCATGGTCTTCTGTACCACACACTGCAGTCTGCATACAGATGTATCCCAGAGCCATCTGCATGAATAGCCAAAATGGGGAGAATACACCTCATTACTAGGTGTGTATGAATGGCTGCTCAGCTATGCAGGAAAGAGTGGAAACTCTCACATTTGGACCTACAGGGCTGTCAAAGACAGCCTGACCTCTTAATAGACTGGCAGGGTCTGTAAATACCATTCATTCATTTTATCAGCTTATTTGTTAGAGCTTGAATCTCTTTCTGATATGTTTGCCTACTCCCAATTTTCAAAGGTCAGTTTGGCTAGTATGTATCATATTCATGATTCACAGAATTACACTCCTCTGTAATACTGCCAAGAAAACAACCTGAAACACAGTATAACAGCCCTAGGACTAACATTCACTCTTTACCAGTTATTCTGGGGGCTATCTCTAATGTTGCAAGAAGAAACCACTTCTTTTGCTACCACGAATAACGGAGAGATTCACATTCTGGTGAGCGAGCTCTCTCCAAGCTTGGGCAGCTGCCGTTGTTCATCCATTAACTGTAGGTCTTGCTCATGCTGTCCCTTCATGCTTACTGAGTTTTGATTGCTTTGGCTGGGTGTAACAGAGAGACTCTGGCTTTTATCAGCAAACACTGTTGATCAGCTTATTTGTTGACTTTGGTGCAGAAATTCACTGGCTTGGCTTTGTGCTCCGTACACAGCCCTGGTAGTGCATTGCTCTGTAAAACAGATGTGTTCCTCCATATTCTTCCTTTTTGTTGTCAAATCTCGTCGATACTGAAATGGTGACCTGGTATATGGTGATAGAAAGCAGCACACAGGCAACACATTTAATCCGCAGGATTTTGTTTCTTCATTTTCAGTTTACAACTGCCTGTTTCCAAGTGATGGATCTATCAGTGTTTACCTTCAAATTAAAAGATATAACTGCCTGGAATTTCACCACTAGATATGAAAGCCCAGTAGTAAATACTGCCTTTGGATATGAAGTTTAATAAGCTTAGTGCGATTGCTCTGTACCATTAGGGATTAACTTGAATACTGCCGAATTTCTAGATATAGAAATGTTTGTCTATTAATTGCCTGTTTAACATTATGTATTAAAGACATTTACTGCAGCCTGGTATTAAGGTAAGTAAATACTATTTTCCCCTCCTCAATGCAGTTACCAAAGGGTAAGCTGTTTCATCAGCCTACTATAGACAGCCTGCCTGTGCCCCCTGGCTGCCTGCCTGCACCCCACAGCTGCCTTCCTGAGCCCCATGGCCACCTGCCTATGCCCCATGGCTGCCTGCCTGTGCCTGACAGCCACCTGCAAGTGCCCCATGGCTGCCTGTCTCTGCCCCACAGCTACCTGCCCATGTCTCACGGCTGCCTGCCTGTGCCCCATGGCTGCCTGCCTGTGCCTGACAGCCACCTGCAAGTGCCCCATGGCTGCCTGTCTCTGCCCCACAGCTACCTGCCCATGTCTCACGGCTGCCTGCCTGTGCCCCATGGCTGCCTGCCTGTGCCCCACGGCCCCCTGCCAGCACCCCATGGCTGCCTGCCTGAGTCCCACAGCTTCCTGCCTGTGCCCCTTGGCCACCTTCCTGTGCCCCACAGCCACCTGCCTGCGCCCCATGGCTGCCTGCCTACCCTCTGGGCATCCCGCAGCCCTGTGCAAGTGCTAGGTGCTGAAGAGGTGGGGGCTCTGACACCGAGTCTCTCCCCTTCACTGTGAAACTCAGCCCTTGTCTTAATCACAGCGGTCCCTGCTTCGGATTACTTACCCTGTTTAAACATTTCTATTTTTTCCTCACAATGATGCACAGAATGCCACTCAACTTCAGTTTCCCGAGTTTCTCCCACTTTTCCAGGCACACTGCATGCCTGGCTGCCTGCAGATACCTTCCTCAGGAGCGTGAAGTGCCAGCAAAATATTCCTTGGAGAGGTCTTTTGTTCCTAATGGCCTTCTCAGACAGGCCATGGTGGAATTACGAATCAGTGTGGTGATTTAATTGGACAGCTTGCTTTATTTTCTACACACTAGAGATTTTCCCTCCATCGGCTTTCATGGGAATCAGAACCACAGTCCTTAAACAGAGGACTTGGACTGAAATTGGTGTATTTTACTAGCATGAGAGCTGAGTAGAAATGAAAAAGCCAGATCCTGAAGGAGCGTTATTTTGACATGATTCTCAATGAGTCAAAGCTGCATGCTGTGAAATGTTGTTTTTCTCTCTCTTACTTTGGTACAAGCCAGGAATGTCTGCTCTTCAGTCAAACTGCACATGGTGACATCGAAACCTGGGTGCAAAATACCTTTGCCTGACTTTGAAGAAGCTCCTGAGCTCTCTTTGCAGTGTTTACTTCTATCAGCGTTGCTCCCTCAAGCTCCCTTTCCACATTTGTGGTGTCCCTCCCTATGCCTTGCGGTTTGCTGGCAATTTACAGTGTTAATATTTAGCAGTTGCTTCAGCAATAAGAAAGTATAGAATTGTGCCAGATCTCTTCCCAGCTATGTTTAATGACAGGTAAGCCTACAATTCAATACTCGAAGTGCATTGTAACAACAAAGCATGTCAGGACTAAGGGCAGAAATTGGTTTAATCACATGGCACAGTCTATATGAAGAAAAGGTCTACTGCTACTTTGAGTAAGGTAAGATAGCATTAAATCAGAGATGCTATCTTCATGCAAAGGTAATCAGACCTATTAAAATCCTGCTTTATTTAAATTAACTTTTCCTATAGCAAAATATCTACTGTTAGACTACTTCCATTGTATGCTTCTGTCAGAAAAAAAAAAAGACCCCTGGACTGATCAAGAACATTTCCAGTTTGAACCACATTACTTAGCAGACATTGATTTTATTAGTCACATGGTGGTGTTCCTATTACCCAGCTGAGTGCATATTCAAGCTCCTTGAGCAACAGTGCTTGCCTGGGCAAAATATAGTATTTGGTTTCCAAGGACACTTTTAAATAGATTGCTAAAATTGCTTTTCTACAAACATGGAGGACAAAATCCTTTTCACTTGAATGTTCACAGAAAGAGAAAACAAAAGGAGTAGAGGCAAACACTGTTGCTTTCAACCCTGCTCTATGTTACAGTAAGTAAATAAGAAATGCTTTTACTGTCTCAAATCCAAGATTTCAAATATCTCTTCTTTCTGGATTAGGAGGGAAAGAAGACACGTCAAACTAGGATGAAAAAGAGAACTCAGCACATGGCAATGAGGGTCTCAGGCTGTGGGAGATCAGACTGAGTCTCAGTTACCAGTTTGTCAGCTCTACAAACCAGAACTACTACAGGAAAAACTGAGTCAATGCTGTCACAGCACAGTTGGTGGCAGAGTCCTTGTTCTAGCATATGGTTATTGCTTATCCTGGGACACATGCCTTGTTCTGTCCAGAAACTCCTTCTTACTCACTCAAAAAGTTTTGTTCTAGAAGAACCAAAAATTCCCAACAGAAGACAGTTTTGCCAATAGGTGCTATTTTAAAGGGAGGAGATGGTGAGTTATGCAAAGATTGACTCTTTATACCCAGTCACAAGTTTACCAGTGGATTTTGCCATCCACCCCTGAATGAATGTAAATGTGGCAGGGAAAGCTTCTTCTCAGAGGAGGACAAACAGCATTTTTAAATTGCATTGCTTAGAGATGGCTCACTATATGAGGATGGTTCTTCACCTTAGAGACTACATAAATTCAGACTCTCTAGATTCAAACTCCATTCGTCCAAAGGCAAAAGATCACTACTGGTATGCATTAGGAGAGAAGCCCTCAACACAGTAGCCACACTACAAATACATTTTCTCATTTAACTCTGAGTACCTCTAAGCCTTACTATTTGATAGATGAAACCTCTTCAGATGCTTTATACACAAAACAGGCACCATTAATAAAATGTTGTTCTGTATCATTTGGCAAATCAGGAAACTTCTAGCCACGTTAATCAATGGGGAGCAATCACTTCAAAAAATCCATGTTTCTGACTAAATGCATGCATGTTGAAATTAATGTAAATGGATAATAAAAAAATATTTTCACACTTTACTGGCAAGTAATGGTAGAAATCATTATCCTAATGGCTTATGAACTTTTTATGTTAGAGAGTGATGTACAGTGGAAATATTATGATCAGCAGCAGACTTTCTATTCTGCACTTGACATAATAAATTAGTGGAAATTATTAATGCACAGCATTTAATTTCTGTGTATATTTTATGTTAACTACAGAGAAAATACGAGTGATGTTCTGTCCCTCGTCAAGTCTTAACCTCAAGTCTTCATCTACACTAGTACAACAGTCTCTCTAGCTACACTGGATTAAAACCAGCACAGCTTCTCTAATGTGGATGCAGTTAAATCTTTCAAACCAATAGAGCTGTTCCCACAGGAGGAAGAGAGTAAATTGGTTTTATATCTTATCCATGCCTGCACCTGTGCTGTCAACAACAGAGACCTCTTTCATTTATTTATAATTGTAATGTGATTGGTATTTTCAGCATATATGAATAGCTTCTGTGTTTGGATCAGACTTCATTTCTAAATGGACAGGAGCATTTCTCCACCACTGACTCCACACACACTTATTAACTTGAAGCTGTGTCTACTGCTATCACTGATATTTAAGGTAAGCATCGCTGTGCTGTTGGGAACAACCAATGGCGTCGACGTGGACGGCTGCTGCAGCTCAGCAGAATCACAGCAGCATATCAAAACCCTGTTACTCAACTATGCTTGGAGTCGCAACAGCCTTGAGTGACATATTCTGCTGGAATTACTCGAGGTGAGGGATCTTATATCACTGTAACTTTCACACCCTCTACTTGAGGTGGTTCTGCTAGTAAAACCCTAACACAGACATAAAACCTTGATACCCTTGCCACCGTCACTTAGGCTGTTCTGCTACAACACCATGAACTGCTTACCTATTATACTATAGTTAGAGATGCGCACTGTAGATATATTCACAAATTAAGTTGTGTTGGACCTTTATACTCGTATATCTGTGTCCACATGTTGGGGAAAGGGAGCCCTTGTACCAGCAGAGTTAAAGCAGAGTATATGGCTTTACAGTCCATAAAATGAAAGACTGGGGGCCAAACTCCTTAAAGTAAGAAAGGGGAGGGGTTTGAATTTTCCACCACTCTCCTAATGTGTTATTGACCTGGAGAGTAAGAAAAAAAAAAAAGAAAATAAATTTGCCACGGTTTCATAAAAACACAGTGATGTTGGCAAAACCTAGACTAATTACAGCACTTCAGTTAGATTGAGCCATTACCAAGAGTGAAAAAACTTATGACATTCAGAATCTCTCTTCCAAACAGATTCCTCATCAGCGTGTCCTTCCGGGTAGGTAGCTGGTGGGACAGGTCAAGGAAGTTTTTGGGCTCCTCGTGTGGGCTTGCTCCCGGCTGCCGGCTCATCCAGAGCCAGGAGGGGACGGAGGGGACATCACCTCTAGGGATGCTGACAGAAATAGACATTTGCGTGCAGGGCTTTGTTCTTACCGGCAGGAAAACGCCTTTGAGGAATAAAGACTAGATTACACAAAGGCATAAAAGCCGAACTCCTTTTTTTTGTGTGTCTGCGGGTACTTCCATTAAAAAAGTTCGGGCCTGCTGCTCACAGAGGCCTCTGCGTAAATGAGAGTCTGCCCTCGCACAACGGTGTCAGAAGAAAGGAGTCTCAAAGCAGAACTTAGCACATGCTGGTTTTAAAGCTCCTTGCAAAGGCCATGGGGACAGCAAAAATCATGTGCAGAGCATTTGCTCCTCTTGTACGTGTCCTGGGGACACAGGGAGGGTGCGGCCTGCTGCGGCCATGCTTTGTCCTGGGCAGCCATGACGGCATTCCCATTAAAAAGCCACGCAGCGGCAGCAGCAGCGGCAGCATTCGCGTGACACCACAGTCAGGCTGACAAAAATGTAATGAATTACATGGCTTTCATGTGAGAGCTGACTCACACCCAGCTTACTCACAGCACAGTACGCTTCCTGCACTTGGCTTTGTAAATGTAGCCTCAGAGACACTGCACACTAGTATTATAAACAAGTAAATACACACAAGTAACTTTCTTTTGTAAGCTTCTCTCTCTCTTCCCTCATTTCAGAGCTTTCTTCCCCATCAAGCCCTGATGGCTTGCTGTCTATTCCTCAAAAGCCAGGAGAGAGTAAATTTAGATGCTCTCAGGGATAGACTTAGAATGAGAACATGCACAGTTCTTCAGAGGAAAGAAGAAAAAAAGCTTTTACAGCTCACATAAAATTGGACTTTTTATTTTTATTTAAATACAAATTCTCTGCAATTACTGTTGTCTAGTATTTCAGCTGACTCAGCCATTGCCTATAATAACAACTGTTACCAAGGGTGCTCAGACTCCAGAAGAGTCAATTTAACAAAAAGCTGGAGTCTTGCAAAAGCATGATCAGAAATGCAGTAGCATTTAACAGAAACTAAGAGAAGAAATAAAGCAGTGACTTAGAGCTGAGAAACTTCACAGATAGACAGTAAGCTACCAAGCACGGTTCCATTCACTGAAAGAAGGAAATCTAACGTGTATTACAGAATTTGAAGAACAGGACAATAGGCAAGAGATCCTCAGCTAAGAGCGAGCAAGCTCCAAGGTGTCTCTTCAGGGTACTACACAAGAGGTAAAGGGCATCAATCTACGTACATTAGAGACGCAAAGGACAGGAACCCCCTCTGCTCTTGTTAAGGCTTCTATTTGTATCAGTGGTGTTTGATGCCTGTGACACCGGGCTAGAACAAACAGGAGGGAACTAACAAATCCATCCACATTCACTGAAGATGAGCTCAAGAGTCTTCCAGTGAATAGGTACTGTTTGTTTCGTGCCAAAGAGGTGCACCCGCAAGGAGAAATGAAATATTCCTCTCTCCTCTACCACTGCATGTCACCAGGATCTTTTTCAAAGTCATTTGAGACATGAGTCTGGCTTCTCAGGCGCAATCTTTTTCTTCTTCTTTAGCTGTGTAACAATATTGGGCAGCTCAGTGACATGAACAATGTATTTCGGATGTTCCCTGAACTGATTTCTTGCCAGTGAAGTTGAATCACCTGACTCATGTAGGAGGGCAGTATGTAACAATGCTGTTTTGCTTTACAGCTAGAGCAGACAGGCAAGGATGATACAATGCCTTCAGGAATCTTGACATGATTGATATGTGCTCATATTCCCAAGTGTAATAGAGCAAAATAAAACTACAAGGAAGTAAGCTCTGATCAGGGTGTACTGTAAGCATAGTCGTAGTGCTGGTTGCACCCCTGCTTTGTGAAGGCAGGAAAGATTGGCTAATACACTAGTGGGCACACAGCTACCTAGCTAGCACAAACAAACCCTGCAAATGCTGCCATTAAATAAAAGAAAAAAAAACCCTACAACTAAACAGTCTGTCAAAGTACTATCAAGAGAAGAGAAATATCGAGGCAATGTCAGTCTGCTTGCCACCAGGCATGGCTTGATGTTTGTGGAGAGTGACATTGTGAAATGCTCCTGAGAAATCTCCCTTTGGCATGGGGGAGAGTTTTCACATTTACCCTAGAACCACTTACTGAGCTATTTGCACTCACTGCCACAAGAGTTTCTGTCAAGAGGACAGCTGGGAGCTCTGGCAGGAAAATGTTTCTTAGGGTGCCATTCACTAAGAAATATATGATACAAACAATCCAACTTTTCTGGGTTGTTTCAACCATAATGTAAACACTACCCAGCTTGAAAACACAGAGATGTTCTGGATGGAAAAAAGAATTTTGATGAGACCAAAGGGGAGCCAAAACCAGCGAACGTCAGGAGAAAAATGTGCCCCTTTTGTCCTGCATGGCAAGGATGAGTTACTGTTTCAAGAAGCTTTCTCCATTCTGCAGTTCCAAATCGTGGCAAAAAGGGAGCTAGAGGTATTTTGGTGAGGGTGAGGAGGAAAGGGGAGCCTTGCTTCCTTGCTGTTTTAAAAAATTAAAATAACTTTTTTGAAGTAAAAAACCTTGGAAACAAGACAAAAGGCACATTTCCAGAAACATCAGCTTTTTAGAGACAAATAATCTACTGCTCGGTTTGCATAGATCCTAATATCTGGTAATTTTTCACTAATGCTCATAATCCCGAACAATATTATTAATAATAGCAAGTAGTCAAGGCAACTACTGGATGGTGCTTGACAAGATGAAATGATCAACCCTATTACACTGTTGAAAAGTTATTTGTGTCTTTATTTCCTGGTCTTTTAGGTAGCTCTTCTTTCAGATATGTATGCTTTTAAGTATCGTATGTTTAAAGAATCGTAGCCCAGCTGACGTGCTTAGATGTTAAACACCCACTTAAATGTTTGTGCTCCACTAGGTCATGCTGCAGTGTTACCTGACTGCACAAAGTTTCAGTCTCCAAGTGGCAAAACTTCCCATGCCTTTGGATGCAGAGTCAGGCTTTCAGATCAAATTGCCTGTCTTCTGCAAAATTATTCTGCAGAAGTGGGAGGAGCACGGCTGGGCATGTTAGACAAAGCCTTGCATTTCAATGCTCTCTCCTTCACAGTTCTTTTTCTTCAAGCATCAAAATCATCTACAAAACATGTTTTCTATTCATTAAGACAATGGTTTTGGTCCTGCTGCCCTCCTTGCTTCATTTACATCCTCTATTGAAAGTCACTCTGCTAATGCTAATCACATACTGCCTTGTTGACAATCCAGCTAATCTGATTTCTGTTCAAGTAACACACTTGGATTGCAAAAACCCTGGATTTCAGGTGTCTAGCATAAGATTCAATGCAAGTTAGTCACTAAGCAGAGTGCTTCATCGAAGCAAGGTATTAGTTAACTTCTTACTCGTCCTAGTACAAGAGTATCAGGCGATTGCTCTTTTGAGGCACTCATCCCAAATCCTGGCTGCACAATTCACATGCCCACTGCATACACAGTCTGGATTTTAAAAGGTAAAAGCAATGGGGTATATTTGCAGCTCTATAACAGTGGGAATTAAAAGCATAAATCCTACCACCGTGTACAGGAGCTGTGTAACTTAGTCCCTGTTAAGTGTATGGAAAATTTGAACTAATCAGGCCATCACTGAGAGGTACAATTTGCAGGGGGGCCACTCAGTATAAAACAGTTAGGACTTTTCAGGTTCATTCTCTCCTCCATGCATTTTAGACCTTTTGCCGTACTTTGACCCTATCCAGCTATTTAAAGGATGTTAAGTGCTTTGTTCATTGCAATTCGCAGACAACAGCTCCTATTCTTTCTTTCATCTCTGAAGAGAAAGACAAGAAAAAAGAAAAAAGGCGAGGGAAAAAGCCTCTCTGTCTTCTGTACGATCATGTGGCTGATGCTAACGCTTTTTGCAGAAGTGTCCCACCTGGGATGTTTTACCTGTTCCCCTTCGACTGATGTTATTAAAGGTCTTTGGAGATACTTTTGTTTCATCCTTCTGTTCTAGTTTAGCAAGGGTGATGACATACCAACTGAAATGTCTGGAGGCTTGTTAGCAAAAACCCTGTCACTGGGAGGGATCAAAGCATTTTTGTGCTGAGTCCCTAGGGCACTGATCCTGGCAATACAGCTGGACTCAGATGCAGCCTCCACATGGCCTAACATGACAAGCAGCTGGATCCTCAAGCCAACAGACAGAAAGTTGTTTTCTCAGGATGAGTAGCATTTCCCAAAACCAATGAAATGAGCACCATTGCCAGAAAACCCTACTTAATTTATTTCAGGATATAAGGGGAAAAATACTACTTCTTTCAGCGTATTGAGAAGAAACTGGTTCTTTTCTCTGCAAAAAAAGAGAATGAGGACCTGAGCAAACTCATCACTGCACATCAAATTTTTGAACAACAAGGGAGTTGGGAACAATTCACTTCAATGAGGCCAGCCCTCTGTGTTGATAAGTAGTGGTTTTAAGCTGAAAATAAGCCTGAGACTGACTGTCAAATGTATATGTAATCATTGCAGTCTAGCTGGAGGACGATCCACGAACGCAAGCTGGCTGTACATCAGTAATCAAATAATTGACTGGCTGACAACTGAGACCAGTATTTTGGCTTGATGCCCCTGACTAGACGGGAAATGGCATTTCCTGCGTCTTGATAAAGCAGATGTCACTTGGTCCCTCCAGCAAAATACATGGCACCAGGGGCATCTTTAGTAAAGGTTCCTTCCCACACATGTAATATTGGTCAGTTAAAAAATATCCCCCTCCTCCTGTGCTTTTATTAGGCAGTAGCTTTTAACAGGCTAAACATTTAGGGGAAAAAATTATGCAACAGATATGTCTTCATAGCCGACTAAATCTGTTGCAGTGCTGCTTTCCCTAGCTGGTGTCCCTGCTCCCATTTAGGTTGTGCCCTTCCCTGAGGACATGCTCCCTCCTGCACGGAAATGCAGCACTTTCTCAAGAAAGCAGGCATACGGCAGGGGCCCACGAGTTCAGGATCACTTGCGAGTTAACTACATCTTGGGCACTCTGTAGTCCCGAGCAAGTTGTTTTGCCGTCTGTCTCATTTTCCATTAATTTAACCTACAAGATTTCATTCTTTTTGTGGGTTGCAGGTACAGAAATAGTAACTGTTACTGCAGTTAGTAAATAGCATGTGATTGACGTTTTCAAGTTTGACCCTGTATTTGTGAATAATACGTGCCTTTCTCTGGCAGTTTACTACATAGACCTGGATTTAACTTAAATCCCTTAGCCGTCTTGCACATTGTTTACTTTGCTGCCCAGCACTTCAGAAAGTCACGTGGAAGGTAGAATCGGCTTCTCTGGGGGTAGCCAGAAATGCGGAGGAGGCAACGTGCAATATGTGCAAGCATCAGCCTCTTCTGTTCCTATGATTAGTTTCAGCTGGTTTAATTCCCTGGACCAGCTCACCTCAAAATCACACAAACACCAGCAAAGAAGGGTAAGAGTGAAGACGAAGAAGGGATAGGGGGTCAACTGAAATCCCAGACGGCGGCTGCCTCTGTGAAGGTGAGATCAGGCTCCCAGTAGACCTCTATTTATAGCCTTTCCCAGAGGGAAAGGGAAGTAGTTTAGTTCTGGCCCTCTGGGAGAAATAACAGTATTGCCATCTCGCCAGAGCTCAGTGCTGCCAGTCTGTTTTGCCAAGAAGCATTTGGGACTGCAGAGTAGATGCTCCCCTGATTAAATATGAAGAATTTGCATTACCAGATTACTCCACTAATCCATCCGGCTCCACGTTCTGTCCCTGACAGCAGCCAGCACAGGTTTTTCAGAGACTGGAGTGAAGTCCTCATTATAGACAATTTTACAGCTAATAAAATTCTAAAAGCCTGTATGCAGACAAATCCCTGCAGTTTTCACATTAGGAGTTTGCATGAGTTAAAGCTGAAAGCTGACCATAGGATTTGGCCTAGCATAAAATGTCAAGCCCCCATTCCCCTCGAAGCTTATGCTGCTAATAAACAATGAAAACACAGAAGCATAACTAGAGTTATCTGCACAATAACAAAGGACTGTCCTTAAAGAACATTGCCTTTAGAATTACATTTAGTGGGAAGAAGGGTACATCTTCCTGTGGCTGCCTTTTCCTTCCCACCCCAAGTGCAGATGTCTGAAAGCATCTCTCCAGGATGAGTGCTGCATGCAGGATTCCAGATGCAAAACGTAACCCCTGTGTAATCCGTCAGGCTGGTTACGGCGCTTGGTATGCTGCAAGGATCGCCAAGCTGAACTTAAGGAGGCAAAAATCGATTAATAAACAATGTTTAGATTTGATAACTGTCCAGCATTCACCACTTGGGTGAAGATAATTGTACTTGCATGCATTTCTGAAATCTATGGCCAGGGTGAAAATAGGTATCATTCAATAACTCATCTCTCAACAGTAGCTGTAAATATACTGGGTGATCTATAAAGATGGCTTGGATTATTTTTGTGTATTGCTTCCTCCTGTAGTTCTTCATCGCCTCCTTTTTCTGTTACTCTCCCCACCTCCCTGGAATTAGTTTTAATTTGCGCAATACCTGTAGTACAAGCATGTCATACCACAGCTGGTTACCACCCCACATGATGAATACAAAAGGCTTGAAGTTGTTATAAGCATTAACGCATGCAAGCAACAACAAATCTGCCAAGGACTGCTTTGGAAGGTGGAGGCAAGGTCTAGTGGGGTTTTCGTTCTGGATCAATGGGAGTGATAGAGATTTCTAGGCATGTCTTTGGGCTAGACAATTGTTTAGGCTTAGTCTGTAATCAAGGGCTGTATATAGCTCACTTCTGCGGGGCCAGAAGCAACATGAAGCACTCAGAATATTTAATGAAGCTGCGATGCCTCAGTAGGTGAGGTTGTTCCAAGTCAGCTGTGCCCCAGCCCGGCATTGCATCCAGCGGCTCCATCCCCAGCTGTGCTCTTGCCCCCTCCCTCACACCAGGATTGATACCCACACAGCTGCATGAAGAGCTTGTTTGGGGGGCTG
>VYZM01005113.1:185954-225906 GCA_013398915.1 Dromas ardeola
AACAGCAGCAAAAGAACATTGTGGGTGCAAAGTCAACTGTTCAAAGGTTAGAAAATGGTACGTTTAAGATTTTCTGCCCCCCTTCCTCTTACAATACAGCCTTTAATTATAAGGCCGCATGCTATTTTTTTTCTTATGAAACCCTGTGCCTCAGTCAGTGCAATAGGTGGTGCCAACGCACAGCCATGCAATATGTTGTTTCATTCCCTTCACCTACCATCTAGTTCCAGGCTCTGCTTAACTGTACACTAACCAAACCCCTCCCTTCTGTATAAAATAATTTATCTCTTCATGGACTCTCCTGTGGTGCTCCTCAATATGCCACTTGAATGCTTCAGAAACAGAAGTTAATTTATCTTTAAATTAGAGAGGAGTTTATATTCCCTCCATTTTAAAGACGGGAAGCTGATGAAGTGAGGCTGCACTTATAAAGCAAAGCAACCCACTAAAATGTGCCATCGCACCCTGTTTCCTCCAGTCATCCGCCCAGTTGCCCAGGCTGGACGACACACCTAGTCTAACGGTCTGCATGCAGGGATGGATGTCTTCCCCAGAAACAGGGCTGTGAGAAGGGAGGCAGGCATCTCCACTGCATCTCTCTGACATGAGGCTGCAACACAGCATGTGCAGCCACCGCCCAGGGAAGCTGTGGATGCCCCATCCCTGGAAGTGTTCAAGGCCAGGCTGGATGGGACTTTGAGCAGCCTGGTCTAGTGGGAGGTGTCCCTGCCCATGGCAGGGGAGTTGGAACTAGATGATCTTTAAGGTCCCTTCCAACCCAAACCATTCTATGATTCTATGATACTACCGTGCACTCCTGGTTTATGCATAACTAAAGTGAGAGGAAGTTAAAAATACAGCAGATATTTCTCAAAAGTCAGACAAATAGATCCCAGGTTTTTAGAGGGGTTTTACTTCAACACTATCAAATATGGCCACCCTTGAGTTTACGCACAAGCCTAATTGCTCAGCATTTTGGTGGGGATATAAAATCTCTAAGAGCTCCAGTCAGGAAACTAGGGAGCACAGTCAAAGCCTGGGCTGGTAAATTCTCTCTGATGCTATATTTAGTCCAGCATTTTTCCAAATGGAAGGGTGTCCCACATGTAAAATATAGGATGTTTAGAGTGAGACAGACACTTCCAAGTGACTTGGAGTCCGTAGCACAGCCAGTAAGGGTAACAGGTCCATCATTCCACCAAAGGAGAGAGTTTGTATGCTTGTGCAGAAGGACCCTGCAGCCATGTCACAGCAAGACATCAATCCCCACAAGCAGCTCCGTGGTAGTGGCAGCACAGGTTATCAGTGCTCTGGAGTCAGACAACCACCCACAGCACCTCGGTTCGCAGCAAAAAGCTCTCAGCAATGACTTGGCCATTCAATAACTAGATCAGTAGCAGAAAACACCCACCTCCTCTGGAGGAGGATTCATAGATGTTTGCTGGTGCCTGAGGCACGGCAAGGATAGAACTATGGATACTCTGCCAAGCAAGGATCCCCCTCCCGTGTGTCCCGATATCCATAAACACTCCCTTTTGCCCTTCCAGGGCTCACTCCTTTTGATGCTTCTCCATCCAGCCAAGTCTGACTCTGGCTTTTGCCCATGTTGTCTCTTTTTTCTAGACGTAGCAGAACTAAAAAGCATCTCTTCAGTTATTCAGAGTGGAACTTTTTTTATGCATTTCCCAGGCCTTTTCATTAGTATGCCTGTCTCACACTGTTTATTTTGTTCACCCCAAGGACTTGGAAGAGCCTTCTTCCCTTTCAGATCTTTGAATATCCTTTATTCATTTTTTGTTTTGTCTGCCTGCGTCTCCTCCCTGAAAGTGCTGACCAGTCACTTTGTCACACTAGTTTTCCTGGACCCAATGTTCTTCCAGCGCCTGGTCTTTTTTATTTCACCCTCAGATCTCAGAGCACTCTCTCATAGCCTCACTGACTCCTCTATATCATCTGATTTTTTCATTTACAGTGAAATTGTCTTCGATGGTACTGTAATTATTGTTACATTTATAATCTATCCTGTTTTCACCTTCTGAGGTAGCAGCCCAGGTGCTGTATTTGCTGTCCACAGAGATTCGCTCCCTGGCAGGCTGCGTTTATTGGAACATTTTCCTTCAGCCATCATATCGTTTCCTTGCCACAGTACGAGAGAGACTTTAGGGAGGACTCCTTGCACTGAATGACAGCCACCTTTCATTTTCAAGCCTCTGAGATTTCAGGGGCTCCTGTACAGCCAGGAGGTATTGCTGTACTTAGAGCGATCACCTCTTAAATAGCACCGAATTAAAACAGCTTGTGCTTGTTATACCCACAGTTCTCTCCACTCTCAATCAAAAAGCAAAAGGTGCTTTTTTAAGATCTGCTCTTTTCCCGAGAGCCTGTCAGGTGATGTTTATGCTGGAGTGAGGACTCACTGTAATAATCTTTCTTTGGCAGCATTTACCGCACAACTCGACTGGTTCCTACCCCAAGAACGTGTGTGATCTGACAGCTCCTTCCTTTCTACTGTTCCTCTCCCATCACTAACAAGTTTTGTCCTCTCAGTCCCTGTGAGCTATTCTCAAGATTTCCACCCATTTCCACCCCAGTGTTCCAAGGTGTCATCGCCTGTTTTGAGCAGCAGAGGGGTTGCTGCCTGCTCCCTCTCCACAGGGCAGCTCCCCAAGTCATTATGTCCAGCACATAATGAATTTATTTGTCCATTAGTGTTACCTTCTTCCTCCTCCTTTTAACTTCCTGTACTCCTAACATGAATGTTTGGGCACATTTTCATATTTCTCAATTTTTATTTTGTTTTCCTTTTCAAATTAAAAAAAATAGATAATAATTTGAAAAAGAATATTTTTTCATTTTTTAATCATTTTTCTCATTTTCTCTTTTTTATGAATTTTCTCACCATCATTTTTCATAATTATGAAAAATTATTTTCATACCGCTAATGTGAGACCCCCCCACCCTGCACTGCATCACTCAAAACCAAAACGTGCAGCTATCAAGCTTCCCAAAATAAGCCAGAAATCCCAATGAGGGAATTACCATCCTTTTGTCCGCAGTTTCGTTTTTCACCCCATAAACCAGCCCCTTCCCTCTTGGTCCCCAGCTGCTCCCAAGCCAGCTGCACCTGCAGCATGGCAGGACCCACAGCGCGCTTCTGAGCATGTGGTTTGCCCTGCAGCCACCAACTGGGCACGCAGCCCCACGCAGCTGGGACAACAGGGCTCTGCTTGCTTGCAGGCAAAGGGAGAGGAGGAGGAGGATGTTCTGCTGATAAGGGCATAAGCTGAGAGGAGAAGAGAAAGAGGAGGCAACCTCTGCAGGGAGGAAGGGAGAGGAAGGA
This sequence comes from Dromas ardeola, assembly GCA_013398915.1. Taxonomy (NCBI): domain Eukaryota; kingdom Metazoa; phylum Chordata; class Aves; order Charadriiformes; family Dromadidae; genus Dromas; species Dromas ardeola. Next base: position 189,295 of record VYZM01005113.1, read on the forward strand.
TTTAAGGGCAAGAGGTTGTTTGGGAAGGAAATAAAAAATAGCGCCCACTCCTAATTTCTAGACAGTGCCATTCCCACCCCCTTCCACTTATCACCTGTCACAGCAACTAATAATTTCATCATATCCCTCAGAAGGGGGAAAGGACGGAAAGCTAGAAAAGCAACAGCTTGAATCCTGAGAAAAAGTCTCTACTTATAACCCAGTGCTTCTCTCACATCGCTGCTGCCTGCCGCTGGTGCTTTAAGATAGTAATAACCTTCCCCGCGTCTGTTTATGTGGAAACTGTCTAATCCAGTCACTTCATCACAAGGAACAGGCGGTGGCACCCCCACCCGCTCCAGCATGAAACCTTTTGCCTTCCTCCTTCACGTGGCAGCAGCAGGATCGCAAAGTATTCACTTAGTCCTCAATTCTCTACCCAGGTCTCAAAAGTCATTTTTCAGTGTATCAAATACTAAACGTGGGATGACATTTAATTTTCAGCACAGGTTATATACCATTCCAGAGCAGCGATCTATAGATCTAACACGCTGATATGTGCTATATACCTGTTCAGCATATAACCACACATTTAGAGAAATACTGTTGACTTGCCATGCAGCTATTTAAAATGAATTAAAAGCAGCCTCAATTTTCACATCTGCTCCCAAATCTCCTTGCAAATTTGCAACCTCAGTTTTCTTTGTACACTTTTTTTTTTTCCCCTTCTCACACATATCACCTGTCTTGGAGTACAAGAGATGCAAGATAACAAATTAAAACTGACTATTCAGGGAGAAGCGGTGTGAGTGATTGTTCTCACACATACCTGGCACTGGCTGGCATCCCTTTTGATGGGACGCAGCCCCCACAATATTGCTTGGGGCTCACCTCACTGCATCTGGTACATTTTAAACCTTCAGAGTCCAAACAGAAACCAAACCTCAACTTTAAAAATCTAAGCCCACTTCAGGGGTGCAGTCTGTTTATATCTTCGAGTCTCTTATGCCCTCCCCTCCTGTCCCAAAGAAGAATCCTAACTTTTCTGGCTTCGGACTCCCAAGCTCTGTTGATTCACATGGAGGCATCCGAGGAACTTGCGGCAGTCAGTTCTTGCATGTTTTGTTCTGCTCCCGAGTGGCTGCACTAATGGTTTGAGCCCTTACAAAGAGCACCAGAGCAGCTGTACTTGGGTCACATCAAAGGTCCAGCAAGTCCAGTACCTCATCTTTAACAGGAGGCAAGAGCAGATGCTCATTATAAGCTGCTATCAGTTTACATTAATATGCCAGGCTGCACAAATCACAGCTGAAGCCTCTGACTCATCATCTGTCTTGGAGTTAGCTGCCCCTGTTACAATCCTCACTCCTGCATTTGGGAGTAGATGTGGTGGGGAGAAGGTAATCAGTTTAGCTGCAGCTATATATAAGGAAAAGTGAAGCATAGCCTACAGACTCTACAACATGTTTCAAGTGTGACTTCTTCCTTTCCAGTCAGAAATTGAGCTGAGCCTCCAAATTGCTATCTATCTGCCTAGCCTCATTCTCCTGCCCCGACCCCAAAAATGAAAGTATTTATTCTAAAACTTTTATGTGTTATAGATTCACCTGGAATAAGAAAATGCATCTGAATGTGTAAAATAAACAGTAGAATTAAGGAACAGATGTAGGTTTTTTTACCTTTGTCAGTCTAAGCATGTAGGTGCTTCTTGCAAAAATAAGAGCTGGCAAATCCTTAGATCAAGGTGTTTATTTAAATTTGAAGAAGTCGCTTAAAGTTATCCCCTCTGGGTACAGCTTCACACATTTGAAGGGCTATTAAATCCCATAGAAATCCTCACAGATTGTTGCGGTGGGAAAGGCTGTGGATGTACAGCTTCTTGGAGGAATATGCGTTTTTGTTTGGAACTGCAGCTGGACAGATAAGTTTAGATCGGGGCTGCCTTATATTAGATCACCTGGTAAATTTGCTTTGATTAGTGAGATTTTACATGTTTAAATGATTTACAAACTACACTGTTGCCTGATGAAGCTTTGGGAAGTACGGAGGTAACAAGTGTTACTTCTTTCAGAAGGAAGGATATGTAGGAAGAGACAACGGGCAAAATCCAACCTTCGTAATATTGGCACGGTATGAGAATAGCTTGGTTACTAGCAGATGGCAGGACAGGTTAATATTTTGACTTTAAACTCATGAACTTTATGGGCAAGTAATGCATCTTTAGCACTGGGTCTGAAATCATAACTGCTTTACTCTTACTTCATTTGGGCTTACGGAAGACTATAGGGAAACAACACTAGCCAAAATTTGAATGCAATACTAGATAGAAAAATGAGCTTTCAGTTAAAATCATATTTTCACAGAAAGTACTCAGCCTCTTGCAATTTTTTTTTCATTGCCAAAATACCGAATGCTTGGCCAGCACCAAAACTCTCTCAATTTATCTCTGAAAACTATTCCTTCCCTTTCCCTCCTCTCCTAGACAGAAAAGCCCCATATGTTTTCTTTGCATGGAACCTAGTTTCCTAGCCAAGCCCACCAGTAAATCAAAAATTTTTACTACTTCTGCATGTGTGTAAATAACTATGCAAAGTAATGAAATAGGGGCTGTGGGGCTTCTATGTACTCTGTGTTTTTCAAACCCATTATCCTCCATGGTTACAGCATTTTTCTTCTCTATACTCCTTATGCCTTCCTTTTGCTACACTGTAAACATTAAAAAAAAAAAAAAATACTTGAAGGCAAAATTCATAACAACGGGTTGGAACTACTGCCAGCTTTTAAAAACCATTGTTTAATTGAAAAGTTATAAAGTAAAAGCAAGTACATGAATTGTTGAAATTGTCTGCATGAAACATTTATAGTGAAAAACTCCATTCCATAAAGATAGATGGAAGAACATCTCTTATGCAAAACTAAAACCATTTATTTGCCTGCAAAGCTGACATCTTGTAAGCGTGCCTCTGGAGAACAAACTGGAACACAGAGCGGCAGAAAAATGCAAACCCTACTTGCTGAAGCATTCCTGCATCCACATGAGTGACCTAAGGGAGGAGATGGGGAGCCAAAGGTGGCACTGAGATGTAATGAATTAACCTGCCTCCTCCCATGTGAAGAAGTGTAAATAAAAATCAAAGGGATCTTTATCCCACTGACAATATGGTATGCAAGGTCACATGCCCTAATATTTTAAGAGGATTAGAGCTAAATCTCTGCAAACTTTGAAATGGCCCAACCAACCCTGTGAGCTTTTCAATTTACATGGGTGCACAGCATGACTTCTACGATCAGCTGGAATTTGGCAGGATGAGATGTAGTGAAGTGGACTCTGAAACAATTCCATCCTGCGGTGATTGGTTTTACAAGGTATCGGTTAATTTGGAGCTGTGCAGGAGGTGGAAACAAAGCGGATCACCAAAAGAGCTCAACACTTAATTATGAACAAAGTTTGTGCAAAAAGGAAAAAATCCTTGATATTCATTATTCACCAAATTAGGAACCACATTTCTGTAGTTTTGCTTCATTTCTAGGAGAACTGCAAACACCAGGTCTAACTGGAGCATTACAAACCACTTAAACAGCACTTCCGTCATTCTCAAAAGCCATAGCTCCCTGAAAACATGCAAAGCATACAGAAGAAAGCCCTGCGCTGGAGAGTAAAGAACTGTCTTTTACCAAAACATCTCTAGTTGAACTTCAGATATTATCACACGCAAGACACATGTGGAGTAAATCTATTCAGCAGATGGGGAAAATTGCTAATTGTCCAGCAGAATCTAGCCACCAGCTGGCAAGCAACTACCATCACGCGAACAAGAAGCAATCCCAATAACCACACATAAAAATAGCATAACAACGTGCATTCAACCTGAACCATCAATTGTTGTTAGGGGCACAGTTGACAAAAAAAAAAAAATAAATAAAAAATGCATCTGCTCTGAAAGCAAAATGTGTGAATTCATGTGCTTGTGTTTTAGGACTGCTGGGAAACATTTCCACGCTAAAAGCAGTAGTAGTAAAGCAGCTGGGGAGATACATTCCCTCTAATACTGATGGCTGCCCTTTGGAGCTCAGACTTGATCCTCCACATATGGAGAGATGTGAACATTTGCTTTCCAGAGTAGCATCCCAGGAAAGTATTTTTCAAATATTTGTGCCAACACGGTACCTGCAATTACCTAGGAACTGAAACTGCAGCTGATGTGCCAGAAAGTTTGGGAAGATTCAACAATTTTGGCATGAGTGCAGAACCCTTCTAGATCTTAAGAACATTTTTATTTTCTGAAAAAAAAGGAGAACAACTTAAATTATTTATAGAAATGAAGCAGCTGATGAATTACGGTTAGATCTGTACCTTTTATCCTCTCATGTGGAAGTGCTGATGTGGAGGCGCAGCATTTCCTTTGCTTTGCCACAGCCAATGGGGTTTTTTTACAGCTCAGTCATGTCCACTTTCTTCCAGCCTTCCTGTTGCTTCTGCTAAATGAATTCATGAGTTAGCCAAGAGGCCCTTGGGTGAAATGGAAAGCTGCAGGAGGGACAGTGAATTTTTCAGGAGAAAATGTAGGCAGTTTTTAACCAACCACAAGACCCGCTCAGAAGGCAATGTTCAGCGTGTGTGGACTGAGACTCTTTCAGTAACCCTTAAGACAACAAAAAAAAGTGCTGCTTCAAAAGTTTGTTTTTTTTTTTTCTTTTCAATGTTATTCAGTGCCAGTGTGTTCCCAGAGGCTTCCCCAGCAAAACACGCCAGCGGCAGCAGGAGTGAGAAACTGCAGGGTTGGCTCAAAGTTCTGCAGCTGCATTTTGTTAGCTCAGACTCTGCCCTGTACACCTGTGTGTCCCTGAGAGGTCAAAACCAAAGCGGTGGGGGGTAGAAGGGGAATGGGTAAGTTAGGGTGAAAAAAAAGAAAAAAAAACACTCAAGAAAACAGCATTTTTAGAAGGCACGGTCAAGTCAGCAACATTCTACATAATAACCCAGTTTTAAGCACCTATCTGAAGATCTTAATTAGCCCATTCTGCTGTTTAATTTCACATATCCCCTTTTTGCTTTCTGTATCTTTATAGAACAATTTGCAGGCAACTGCATCTATGTTTAAACCCATATCCATCTAGGCAGGATATGATTATGATTATTTATGATTAGTCCTCCAAGCACTCCCACTTGATCAGGGTAAGAACACTAAGAAATTAACCCCCTGCACTCCTGTGCGTAAGTATGCCCCTGCACCCCACTAAAATAATAAACATTTCATGGGTTATTTTTCCTTTTCTGATACACTCTTGTTAGGAGTTTTACAGAACATTCTCAACTATGTTTTCACGTGAAAGAAGATCATTACCTTTTTATTCTTAGATGTTCTTGGGACAAAATGCCAGTCTGCAATTTGGGGCCAGCAGTTTTATCTGTTCCTGTCCCAGGTAAGGTTCCCCAGGACCATGCCTGTCCGTGTTAGAAGTGGTGGCAGCTGCCAGCACCCTCGGGACTGGCATGGGCACAGACACAGTGACACTGGGATGCCCCATCGGTTCACCCAGGTGTCCCCTTACAGGCGCAGAAGAGCAACCTGTCCCCCACCCTGGACCTCCCAGACAAAGCTTGGATGCCTGTGGTATGGTCAGAAGAATAGGTTTGGTTTATTTGTGCAGGGCTGACAACCAGGTAACCCCCAGGCAGCACTGCCCACAGGATTTGTGTACTTTATTATCCCCTGTTCCATTTTTGATCCTCCTCTATGCTGCCTTCATACCTCCCTTTGCCTACTGCAGCCTCCTCCCAAGTAAACACCTGCTCTTTTTTTTCCCATGGGTTCCAGTTTTGTTATATCTGTACCCAAATAAAGTATTTCTGATATGGTTACCTAGGTGCTGGTGGCCTTGCAGGACTATGTCCGGGAAGGTCCCCAGCATTCCCAGTTCAGTTATCTGTGAAGCCTGGCTGTTTCTCACATAACTCTCTCTTAGCCACCTGTGAAATCCAGCCATCCCTCATGGTGCTATCTCTGACTTCTGTCAGCTCCTCGTGCAGTTATCTGTCACATCCGGCAATTGTCATGTCTCGTCCTTTCCTGCTGCACATCCCGCTCGTTTGTCTTATTGGCAGGGCAGGACCCAGCCAGAGGTCCAGTCATTTCCCTGCAGGCCTGAAAATCAGGTGAGGAGACTCAGCATCCGAGTCACTTCTCTCTTCCAAAGTGAAACGTCCTTTTGTGCACAAAAGATACTAGAAACTCGTGTCCAGCATTTCCTCACCAATCCTTGCCCAAAGGCCACTCTGAAGTCATGCTGCAGTGCAGGGCAGTACACTTGGCAGTCTATGTTCAAGCCTAAATATTTTCCTACAGTTAGTGCTTGAGTTTTTTTCTGGCCTCCAATACATTGCTCCTTTTTCTGGGCCATAGCTGGGGCAATACATTGCACTTTTTGGAAGAGTTACTTTCTGCCAGCAGTGTGCTTGTGTTTCATGGGACACATGAAAACAGGAGGCCCTTCAGATCTTGAACAGAACACACCTATGGAGCGGCCTGGCTGAAGTTTAGCTGCTCACTGAGACAAATATAAAATAAAGTTTCGTTTTACAAGCACTGAAAATGCAATCCCTTCCCCTTGCATCAGCTCTGGCTGTACATCTGACACCACAGCAGGCTGTCACAAGAGGGAAAATATGGTAGGAAGCTCTTCTGCAGCATAGATAGCAACTCACTAATGCAAGCTCGGTTTAGGCTTTAGGCTCAATTTTTGACTTGAAACATAGTCAGAGATGCCTCTTCAAAGTAAAGGCAATCTGGAAGACTCAGACTTCTGCACCCACGCTAACACCCATGTGTGAAGCCGGTGGAGAAGCTAACATGGAAGACCTCTCTCACCAAATGGGACACTGCGGTGGTACTTCCATAAACTCCAGTTCTTCATGCATGGCCACTGCTGCTAGATTACTTTTTTTTTTGTGGAAAGAAGATGTTACATCATGTTTCCCAGCTTATTTTTGCTTTTCCATAAGCAGGACAAAAGTTCCACCTTTCTAAAAAAAATGGCTTCCTTCCAGATTTCTCTGGATAATTACCTCAGAAATGAAAGCATTTTGTGTGGGGGAAACAGTCATTTTTGAAAGGTCCTGAGATGCATATATATAACTTAGAACTATAAATATCTTTGTGGGACAGCACAACAAAATAGCATCTGAAAGAAGCCAATATATTTTCAACATCAAAGAGACAGAATACTTTATACTTAAATTACAATATATTGTCTTTGCTGCCATTGGCTCCTTTAATTGACAAGCATTTGAAGCCCTCACCTCTGCTGTGGATGTCCAGACAGCAGCTTTATAGAGTGGGAAATATTTTCTCTTGTAAATTTACATGATATCAACATAATCCCACCTAACAAAATGCAAGGGGAGGAAAATAAAGGCTGCAAAATTACCTTCTCTGGGATTAGAAGTGCCTTATGGGTAGCAATTAGAAATTGCCTGCACTAACCATCAACCAAGAGAGCAGATTTAGCACATCACAGAAATTAATGTGTCTGCACGTAAAAGATGATCACAATTCTTTCCTCAAAACTACCTCCTTGCTTGCAGCATAGCAAATGCAATTTAGCTTCTCGAGGCAACAGTGAAACAAAATGATGAGAAGAAGGTAGGGATCATAACAGTAATAGAAACACTGGAACAAGACTGAGCAGAGAAGTCTGGAGCATCATCACCTCTTTGAAAAGAACTTGAAGGGAGACGCCTCACAGCTTCCAAGGGAACAACCTCTGGATGCTCAGCACAGGCTGGGACTTGAAGGATGTCCCTGACAAAAAGCAACTGCATTTCAAGCTTCTTTCCTCCAATCAGGCAGTTGGTAATCTTTCTTGGTAGAAAGAGGAAGCTGAGGAGTGGCAAAAAGGACTAATACAGATAAAATGAAAACAGAAATGAAACAGCTGTAAGACTGTGATATGCTGTTCTATAAAAACACTCTTGTTTCCTACCTTCCATGAAAGAGACAAATGTCCAGGGAATAACAGAATTTCACCGCAATAGTGCACAGGTCTTGACTGAGGAGTTACAAAGTCAAGAATTTGCCTTAAGAGTGATGAGTGGAAAACTGATCTGAATAGAAATATTTAAGTATATTTAAGAATTAAGATCCGCTAAAGGAAAATCCTTCTTTGCTTTTCACTCCATTATCTCCAACATCATTGTACTTCTGTCATGAGGGAACTTGTTTCTAAGGGTATTTTTCTACAGGGCCTCTCTTTCTTTCCCAATGTGGTCTTTTCTCATCAATCACTCCCAGCCTCTCCTTTCTGTCCTCTAAATGTCTTCCTCCAACCGATTGGCTTCAGCCTTCCTGAGCAGTGGCTACTTCACCTCATGCTGCGTTCACACCTTCCCCACCTCCTGCAGCCTGCACAGCTATGCCCTGCTGCTCCAATCACTCAAAGACTTCACGCGCACAGCAGTCGTCTTTCTGCAGAGCGACACCCAACTGCATCATGCAGAACCGTGAAATCCAGGAATTAAACATGATATTCTGCAAGAGAGTGATTAGAAGAGGACCGGATGTTTGTTCAAAATAGGACTGATCACCGTAATGTACCATTCAAACAGGGACAGGTGATGGCAGGGCTATGTGCACGAAACATATTGTCATGGGGATTGGAGGCCCTGCTTGTTAGAAGTCCTACTACTCAGTTTAAAGAACAGTTGAGTAGCTTTCTTCGTCTCTGACAGAATCTGCTGCTTGTCTGCCAGCTGTCATACTGTCCCTATCTGAGGGAGCTCATAAAATATACTTGTGATGAGCTCTCTTTAGCTTTATAATGAGACAGATTATACTATGCTGAAGATATTTTCAGACATATTCTCAAGGAAAAAAAGAAATCCAACACTCCAGGGAGAAGCTTCACCTTAAAACTGAAGCTGCATAAATTGTGCATATCTTTCCCCCAAAACTATGTAGTGCAGTTCTGCAGCAGACTTCATTGTGGTCTTTACCAGTTGATTTTGCCTCCATAGTTATGAAAGGCTGTATCTATTTTGCTTAAGAGAAAAAAAAGCATTAGCCCTTTCCCCCCGTCTGTAGTACATCAATGCGTTATACAGAACATGGACCCCTAGTGGAATGGGAAAGGTTTGTGAGTCCTCTGTATATCAGTCTCATCACCAAAATACACAACCCATGCGTGTTTACAAGCTATGAAACACATCAGCTGTGTGCGATTTTACCAAAACCAGTGGAGGGGTGAAGCTATTAAATTATTTGCTACTCAGTAGCTATGGTGGGGCAACTATACCTATTTTTTAACACCTCCACACTTGGATGATACTCAAGGGGAAAAAAAGTACATTCCAACATAACCGAGGACAAATTTCATCAGTCTAAAAACCTACACAAACAATAGCACTCACTTCAGCTACATCTCATATAAAGGGGGAACTCATCCAAAAGTTGGTCCCAGACTTGCAGAGTGCTCCATGCAGATGATAAGATGCACCCACAAAGCTATTGAGGTCTACAGAGGAAGACCACATCAAATCATGCATCCATACACTCCTCCAAGCAACCCCACAGGAAAAGCCTGAGTACTGCTGCGTTAACTCACCTTCAGGCAAATCATGAAGATCACAACCCCACATCAGCAGAAGGAGAATAACAATATCTTCTGCTGCCTCTTCCAAGTGTGTGGACTGGTCCATGTTAATCAGAGAACAAAAAACAGAGCAAGGGGGTCTTCTATCAAATCACTCTCCAAACAAGGTTAAAGTTAGAAATGAAGAAAACGGCAAGAAAATTACTGTGTTACAATTATTTATGACCATGCTGAGAAGAAAAGCAGACTGTCAGTGTTATTTGTACTATTAAATCATTGCCTAAAGACTATCTATTGCATTCATACAATCAGGAACCCAGGAAGCTCCTTTCCCAGTCATGTGCCGCCTTCTCTGGGTAAAGAGTCACACTTGCCCAAGAAATATTATTTCTGTATTCAATGGGAGAGGCAGAATATTACCCCGAAACCAGTTTGTCTCTTGAGCTGCTCTTGCAAGAGGCAGGTATTTGAAATCACCAACTCTTCAAAAGTGCACTATACCCAGGCATCCGATCTCCTGGATGGATGCTATCACAGCGATGTAACTGTGTAAAATTGAAGCAGCACACAAAGCCTCAGCGCTTTTCAGAAAGGTTTGCCGGAGTCCCTGTGGCACAGAGCACAACACTGATGGCAAATGTGAAGAGCAGGTACATCAGGGAAGCTGGACACAAAACTCCCAAATTTTTAGCCCCTGACCAGATTTAGGTGGAAGATAGCTGCTGTCGGTATGGCAGAAGCTCTGGGAGCGTGCAGAGCAAGCTTCAGCATCAGAGCTGCATTTGAGTTCTCAAATTCCCAGGTCAGGGTACAGGCCCAGAGTGTCTCCCAACCACAAAAACACACTGGAAAATAGCTGCAAAAAGTGATTTATCTGGACAATCAGGGAAATGTATCCTAAGATTATGGCGTCAAATTTGGATGCAGCACTGGAGAACTTTACACAAGAAAACCTAATTGACTACAATTTTTCAGGTGCAGAATAGGACAAGCAGAACTTTTTTCTAGTCTTAGGAACAAAAGCCCTTCTGTGGACTTGGGTTCTTGTCATTTAGTTATCTAGTCCCATATAAAAAAGGATATATCTGGCATTCCTTCTTCCCTTCCAGTGCATTGGAGAGGATCCACAGGCAGATCACAAATCAAAGATTACCTTGCACTTGCCCACCCAAGCCCTTCTGTCTGGATGGTGAAGACAGGCAGACAGCTGGGCCTTCACCTTCTAAAACAAAACAGTAGAATTTTAATAGCTGACAGGCCATTTTATGGGGGTCACTTCTTTGTATTGTTCTACTATTTTGTACTTTGAAGCGTTTTGTAGATCTAAATGAAAAGGAAAGTAAATGAAATTACTGTAGTCCCACTGCCAAATGCTGGAAATGGGCTATGTTCAGCAATCCAACAGACTAGGAAAAGTTGGCAGAGGTTCCACAGTCCTGCCAGATTTTGCTCCTGTTTTGATTTTTGGGCGCTTGATAGGTTGGGCCAAAGCTATCTGAAAAGTGTCCCATGACACAGGCCAATCTTAGGATTATTGACTGCCAGCCATGGTTTGGGCTTAGCAATGTTTAGATGGCCTTCAAGGGTCTTGAGAATAATCCTCACGGGCTGAGATTGAGAATAAGACACTTTGGGACCGTGAACATTTCCTTGTCACACCAGTTACTTGCTTTCATCGCAGAGCAGCCAGTGGAGGGTGGTTTTCTGAACACCCAGGGGACCTTAGCTCCCTCATGGCCTACTTGGTTTCACCACTTGCTCTTGAAAGTCTTGTAGGAACAGCAGGACTCCACAGAGAACCAAAATGAATGGGGCAGTGAGTGAAACAGGGAAGGGGGAGGGGAATTATCGATATGATATAGTGCTACCGTATTTTTGACCAAGAGTGAAGGAGCTCGGTACAGCCCATCAGGACAGCAATTTCTTCTTTTGGCCCCAGCTGCCACTTTTTATTTCTTTCTCCTTTTTCTCTCTCTTCAAATTTCTTCTCAGTGTTTCTTCCCTTAACAGTATATCTGCTGCTATTGCTGTGACTGCAGCTTGTATCTATACTCAAAATACCTTGAATCAGTGAACTTGCAGCAGCTCAAAGTAAAAAGCAAACTAAGGAGATGGGTAAGTATTTGGACAGCCACACAGCTGCTGGCAGCTGGGCTAGTTGGTTTAAGGCCATCTTAGGTCTCCTTGCACTCCTATCCTGCACTGTGACTATAACTGCATCTCACAGTAATTGTCATCCGTGTTTGTGTTTTAGTTAGTTTTCTATTAGTATTTCCAAAGGCTTTAACCTGAAGGGGTAGAGCCTGTTGGAGATAGCCCTGTGCAATGGATAATGCTGATATTCCCTGCAAACCACTGGTCTGTAGATGCAAGAGAGTCAAATGAATAAGGGAAGCTCAGTTATATATATGTTATATATATATATAAAAAATATATATAAAAATAATGTATCCACAGATGTATTTGGTTATATCCCAGTTCCATGTAAGGTGATAACTGGCCTGACACACTCTTTCCCTCCAGATAACCTGGTCTCACATAAAGGAAAAACACTTGCGTGGCGCAAACAGAAGCCAGAGCTTGCTCCAAGAGGCAATCAAGAAGCAACCATCATATATTTCGTTCTCCAAATCAAGTTTTAGACTATTCATAATCAGTTTATTCACATAAGTGTCCGCTTCCTCACTTAGATTCCAGTCATCTGTGGTACAATTAAATGCACAAAATAAGAGAGTTTTCCCTGGACAATGTTAAATTACTGTCTAGTGGAAAGGAAAGTTGTTTTGAAGAAATTCACGATAAAGGCAAGGCCGTTGATCTACATAAGCAGAAAGACATATCATGCCAAGTTTTATTTATGTATGTTTTTGGTTTTTCACTGTTTTGTCAAGCACCCTGCAGCACAGTTCAGTGATAGCGGGTAGTGTCTGAATGAGTGGGTAAAGGATGTCAAACTGAGTGTGCAAGAATGAAAGCATTGGCCTCGACTATGGAAGGTCTGGTTGATTTAAAAGCTAATTCAATGATACAAGCCTTCACTCAGCTGGTTTGCTGAAAGTATGCAAGCAGACTTTTTTTCTCTTCTTTTTTTTCCTTCCTGTCTTTTGAATGTGTGTTGCAGGCCCCAGGCATCTGTTCGCAGGCTTTCTCTTTCTTACCATGGAGAAAAAGCTTCTCACCTGCCTGAAAGATGGAGTTAGGACACCATGCCATCCTAATTAGTTGTGAAAGAGTTTTCTTGCTTCCCTTTGGTTCTGGGCATGCCTTTTTTTGTGTCTCTCGTGCCTCCCAAACCACCCTCAGCTACGTCGCCTCAGGACACTCACAGCCTGGTACAGCAAGTTGCGGGATGCTCAGCGTTTGCCTCTGATCAGTGCTGGTCCTCTGTGGGCTGACTGCTGTGCCGCGGGGAGGATGGGGCGGGCGTCAGGCAGGGACGGGAACTCTGGTTGCTCGGGGATGGATCCCATCACCTCCTCGTTAGCCTTATTTCCAGCCCACTGGCCGGCAGAATGACAGTCTGGAGGTCACTTACTGGTCGGGACCTCCAGCTGGGCTCGTCGTGACACCTAGTCGGGAACTAGGTCTGTCTCATCCTGTTATAATTGGATCAGTCTTCTGGCTTGTCTGGGCAATGGAGGAGTTCTGTAACATTTTCGTGTATATTCCAATACTGTATGTACTTATTTATCTTGTCACAACTAAAGTGACTTAGTCACATAAGAAGAAAGGAAAAGAATAAATCCTTCAGATCCTGCAGGATAAAAATGGCCTCCTTGAATCAATCTTCATCTGACGGTAGTGTAATTATGGATTATTTACCAAGATCCAGTCTCCTACTCAGAGCACAAAAATTGCCAAGGTGCCTGGCGCTAGTAAATTAGATAACACACAGGGTGATTTGTCATTATTACAGATCATTAGTTCTTTTCATGTTTAAACTTGCCCTTTCCAAAGATAGGCTTTTTTTGGGTGTCTGGAAGATACAATATGCTTCAATCATGACTCAACTGGTATGTTAATCATTGCACTGGATTTATTCTGGCCTTAAAAGCTTTATAAAGTGAGAGCAAAGAAAGCAAGCCACAAATGGACAAATAAGCCTTTGCCAATAGAGAGGCTGTAAGGTCAGGAACTTTATTAGCAGCCATAATGTGAAAGTTACTGCTCTTTCGCCTCTTCCTGTGGCCAATACTGTCCTCATCCTCTGTTCCCCAGCACTTTAAGAAAAGAGATCTCTTAATGGGAGACATGTGAAACCCCTGGAGGTCTGACGGAACTGTCTGAACTGGACCACTTGGAAGTGATGGCATCCTAAAATCCTTTTCCTTGCAGGTGGGAAAGTGTTACTGTGCTGCCCTCTAATGCTCACAGCCTTGCATTCACTCACGGATGGGGAGGTTTAAGGTTAGTGCCTCTGAATAGGCAAAACACGGCTTTTTTTGTCTGCTCTCATCACATAAAATTGGAAAAGTAAGGCTTTATGCTAAATTCAGTGTCGCTTTTCCTATGCAAACACACTTGTTATTACGCAGTGAAAGCATGAATTACTGAGCGCTTTGGGGCTGTAATCCAATTTGTGGATATTTCATTTAAAGTGTGCCATGAGTGAATTGTCCCACAGTGATGTATTGATAGGCCCTAGGCTGATACTGTCACTGAGAGGTAAAATAAGGCAACTCAGCAAAACTGGAAAAAATAGGGGAACTTTTCTTGAACAAAATCATGATAGACGTGTTGGGTTCCTGTTCCTTTAAATTTTAGAGCATATAAAAATTATGGTCCCTGGTCTATTATATCTTTCAGAACCATTTCACAGGATCACTTAATCTTTTTCAGGAGCTTCCCTACCCTGAGTTTCTTATTGTTCTCCTTCTGCACCACCTAAAACCCTGTCAAAGCTTAAAACCGCTATCCTAATCCAAGATTGACCGTCTGAGCTTTGTGCTTTCATACATCCTGTTTTGCACTTAAATGGATGCCAGCAGATCCCCCTCCTCTTCTTCCTTGCAAAGAGGTGCAGAAAAAGGGGGGGGGCTGAGGGGGGCAGGAGCTCCAGTTTAAGGCTCAGCAGCATTCAGCCCTCTTCGAGCGTCGGAGCTTGACCTTGGAGTCTGAGAGCTACGGCAGCAGCAGCCACACAATTACTCCCAGGGAGGGGGCAGGAGGAGAAGGAAGAGGAGGGGAAGGAAGGGATACAAGCAGGGAAACATGTCCACAGAAACCCAGTGAGGACCAGGATCTAAACTAGCTTATCAAGCTGCATAAATATTAATCGTATCGTTTAAGCCGACATTCTGCCCCATCTGCAGAGTTTCACTGTAAGAGGTTTCTCTAATAGGGCATGATGTCTCCAAGTGCCTTTTATTAATAATTAAAACGTTGTATCTCGAATTACCACGCGGTTCATGGAAGATAACGCTGTGTCGGCAGTGTCAGGCAGGGGAGATCCTAGTGCATAATGCTGAGGTGAAGGGGTTAGGTATGCAGCCTTCTGCCTTTCTCTTCATTATTTACATTTCAGTGCTTCCTAAAAGCCATGTGATCATGCCCTTCTTGTGCTAGGCTCCTGCTCCACACCTCTTTTCCCCATCTGCAAAATGACAATGCTTCTATTTGCCAAGCACTTTGAGGCCTACCAATGAAAAGCATCATGTATGAGCTGGTCTGAAAAAGGACTTGTGTGGCCCAGAGTTTGTTTGTTAGAATATACCAGTGGTGTTATTAGATGCTAGTACCAACAAATCTTGCCCTGGCTGTGTCCTTAGACCGTCGCAGGCCTGCTCTCTCCAGGCACATAGTAAGAGGTGGTTCTGGAAAAAGAAAATACACATTAAGGAAAGAAAATACACGTTTAGGAATTCCTTTCTCCTGAGGAGGGACCGGAGACAAACACACCACAGTGATTCAGCAGCGCTGCAGCTGGGAGTCCTACAGGCCACTAACATGGCTCAAGCGGTGACAGTGGAGGAGTGTCAGTGCCATGGACTGGCCAGAAAGATGGAAGGGTAACGCACCAACTCATTGAACGGCTCGCAGCACACGGGAATGCATCTGTGGCCGGCAACAACTCTCCTCCATGAAGGGATCTTAGCCATAGGGAGCAGGAGAAGAGTAGTCATTAAGAGAAAAGATGCAATCAATCCAGATACAAAACATTTGATTTGTGAGTTTGTTCTTTCTTTTTTTTTCCTTTGGAGATGAATTTACATCTGGCAACAGGCGTAAAAGTCTGCACAAAGGCAGGCCTGTGTTCTGCCACGGGCATAAAGTGCAGTGAATGAAGCAGAAATGGCACAGACAGGACTGAGCCCACACAATGCAAAACAGACCCTGGCACAAAGATGTCTAAGGAAATGACGATCCAGGCATTATGGCTAATGTGGTGTAATCCATACTCTATCAAGAGTATGTGTTTAGCTCTGGATGTGGGGAGGCTGAAGCGACTGGGACTCTGCTGGGCTGTGGCATTAGAGTGCATCCAAGCTCAGAGTGACTCTTTTCTGGCCAGCTGAGGTGTCCCTGGGTCACCCTCTGCTCTGCTTTTGATCCGAAATGAGCAGAGGAACTGAATTTGTGAGCACCTGCAACTGGGCCCGTACTTAGAGGTGTCAGTGCTTACACCAGTGCAAGCAAGTCTTGCATCTAGTTGTGTTTGAAATTCCTTGTGTCAGAAGTTTTTTTGTGTCTAAAATGTTGTAAAAGGGTTTCAGAACTGGGCTCACATCATTTGCAAAACAGTCTTCCATATTTTTAATTACTATGCAGATTTACTCTACATGGAGGAAGGGGCGGCGGCGGGGTGGGGTCCTTAATCACTAATGGGAGTTGAAGTTGCCAACACAGCTTTCAGTGAGCTACCAGATTTTTCCAGACACAGAAAGCTACTTGTTCTCATCTGCTCTAGCCATAAGATTACATTAATTCTGAAAGGAACCTGGATGCCAGATTTATTAGTCAACAAATCTGGAAGAAGAAAAAGAAATCCCTAAGAAGCAGATGCCAATCAGATTGTTTAGAGAAAGGTTTGTTCGGTATTAAAGAGCAGACGGTGCAACAAGGCACTCACATGAATGGAGATAAAAATTTCTATTTCCTTTTTGGTAACTATTTTAGCAACCATTACCTTCTTCACTTCCCTTTTGTGCTTCTTTTGTCATTGTTTTCTAATTCTGTGTTCTTAGGATAGCTGGTTCACAGGAGGCTCTTAATCTTTTGGCTAGGTGTTGTAATTGTTTGAAAACAAATTAGATAGCTAAACTGAGGGACAAGAGAATTAAGAGACATGTCTGAGGTCACACAATAGGTTAATGGCTAATCACGGTTTGAATCCAGGAACTTCTAGTCATTAGACTTTTGCTGCAATCGACTGTGCTGTCTTCTGCAACTCTGGAGTGCTATAATATCACTTGAAAATTGATGTAAGGGTTGTATAGGTGAAAATTAAAAATATGGTCAGGAGAAAAAAATTTAGTTATTGGGAATCACTAAGAAGCATCCAACACCGATCACTTCTTAAACACACAGACTGGACTCTGCTGAGATATATCTGATACCCCCAGAACAATTAATCAACTCTCAGAAGTGGCAAGTGTCAGTAATAATATCTTACCTGTAGATCACTGAATACCCAGTGAAGACTTTGCTTGTGATAAAATCTTTCTTCCTTTTGTTTCCTTGGTGGAATATCCTGGCACTTACTTCTCAGCTGGGAATGTTACGTGGGAGAAGTTCTGGAAGAAGGCAGAGTACTGCTCTCCTTCACCTGTGTCCTTCCAATTAAACCTCCATGGATTTATGTCTTAATAAAACGGCTGTTATACTTTCTTTTTTTCCATTCATCTTTGCTGTTAAAAACCACTACTCCAAACATAATAGGTATTGTCTGCAATTGCTTAAATTGGGCATAAACATTTATGGCCTCCTTAGCTAACAAATGCAACCTTGCTGTTCACGGGAATGAGGAAAATTCCACTCAAGGTCAAGTGACCTGGTGTTTTCAGGCAGCCTCATTACCCACATTAGCAATGTAGAAGATGAGGCAGAACATCTGGTAGTGCCATAAAAATGATAGAAATGTATGTATATTTTCTTTAAATCTTCATGCTGGCATTGAGCCTGTGCTGCCATTTTGGGTCAATGTTCTGAAGAAATGCTAGAGTCTCAGTGTTTAAGGTTTAGCTCAAACCGTTTCTTGGTCTCTGCAATTCTCTGAAAAAAAAACATGGGGATACTGAAATTGGCATCTCTTGCTGTTTGCCAGCACTATCAGATTTCAGTCAGAGATGGCTTAGCCAATCTGATATGCGTTTTGTCTCATGCGTCTGACACCTGGGAGGTAGCTGTTTATTGGAGAGCTATCAGCATTCCTCTGTCGTCATGTCTATCAATTAAGTTTGCTCACCTCAATGAAAATGAGTTACAAAACTGGAAGAAGAGAGGATGCTTGGCAGCATGACAATTTCTGTGCTCCTCTGTTGCTGCTCTCTGATGAGTTTCTGCCCCAGTGATGCTGCAGTATGCCTTTCAGACTTTTTGAAGGGCATGGAAGGGCAGCAGCATCTCATCAACCCCTGCAGGAGGAACCCCTCTAACTCATTCAAGGTGCAAGAGTGGAATTTACTCATGTTCTTGTTTGTTTTGGTTTTTTTTGCCTGATTCCAACCCTGATAAGAGTAGTTCTGGGTCGATTTTGCATCAGTAGGTTATGATCATACACTGACAGCTGAAAGATGTTGCTTTCTGGCTTTGCATTCCTCCTGAAGTCTGACACATCTGAGGTGTGGAAGGAGGGAAGTGCAAGATCTGGCTCACCAGCTCCTTGTCATATGGAAACGCTGCTGTTCAGAGTATCTTTAGTACAGAAATTAGAGGAGCTTCCCCTCCCTTTGAGGCAGGGTAGCACTGCATAAGAGTGGTGCTGGGCTGAAACGCTGCCTGAAATACATGTACAGCATGGTCCATCTACACAGTATGACTGTTTTGTATCCCATTAGCACTCCTGTTCATTTCAGTATAGTGCAAATGTCTCTATTCAGCATTCAGAAAGTCCTGCTGCAGGTGCTACAATTGTCAAAAAAAGGACTTTTTGTGATGGAAAGATCCCAGAAACCCAGCCACTCCAGAATTAAGGTACTGAAAACAGATAGATATCTACCAAAGGGTTGCTGTCGTGTATGCTGTGTTGGTCTGGGCCTGTGATGTAGAAGGTAGCCAGGAAAATAGGGAAGAACCTGGTGGGGAAGTGTCAGACTCCTCCACGAAACTGGTCCTCTCCCACTCCCACCCATTCTTTCCTGACCTGCATGTTTTCAGCTAAAGTATAGAAGGGATAACAAAGTTGTCCTCCAGTGAAAATATTTCACCCTCAGTTATTGTACTGCTGCGGCCAGAGATAACAAATACAAGCTCTACACAGTTCTGGTGACCAGTTGGAAACCTCTGCAGACAACAGAGGGTAGGAACAGCACAGTGATTTATGGTGGGCAACGCTGCCCTTTCCAAGGTGGCCTTAGTGGAGTTCCATGCAGAGATGTGAAACCGAGATAATCTAAACCCACCACCTCACTCCGTATGCTGTATTGCCTTAGCACACTTCCTTGCCTTTATTTTAAAGTGCTTGCAATTCAGAGTAATTTAAAACCTCATCAGTACTCACTAGAGGGTTGGGGTTTAGAACCTCAGTCAATTAAGTCCATGTATATGAGTAATAGGAGTAAAACTCATAGTTTTCAGTGCAGAAAAAGAAAGAAAAAAGAAGAAAAAAGATTCTATAGCCTAGCTATTCAAAAGCAATTATATTTTTAGTTACACGGAGAGACATTTTCAGACTTCTAATTGCTCCAAATCTATCTGCTAAAGAGTCATTACGTTCCATTTTAACCCCTCTCTGACACCAGGAAGTAATGCCATAATTGAACTGTGTCACCAGTGATCTCAGTTCACAATCATTAGTAGAGTTGTTCTTTTCCATATTTGCACTAACATTACTGCTCATTGCCTACAGGCATGGGGCCAGATTTGCTGCCAGCATATGTGGGTAGAACACCACTGAGATTGGTACTGTTGTGTCCAATTAGGCTTGCGATGAAGCTGGCCCCATGAGCTATGAGCCTTCATTAACCAATATCCCCATTACAGACTGTGTTCTGTTCACCCAACTACATTCTCTTAAACATGTGGCAACACAGTAGAATAAAACTCGGTAATATCATGCTTTTGAATTCTCCCCTTTTTTTTTTATGTCCTAAACCCATTTTGGGGCAATTTCATAGCCACACACGATTCTGATTTCACGTGCAAACAATAAAGGAACATTACTTTCAAATAATTTGGGCTGTAGCGTGCCCTTAGAATTGCGATACCTTGTTGATATTACTCTGTGTATGTAAAATACCCTGGGACCTTCTCCTTCCTCTCTACAGACCTTATTTGAAGAATGAAAGAAACTGAATCAGAATAATCATAGTAAACAAGTTAACAAGGTTACATGCAGTTTACATATCAAATTAAAGTACAGGTTTTGTTGTACTTACAAAAAAAAAAAGTCAGGGATATTGCTAAATGCAGGCCTAGAAAGTGATATTTAACTCTATACAGTATGATAGTTATTGGCAATCAATAATGTGAGTCGTATAGCAATCCTTTAATTAAGATTCTACCCACATTTCTACTTTAAGCCCTGCCATAAAAATATGCTCTGTACTATAATTTGGAATACAAATCTTAGCACAGCAGTGATTTTTTTGTTTTGTTTTTAATTCCAAAAAATCATTCAGCCATTTTATAGCAGAGAATGATAAAGAGTAAGCTGGAAGTTTCCAAACCCTTAGTTATGATCTTACACAACTCATCTGAGCCCAAGATTAATGCTCGCAAATGCAATAACTCAATCTCTTTCCCATGGCATTAGACAGCTTAGAGCCCAGCACCTAGCCAGTGGGTACTGGAAGAGTTTGCTTGTGCCGGTGTCTATCAAACCAGTTGATTCATAACCCGCCTCACCACTCCGAGCATGCGTTGACCAGGCAGATGTCATTATTTATGGCCTAACTCTGCCCGTGCCCCCCCTTGATGGAGCGTACACCGTTTAGCTGCGTTAACACATCCTGCAAAGCTCTTGTCAGTACAATTTACTGACTTGAGCGCAGCCACGCAACTAACCTTTGCAGGGCCAGAGCTGGCTCATATCTCATTTGAGCAGGGGACAGGAGAGGGTGGTTTGTGACCATCTACATATGATCTAGACAGCGCCCGAGGAGAAACTGCTTTCTGGGCCAAACAGTGGCCCATGACATCTTAGAAGCGTCACACTGAGACGAGCAGCCCCATTTCCATTTTTACCTACCTCATATTGAAACCAGGCTCCCTAGGGACAGAACACTGAGCTTGTATCTGGGCCAAGACCCTGGTTAACTGGGTCACCACTGTGACTATTGCCACCTGCAGTCAGCTCAGCTCCCCGGGGAAGAGAAATGCCGTGTGGTGGCAACCGCAGTGTCACACATGCTTCGAACAACATGCCAAAGGAAACAGTCCTGCTCACCCCCAACTCTGGCAGCTGGTGGCTGAACGGCTCTTTCCTCTCTGTGGAGAAAGCATCAGTGCTAGTGAAGGCACACAGTGGCACGGAGCAGGGTACTCATCCTGGGCAAAGATAAACCAGAGGTGGGGAAAAAGAGAGGCATGCTGGAAAAATTCAGGCATGCTGGTTTAGTGATGATCAGCATCATTCCCTAATCCACTGTGTCTGTTTTGAGAACCCAGTTTTTGGTACATAACAGCTTTTGTAATTTTGAGGAAATAGCAGCATTAGAAGTGATTAACTTCCTGAGCCTTTGGACTAGCTCAACATACATACACATGCATCTTTCTCTGAAGCTTAATAAGAGCTTTTACGTCATTATTACACAACTTTATCGAAATATACATCAGTTTTATTATTATATTACTACCAAATCAATAATATGATCTGTTTTCAGTATTTACTTAGCATAATAAAACCTGAAAAAATAACTAAAAACAAAATTAAACATATTCCCAAGGCACAAATAGACTATAAAGACTCCATACTCCCAGCTCCTTTCAATTTAGGTAGGCATTAGCCTGAGCTTTTCTAAAGCTCTCAGTACTGCTTTAGCTTAGCTCCCCAAACTCAGAACCCACTCACATAAACATCCCTGACCTTTTCATGGCAACTGGAGGCAGGCTGTGTGAAACGTTCCTACCAGCGCTCCTCTACAGCGTGCCACAGGCCTGATTTTCCCCCACTTTCCTTATTCACCCAAAAGGTATCTTCATTTCAGTAGTACCAAATGCATCCGGATCATACAGCAGGCAGGACACTAGTGTAAATGCCGATTATTCTTATTAGCTGTTGGAGAATAATCATTATCATTACATTTCCAAAATTAGGTTCCACATTAATGTCTTCCTGTAGTGCCCTTTATATTAAACCATAGAGGTTTAATCTGCAACTACAGTTTTTTCCTTCTTCTGTGGGATTATTTTGTCGCCTTAATGTTCCTCTGGTGGTATTTTTGGCATGTGAAATCATGAGTGTGTATTGTAAACCAATTAGGTTTTATTTTTAAAAAAAATGTGATAGGCAATGGAAAAATATCATGAAGCACTGAGAAATGTTTGAATTTCTTGATGGTTCCTGCCTTCAGAAACAGTGCTGTTTAGCCAATCTGCTAAACCATTGGAACAGTTTTATTTTTAGATTATGTGGCTCCCGTGCTAACATTTTTCCTGCTCTGTAGAACTAAATACCATCCCATACACTACTGTACATACCTTCAGCGTAAATCAAGAGTTAGATTTATTCAGTGATTCTTTCTAAAGGAACAGAAGACAAAGAGATGCGTGCCCTCAGACTAATTTTATCCTGTGGAAAATTTCATTTTATCTACCTTCATATTTGAAAGAGTTAATTTCCATTTTGACTGTGTTTTATTAATAGGCCACTGGAAGCTTATAAACACTTCAAGGCTTTTAAGATTGTGTTTTTGTGAAAATGATTAATTATGCAGTGTTATGGATTATGATGCCCTCTTTTCCATGCTTTCCGGACTTCTTGCTTGTTGTCACGTAGCTCCAACAGTTTGATGAACACGAGAATATTTTTTTCCCCGTTTGTTCTAAAAGAAAGTGTGATTCTTTATAAAGGACATATTGCAAATTGGAAATCTGCCACTCACACAGTCAGGTTGTCCTGTGGTGCATATCATATACAACTGCTCGACACATTTTTAAAGACTAGTTTAGTACTTGTGCAAAACCCCAGACCACCAGCTGCAGAGATTGGCAAGCTTAAAGCCAGCAGGGACAGTGGCAATCGTGGAGACTGATTTCCCACACAATACAGAGACCATATACATTCCCTCACTAATTCTTCCAAAGGAGAGAATTTTTCTTCCTGCAGCATGAGAGATATTTTATCTATGAGACAGAAAAGGGACAGTGCCACCTTCTACCGTGCTGCCTCGGTTTTTGCTGAAATAATGTCTGAATAGTTTCTTTACAAAAGTAATTCTTAAATTCTTTATGGATCATGTGAACAGGAGCTGAGTAAATCTTGAAACAGGGATCTCTCCTGAAGAGTATCAATTTCAAGTCTTAATTAATATAGACAGTATGTGCCAGCAGTCCTAACATAGGCATACCTTTTCTACTGTGTTCCTGAGAATATCACAGTGAGTGACTTTATTCCCAGGAATATTAATGCTTTTCTCAATACACAGACACTCACAGAAATTACACTTTTGACTTAATTGCCAATTCCCACATCAGAAACATGATCTAACAGGCCTACTTTACTCTGCTTGGAGGACACCCCCGCATTGCAATGGAACGTTTTTTCAAATGCAGGCAGGGAATAACTGATATGCCAGGAATTGTTCACCGATGTTGTCTGTCTGTAGGGTGGTCTGATGGCCAAGCGCATTCAGGAGCCCTGGGGCTGCTTCACTGATGAGGCACCAACAGAAAGATGTGCTGCTCGTGAAGAATCGCATTCTGACCTGGCCCGTCCATCCACATAGAGAATCATGGTGGGGAGAAAAAGAAATCTTTTGTCCCTCAGGGATTTTTCTTGTTACAGGAGACCAGAAATCTAAATATTGTGAAGTAATCAGGCAGACGCGGATGCCCATTCCTCTTGTACCTAATATGGTAGCAAGCCCAACTGAGCTTGCACAGCCAAGAACATAGATGAGCCTAGGAGGCAAAAATGACCTATCTCCTCTCTAGTCTGGGAGTGGGGGTAGAAGGAGTTGCCACGACCTACAGCCTGGTGTGCACTTTGCACACAGACTTGGACAGCCACATGAGGTCTTTCCTCCAGGGACACTGGGAGATGCAATTCTTATCTGCCATGCACAGTTAGCATGGAAACAAACCATTTACTTAATTTCATGGCTAAAATGTAGTAGCTATGCCTACCATCACGTCTCTGTTAGGATCTGCCATATCAATTCGTAATCATGTTTTGACTTTTCTTTGTGCTTTCCACCCCTACTCTTGAAGTGGTTTGCACGTGTTGATGAACTCTACCTTGCATGAAACGCAGGGAACAATATCAACCCCATATTTCAGAAGAGAAAGGCAAAGTATGCTGACCAAAAGAGTGTGGACATGTGTCATCTTTTACCTACGCCTAAGCTGACAGAAGGAGCTACTGCAGCTTCCCCAGTGCCTAAGGCTAATCACCACTCTCCCAGCAGAAGCTACTGCTCTCCCGGCTGCCTCAGCTGCTCATGGCAAAGCTCCCCAAAACCATTTCAGCCTAAACAAGTGGGCCTGGCTTAAGAGGGCGATGAGTAAATCTCTGCTAACCCAGATGGATTCATGCATGTTCCGGAAGGCAGCTCAGACTGGTTTGCCTCTGGCGAGGATGGGTAGCTAGGAGGCAGGGTCGGGCTGGTAACCCTTTTCACCTGGCACTGCTGCAGCTGGAAAAAGGACGTGTGCTCACACAGTGACTTGCCCAAGGTCAGACTGTGGCGTAAACAGACTCAGAGTTGCTTTAGTTAATAAGCAGAAGATAAGCACAGGGAAGGCAGGGAGAAGTTCACAGTAGAAATTCTACAGTGCAGTAAAAAGAGAAGATATAAGAAAAGCCAAGAGGAATAACAGTTTTCTTGTTAGAATAAAGTCCCTTACTCAATATTAGAAGAAAGCACCTTTTCTGTGATTCTTCATTTTTTGCAACAAAGTCTTTACACAAACAGCGCCTAGTTTTATGAGGCAGCAACAAAACAGTCCTTCTCCAAAACTGTCAGACAGTGATAATTAAAGTTGCGATTGAGGACACTGGATTTGAACCACCGCTTGACAGGGAGAGAGCATTATGCAGTACCCTGCACTCCCTCTGCATCATACAGTCTTTCCATTGCAATGAACTCACTAAAAATGAAAGTTAAATCACATCAGACAAACACATAATGAGCTTGTGCTGCAATGTTTAATAAGTTAATCAAGTATGTTAATGATACATATTTACAAGAAAGGAATTTGACTCAAAATGAAGTCAGGAAACAACAAAGGCTAGTAATAAGAACAGCTTTGCATTGACAAAGTCCAGATGAATATGAGATAATTTGGGCATCAAAAAGAGAACAGAGAAACTGGTAATAGATGGAGCTATGAAGAAGAGCTGAATTTCACAGCATATCCAATTACAAAAGTCATTACCGATGGGAATAACAAAACAACTTGTCTACACAGGATATGAGTAGAATTCAGTGGATTAAATTGTCTAAATCTGTACCACATTTTATATTTATTTTTAAAAGTGGCTTGATACTGTGGAAATTGTATCTGAATCCCAAAGTCTTGGAACATCTGGAATGTCTCAGGTCTCTGGTTGGTTCATTAGAAATTGAGGCAGTTTTGAAGTTAGGGTTTCAAACTTTATTTCCCCTCTAGAACATAAAGCATGTTTGGAATTGCTCAGGTTAAGGTTTCTGGTCAACTCTCATGTCTTCAAAAATAAAATGGCTGGAGTAGAATCATCCCACTGTAAAAGCCTCAGTTTTAGATAAGAAAAGGCACCCTCTCTTGATCTCCTCAAAACTGTGAGACTCGTTTAGATGGCTGAAAATAAAGGAAGACCAAAGTGCATCCCAACCGGGGCTTAGCGACATGACTTTCATTAAAGAGATTTTGTAATGAATAGAAAACCCATTTTCTTTCTATTTTCTTTCCTTTAGAGAGGAAAATTATTGGTCCTCTCAGTGTTTAGAGTTTAGAGTTCCTAATTTCCAAAGGTGAGGGGAAAAGAACCAGTAAGGTGGATTGCAATACTGCGTAAGCGTGAAAATAATTGTGTTTTTTTCAGTGACATCAGTGTGCTGGGCAATGAAGGGTGAACCCAGAGGTGCTCCAAGGCACAGTGGCCTCCCTTGTTATTGCCCTGCTGTGCTGCACTCCTACCCCTTCAACTGTTGTTGATTCAAGATGGCACATTCACAGGGTGCAGTGTCACGCCGTGTGAGGACACTGGCTGGGATCGGGGAGCTGTATGGCTATGTCAGTCCGCAGCATCTATTTGTCTGCATTTGGTGACATCTCAGTGCAGGAATATTGCTTCCAGTTCTGGTGCTAGCTTGAACTAAGCCTGAGTAAAAGGTCTCTGAGCTCAGACATAGTCCTATTATACTGTGTAGCCCATTTATTTGGGTGTATTACGTTCATCTCCTCCCCATGCCTAAATCCTTCACAGTCCCTCACAATGCGTAGTGTCTATTACTGTTTAATGTCTGTTTGGCTGACTCTGGTTGCACTCTTTTTGCTCAAAGGCGTGCTCCCTAGGGTCAGCTGGAACGGGGCTTTAAACGTTTATGTAAAGAATCTGCACTCTCTTTCTTTAAAATCCTTTGCCTTCCTAAATTTTCTCAGATTGATTCTCAATGGTAGAAATTCAAACTCAGAATTCAGTAATTCTGTACCATTTTGAATTTTTGCATATACGTGTATTTTCTTACAGAAGTACATGCTTTTTGATTTAGTAACCTGGCTTTGTATTGCAGTATTTGTTGTCCATAAATATCCATCGAGCATCTTGTACGCATAATTCCCAGAATGTGGGCTGTTCTCAAGCAACATGCTCTCAGTTACTTGAGCTTTGCGAGTGGTTAACTGCACGGCAGAGCCTGTTTCTGCTCTCTCATTGGAGGGCAGTGATGTTACAATCTCAACAGTAAAGAGTAAAAGAGCTCTTCTGGTACCCAACATTATTTATGCCTGAGTCCTTAACACTCTGAAGAACTGATCTGTTTTTCAAGGTTAACACATTTTAACAAAGTGTGAGTGCTGCCTAATATTTTGTTTCTGAAATTCAACTTTACCTGTATTAGGGGCTGATCTAACAGCGACTAGCCCTTCATCAGAAGGCTAAACATCTAACTGAAGGACAAAAGACAGTATGACAGTGCTTGAATGGTCAATAATTCTTTTTTTCACAACCCAGATGTTAAAACCACTTGGAGCTCTAAATGATGACTCTTGTTAGCTCATCATGCCTCATCGTCAGCGGCTGTCAAATGACAACTTCACAAAATCCCACCTCAGACCAGCAGCCAGCAGGGCAGGTCATCTGATGTCTGTGAAAGGTTTTGGTTAGGCTGCTTTTGACGGCCAGAATTCAGAGTGCCTCAGACCCTGGCAGAGAGGGAGACTGCAAGTGACTGTCTGCATAAAGGCACAGAAGGTTTCCTGGTGCTGCTTCTCTCTTCCTTTGTTTCTTTCCTGTTCTCATCTCAAGGGCTACTTTCACTTGGTCTCTCTGACAGTTGCACTTTTGCCTCCCAGTTCCTCTCTCATCAGTTGTTCCGCTTTTTAGAGTAAAACACATAGACTAGATGGCAAGGAGACATTTCGTGGACTTCAGTGAACATCTTTTTCCTTCAGGGTTAACCTCGTTGCACACACTGAGGTTTTCCTATACTGTCCTTGGCTGCTTTTTTTTTTCACTTTCTCTACACTGAAGAGCTTAGCCTCAAAGTGCGTTTTTCTCTCAGCTCTTGCAGCAGGAAAAAAGCAACTGCGCCATAGCTTTATTTTTTAAATTTCTTCCAATTGTTGGAAAGACTATTTCTTCGCCTGGTTGTCCATGTCTAGCTAGGAAATAAATGAAAATAATAATAAAGCAGTTTAACACATTGAATATCTGTGCGAGGCATGCACTTCATCTCGAGTCTTTTCTCCTCTTCACATGCTCCTGTTTAGCCCTTGTTATTGTTCACTCAGCATTTTATAATGACAGGCGTATAAACATCATAGAACCGTGCAGCTGGAGCACGCCTGAATGCAAATTACCTCACACAGGAAATTGTGTAATGCACTCAGTACCTGAAAATAAAGATCCAGATAATGAAAATGGAGAAAGTGCTCTGGATGTGAGTGGAATTACACTAATTTACAGCAGCTAAGGATTTGCCTATGCATATGCCTCAACAAGCAGGAGAAAAACAGCTTGTCCTGTTCATAATTGACATCTTTCTTGGCACCATTCCTCCCACTCCCCCCGAAATTAGATGTAAATTGCACCCCCCCTTCCCTCAGGACTGAAATACGGGGCTTAGGAGGTTTGAATTGGACATGGTTTTAAGAGCGCAGACGTTTCAATCCAGCACAAAGGTTAAATTTCTTGAGGGAGAGAAAGCTCCCCAGTCCTGTCCCTTGCCTTGAACTGATATGGCCTCC
Source organism: Dromas ardeola (assembly GCA_013398915.1). Classification (NCBI taxonomy): domain Eukaryota; kingdom Metazoa; phylum Chordata; class Aves; order Charadriiformes; family Dromadidae; genus Dromas; species Dromas ardeola. The sequence goes on from VYZM01005113.1 coordinate 217,570, forward strand.
AGATAAAATGCCAGAGAGTTCAGGAGGTAAGGAGCAGGTTTAGAAAATCGTAATGAAGGGAAGACAGGCTCTTTGGCAAGCAGTTGATGCGATGTAGCCACCGGAGAAAGCAAGTCCATTAAGCTATGATGACAGAAATTGAGCCCTTCTCAGTAATTCCTTTCTCTGCCTGTCCTTTATAAAGTTTAAAAGGGATTATTGTGTCCCCTGGACAACTAATAAAAGCAGACCTAAAATTAATTAATTTTACAGCATCTTTTCATAGAGCAAATGAGTCTTGCACCAAAGACCCCCAAACGGTTTCTGGTTTGGATGTGGCAAATGGAAGTAACAAATACTGCAGAGACAATAAGTTGGGCTAAAGTTCCTTTATGAAGTTTTTGCTTATACTGAGTATGTGCTTCGGTTTAATTACTGCTTTGTGAAGAACTCCAGTTGCCTCACATGCCTTAAGGAGGCATTTGTAGTGGTTTTTGCCCTTCATTTTCCCACACAGAAAATGTTGATCCGTCTGCCTGAAGAGCTATTGAGGTTCTGAATCAATGTGAGGAAGGAATGCCGAACACCCCGTGCCTTACATCTTGAGCAGCTATTTACACCTCAACAGAAGCAAACTAAATCAAAATGACACTTTTTGATACTTTGTGTTATGCAAATTGTTCCACACGGGGTAATACCAGCACAGAATGAGGTCCAGAGACCTACAGGAAAAGACTTGCACAGTAATTAAATGTGAGCTGAGTGAAAGGCTGCTGGTAATTCATAGGGCAAAGGGCTAAATGTCTTCATTTTGCAGCACGTGGAGGAACACTCAGGAGCAAGGCAGTCACTTAGAACAAAACTCTGCCTTCACATAAACCTTTAAAGATATTGCACAGGCACTTGCAATGAAAGAACTGTATGATACCAGAAGATATCACTCTACCATCACAAAAATTCTCACACCTTTACTATCAGATAAGTGGAGATGTCTCCAATTGATAGACATGAATTCTCCTGTAACGATTTGCCCAGAGCATTATCACCCTTGGCTCACTGTGACAGCAGTAAAAAGCATGTTGTACACAAACTAACGCACGCAGCAAGTTTCACTGCAGGTTCGGAAACATGGTATCTGTCAGCATAATACCCCCCCCCACCGGCATGTCCCCACTCTTATTTTATTTTAATTATTTTTGTCAAAAAACATGAATTCATCCACAGTGTAAGAGGCAGTTTGCATGTAAAGAAAACAGAATTAAGTTCAGAAGCTACCTGGTACCACAGACAACTGGTACTCAAGTAATATCTCATCTATTCCAAAAGGTAGGAGAAGACTAATTAGAAAAATACTTAAAATAGTGCACTTCATAACTTAATCTTCAGCACTGTGTAAATAATATTCAGTCATGGCATCCCTCAATCTGACCTAAAAAATAACTGCCTGAAGGTTCAGCTGAACTTGTCTCTTCATTATTCAATATCATGGCTATTCCTTCCCCAAACAGACATGAGAAAAAAAGTAAGCTAGAGAAAAAAAAAAAAAAAGTGGAAAAGCCTATGCAGTTGTGCTCTTGAAAGTCTGTCTGGGTTTCTTGGTAACGTGACATCAGTGGTGTGAACATGTTGGTTTTAAATTCCTTCAGTGGTCATCAAGTAAAAAGTGCAGAAAGGTCAGGGTAGCACAAAGCTAATATTGGTTCTATTATTATTTTTGTGCTTATTAGCTCCCTAACAGGAAGAAACTGCTACCTCGGCCTCAATGAAGAGCAAGAGAGGAGCAGGGCAACTTTCTGAGCTTGTGCTCCCTGACACATTCATCATGTTGGCTTATTTCAGAGGACTCCTTTAATTATACTACACTAGACACCAAGAAACTTCAGCTGGCTTTTGGGGTGAACTGTATTATATTATACTGTATTGTAGTGTATTGAAAAGTGCATCTATTTCAAGCTCTATGGAGGTCAGCAGAGGAAGACGTTATTAGAAAGATTTTAAGAATGGTATGAAAAGCATGGCACGTTTCAGGGTTCCGCTGTGGTCCTGCATCCTTTAATATTTCCATACAAATTGGGTGTGATAAACAAGAGCGGTCATGTGGCTAAGATGAGGGGGCTATCACTGGGACAGGCAGCAAGGCCCATTGCAAAATCAAAGCTAATGTCCCTCCATCCGTGGGGAACTTTGAGGAATGTGAAGTCAGAAATTTGAATATGGGATTTTTCTCCTGGGTGCCATCAAATTCCTGTTCTGTTTCACTTGATTGAATGGGATCTGCATCAGGGACTTCCTATATTCCTGCCTAATCAGGTGAAAACACAGTGAAAGATGTGACCAGCCATCTGCGGGGAACAATTTCTGGGCAACAGATAGGAGCACACATTTGCCTTGCTATAAACGGATTCAGCCCGGGATTCATCACCCATCCTGAGGCCCTGCTCCAAAATTCGCTGTGATGGATTACATATGCCGTTACCAGAAACATCTGAGAACATGTCTCTGTGGGTGACATTTATCAACACAAATACAAATATCCTTTGTTACAATGGATGTCATGATTGGTCTAGGCTAGAAGTAAGGGTGATTGCCGCAATATCTTGGTTTTACAAATGCTTTCAGGGGGGGAATGCAAAGAAGTTCAGGAATGAAAGTTTTATTGGCTTTTTTATTATTATTATTTCTTAGTTGGGAAAGGAAGCATAGGCCAGTGAAAAATATATGTCCCATGAGACCAGATATGAAATGAGCCCAACTCAATCAGTCACAGAATGGTTGTTCCAGGTGGTGGAAAGAACAGGAGGAAAGGATCTACCACCCACTGTGGAGTAATATGGGAGGAGAAAAGAGAGGAAAGAAGCCCAATAGGTGCAGAGAAAAGGCTGAGTTTGAGGGGAAGGAGGTCTGACTGTGACTTAGCTGGGTAAGATAAAGGGTTTTTGAATGACTGGAAGATTAAGGGTTGTGCAGAAGTTCTCATGCAGCAGCTTCCCACGTAAAGGATAGGTTTCGTTTTCTCCTGTTCTTTGTGCTGGGGATACAGGTGACTCCTCTGTCAGCATGGGAAATAATATCACAAGACAGCACACAATGTGACTGAACAAAACTTTCAAGACATGGACCCAACAGTAAGTAGCTACTTTTTTACCTTGTATTCAAAATAAGTGTCGTCATTGCCATCAGCACAGCTTATGATGTGGCATCTGTGACCAATTTCAACAAAAGAAGACTATACAGTCATCTCTTTTTGTTTTAAGTCTCTGCAGTAGGACTGGGAGATGTAGCGACTTACAGAATCCCAGCAGTGAGTTTATGAATGATGCATGAAAAAAAATCTCTCTCCGCCTGACGCACAAAGGGAATATCAGACAGGGTTGTGAGACCACTGCTGGGCTAGGCTGCGTGATGTAATATTCAGCTCAGACACAGCCAGGAAAGTCCACCAAGCACACTAGGTTCAAAATAAATGTGTAAAAACACAATGAGAAAAAAAAAAAAAGAAAAAACAAAACTGAAGAGATAATGATATTAAGTTGTTTGGCATAGTGGGTTTTTTTCCCCTTTTCCTCTCTCTCCCCTTGCTACCATTCCCTTCCCCAAAGCAGCTGCCTTCACGGATTGGGCAAGAGTAAAGAGTGTTTTCATCACTTCTTAAATACATTCTTCAGAAACATGTCTTAGTGAAATATGCCTACTACATTTCCAAGGGAGGTCTTTCACTTAAAAACAGCTATCTGTGACATTTTTAATAATGAAATCACTTCCCATATTACTCAAACTAGTAGAGGAATCTAAGAAACACTGGAAGTTATTTCTGTGGTGTGAAAAGAAACCCCAGTCCATTCTGCTTTTTCAGATGAAAGACCAAGGAACACCGTCTATATAAGGACCCAGTTCATATGTGCATATATCTAAAAGGTGGGGGTTTATTTCTTAAATGACCAATAAATATGACCCAAAGCCTAGTGAAGTAAAAAGTTCAGAAAGCGTCTTTCAACTCCAAGATATTCTGCATGAAGATTTTATTTACAGTATTTTATACATCACTTGGAGTTCTAAATTCTAAGTCACAGAAACGGTATCTACAAAATATAGCACAGGAGGTGGAAACTACACTAGAAAATAATTTCTTTTACATATTTCATCATACACAATTATTAGTTACCAAAGCCTGTTACTGGTTAACAGGCATTTGTAACAGCCTTTAACTGAATTGCTTGTGTTAATGGAGAGATACGTATGAGAATCAACACAGTCCCAGCAAAGATGACAAATCAGCAGGCATCTTCCTACTCTCATGAAAAAGCCAAACATGGAAATGTATTTTCTTGGTGCTGATACACCATCAACCACCAAAAATTCCACATCAATGTAATCTGAAAAGAATCCTTTTGTTCCCTGCTTCCTACATCTCCACACTGACAAACTTCAAAATGTAAGTGCTAAGATTGACTACCTTCTCCAGTATTTCGTTAAGATGTAGGGCTGCAAGAACTTTTATCTTTCATTAGATTTACTAAACAACTAGAGAAAAAAAAGCAAGTACAGACTTTGGAGTTCTTTTACGAAGTCTGGTAAGAAGCATCACATCAAAAAGAAAGCTAAAAACAAGTTAGATATATTTGTCCACAGCCTAATCTAATTTTGCTAATTGATTAGATCACTTGAGAAGAAAGCACTGACAGAGATGTGACACACATTAGCAGGGAAAGAGTTGACAGATCTTATGGAACAGACACAAAAAAGGAACCATTCATGTCCATGAAAATAGGGTCAGATGGCAAATTGTAATGGCACATAATGTAATATCTTCATTATCCCCCTTTTTAGTACCCAGAGGAGTTACAGATTTTAATTCTAGACTTATTATTTGAAAGGATTTGTAGGTCTCCCTTGAGGTTTGCAACTGAGAAGTCAGAGATGCTTTGTGAAAAATACTGGAACTGAAGATTTCTACCCTTTATTGATTATCTGCAAAAGTTCTTGTTTCTGCACAATGATTATTCAGTTTCAAAATTACAGCACTGGCTGCATGGGATGTCACTTTTCAAGAAGAGTACGTGTAAAATCAAAGTATTTTGATGTGTTTATTTATGGGGACATTCTAGATGTTTATTAAGATTTGGGTTCATTTATTAAGTACTAGTGTGTGGAAATTTTTTGCGAGTTTGTTGAGGATCGTATTGTGTGAGAAGCAGAAATGAAGATTCTGGAAAGTGGTGTTTACATGTATTGTTTCTAAGGTCTTAATGCATAATCTTTTTCAGTCCTGGAGATGCAACAAGTACACAGAGACTCTGAAACCCATTTTGCAGAAACTGAGAGTACTGCTCAAGCTATACTTGCAGACACTCTTCCACCAGTCTTTTAAGGATACTCTATGTACTTAAGAAGTGAGACTGAGGAATTCAAAGTGGCAACTCAGATATATGGATCAGTTATATCAGTCAGAAATGTTTATAGAGAGGAAAAAGCCTGTGTTACCTCAGAAGATGAGAAGAACTTCAAAGCCAGCTTTGAAGGGTTGGCCCTCTAAGGGGGCCTGAGTTGGGGAGGTGGGGAGTGAACTGTTCCCCTTAGACCTGTCAGAAAAAAAATCTAGTGTGCCAGTGTTGTTTATGGAGTACACCCAAGCCCCATGACTATCTGTAGTCTATTCCCTTCTATCCTACTCCTTACCTTCCACGGTCATTCCATCAGGTGTCAGAGGGTGCATCCCTGCCTGTTCTCTTAGCATCTGTTTATGGATCTGTGGTCCATGAATCACTCACTCCTTTTTGAACCCATTGAAAATATCTGCCTCTACAACCCCTGTAGCAACAAATTCCAGAAGGTCATTATCACTATATAAAAAGTATTTTCTTTTATCTGTCTTAAGCCCATCCACTACTAACATTCCACGGGTGCTCCTTAGTTCAAATATTGCAAGTTTGATCAGTAGCAGTTCTGCATTCACCTTATCCACAGCTTCTGTGATTCTGTAAACCTTCATTTATCCATTCATCATCCCCCTGTCCTATTTCTGCTGTACGGCACAGAATACAATGAGTGTATCTAACAGTGGTCAGGTAGAGCTGTGGCTGGAAATAAATTATAATGGCAGATAAAAACATTACATTCCTTGCTTTCATATGTCGGTGCACAATTATATTTGAAGATCAGCCCTTTGGTGGGGGCTGGGTACCTATTTGTTTTTTTGAAGTTTTTCCAGGGAACAGCTGCTCATTCCTTTGTCTGTGGAATGTCTATCATATTTGAAGCACTGAAGCAACACAATTTTAATTCAGAGATGTGACTGCAGACCAAAAGGCAATCTGAAGGCAGGAAACCCTGGGGCAGCTCCTATATTATAAAGTACATAGGATGCCCCTCCAAGTGTGGTCTTACTTGCATGGAGAAGTAAGAAAAAAGCAAAGCACAGAAGTCCAGGGGCCAAAACCAGTCCCTGGCTATTCAACATATTCCCCTGGAGAGAAGTGAGCTGCTACCTTCAGCAACCCAGCATTTAACACATCTGACACAAGACACCAAACTAGCCAGCTGCTTCCAACTGGTGCTGTCACTGGCCAGGAGAGAAGACGACAGGAGAAGGTGGTACATAGGAGCACCTGCTGAGATGAAGACAAAAATGGTGAGAACAATTAACCTCTGACATACAATATAACATATTATGGTCATCTCCAGCTTAATTGACTATAGTGGCTGCACCAGGAATATGCTCTTACATGTGCATAATTCTTGCAAGGTTCATTTGCAAAATGCCACGTATTTGCATTGTCTGGGAGTAATTTGCATTTCAGTTCCCCAATCGTTTTCAGACAGGTGAATGTTAATGAAGCTCCCCAGGTAACAAAACATTAAGAAGCTTTAGAATGTGGAAAAAAAAAACCCAACCAAAACCCTTGACACACATTAAAGTTCAGGGCCTCTAATAGTTTAAAGGAGGAGGCAATTCTCAACAGGTCTCAGGAAAACTTTACTCATGAGACAGTCCAGTGGCTGGCACAGGCCAGCACATAGTATGCTATCTCAGAGCCTGGAGACCCAGGTCCTCTTTCTAGATCCATCAATTGTTTCATCTTCTTGGGCAGATTATTTTGCCATTTATCCCGGGGACAGGGAGGAAGGCTGGACACAAACTGATGCTGCATCTCAGCACACACAAGCTCTACAAAGCACCTTGCTGACTGATGTAGAACATTCATCAGCAGGGAAGAATCGGTGGTTTGGTGCAAGCACATAAGAGCTGGCAGAAAATGGGTAATATCTGATTGGGTTTGTCTGCAGATTCCTCATCCCTAAAATGGAGCCATTGGCACTTCACTCCATTGTAATACAGTTTCAGATCATGAGGGTAAAAGCACTACAAAATGTTTGGGATTGCTTGAATTCTCCATATTAATAGGGTGAGCCACCATCTGCTTCTCTGACCATGCTTATGGGCTGTCGCTTCATACTTTAGCACCCATTCACACACGAGGAATGTTGGTGTGACAGGCAGCTAGGACTCTATTGTATTGCAGTGTGTTTTCCCAGACATGTTTAAATCTGTCTCCAAACACTTCAGTTTGCCTGTGTGGTTTTGCTTTGTTTTGTTTTGGTTTTTCTCAAGGAAAACAAATCTCACAACTTAATAAGACACTAACTTAATATTTTCCAAGTGCAGAGATACACAAACACATATAATATTTTATATATATTTATATACATATGTACACATGTATAAAAGTGCAATGACAGAGAGATGGGATGAATATCAACCTTGGAATTAAACCGTGTTGTAACTCTGAATCCAGAGAGACACTTGTGGGACAATAAAATGTTATTTTTGCTGACAAAACTGCCTTGGGAAGTTTCTCTGTGCTGCCCTGACCCAGCTGCTGCCCCTCTGCAGCAGTTTGCTGTCTCCTTGACAGAGGCAATGCAATTGTTTGTGGAACACTCTGTGTCTCAGACCCTTGATAGGGTCCAGGGCAAAAAGAAAACCTCCAGATAAAAAGGCTTTTGTCCTTGTTTTTGTTGGTTTGATTGCTTTTTAACGCAGATCTCCCAAATCTGGTCCACGAAATGATCGCACAAGCGGTTGTGCTGGCACATCTGAAGGAGTGTGGGAGCAGGCATAAAGGGCTGAAGAGCAGTGGAGGAAGGGCAGCTCATTTCACCACCAAGGAACACATACTATGTAACTAATCCTAACAGCTCTCTACAACAATGAATCAGAACTTCAAGTCTTCTAAACTATTTGCTGTGCTTGATTCATGTATTTCACTCTCTAAATATTCTAGGTGTGGGTGTATTTTTTAGAAAATGCTTCTCTTTTTTTTTTTTCACTAAGGCATACTGACAAGAGACTATTCATTC
>VYZM01005113.1:227053-279728 GCA_013398915.1 Dromas ardeola
TACTTTAGCACCCATTCACACACGAGGAATGTTGGTGTGACAGGCAGCTAGGACTCTATTGTATTGCAGTGTGTTTTCCCAGACATGTTTAAATCTGTCTCCAAACACTTCAGTTTGCCTGTGTGGTTTTGCTTTGTTTTGTTTTGGTTTTTCTCAAGGAAAACAAATCTCACAACTTAATAAGACACTAACTTAATATTTTCCAAGTGCAGAGATACACAAACACATATAATATTTTATATATATTTATATACATATGTACACATGTATAAAAGTGCAATGACAGAGAGATGGGATGAATATCAACCTTGGAATTAAACCGTGTTGTAACTCTGAATCCAGAGAGACACTTGTGGGACAATAAAATGTTATTTTTGCTGACAAAACTGCCTTGGGAAGTTTCTCTGTGCTGCCCTGACCCAGCTGCTGCCCCTCTGCAGCAGTTTGCTGTCTCCTTGACAGAGGCAATGCAATTGTTTGTGGAACACTCTGTGTCTCAGACCCTTGATAGGGTCCAGGGCAAAAAGAAAACCTCCAGATAAAAAGGCTTTTGTCCTTGTTTTTGTTGGTTTGATTGCTTTTTAACGCAGATCTCCCAAATCTGGTCCACGAAATGATCGCACAAGCGGTTGTGCTGGCACATCTGAAGGAGTGTGGGAGCAGGCATAAAGGGCTGAAGAGCAGTGGAGGAAGGGCAGCTCATTTCACCACCAAGGAACACATACTATGTAACTAATCCTAACAGCTCTCTACAACAATGAATCAGAACTTCAAGTCTTCTAAACTATTTGCTGTGCTTGATTCATGTATTTCACTCTCTAAATATTCTAGGTGTGGGTGTATTTTTTAGAAAATGCTTCTCTTTTTTTTTTTTCACTAAGGCATACTGACAAGAGACTATTCATTCCTTCCAAAATAGAGTGTCAGACAGTGAAATGCGGCTTTAAGCTAAAAGAATTTTTTTTTATGTAACATCTTTCTTGTCAGTGGAATAAACAACCAGCATGTATTTCCAGCTGGTGCTCAATTCTTCCTCATATCTGAGTCAGTCCTTGTACGTTATTATATGAGTGCTATTGTTGCTGTTTAAAGTATGCAGATCGTTGGGTATTTCTTTGCCCAGTGAAGCAATTTTTTCCCCTGGGATAAATAATTGTGGGTATTTTATTTATGGAAAGCTCAGCACTGAACAAGCTCATACCAGTCCAGCAAAGAATGTAAGTGTGTGCTTAACTTCAGGAGTATAATTTCTGCTGCACTCATCAGGGATGCTCTTTACCTGCTGAGACCAAAGCATGTGTCTTGCTGGATTATAGCCAGTGCGTTCAGAACGTCCTAAAACTGGGGTCACAGCTAATTGAAGTTACTACACGCACTTCAGTAGGAGTTAGCTACCTAAATACCAATGGAGATGTGGTCTTAAGTCCTCCTTGGAATCCTATTAATCCCTTTTTTTCAGTCACGTTTTACAGCAGTTCATACACAGCTGCATGCTATTTATGTTTCCCAAAAACATCCTTTTAACAGTTTTAAGTTGGTTTCCTTTTCACCTTATGGTGTTTCTGTATTTTTCTATTACGGAAGCAAACAGGTGCTTCTGTCTGACCTTCTCTGTTCTAGTCAGTATTGGATATATTTCTCCTATGTCATAATTTATTTGTTTCTCTCTAAAGCATTCACCTTTATAATCACTATGCACACAGTAGGCATCTTGCTATTCCTCTGATATTTTTTCTTGCCCTTCTCAGGACCCATTCACTTTCTAGTGTTACCCTTTTTGAAGTCTTGTGCCCAGAATTGTAAACAGTATTCAAGGTGAAGGTACACCTCAGTTTACATTATGATACATTCCTAGTAGCATTCTTTTTCTTTCTTAATAGAGATTCTTGTTTATTTAACTTGAATCTCAGCTTCCATCAACAGGTGGCTTTCATTAAGGAGACTACGGTGAAGCATTCTTTTTTTTTCTGCAGGCACACCAACTTAGAACTGATCGGTCTATAGGCATGCCAATATTTTGCTGTCAGTTTACTTCCTTTCACATTCTTTGACTACCAGCATTTTGTTTTGGGTTTAAATGTTCTCCTTCCCAACCCAAAGGTTCAAACCTGGAGAAACACTGGCCCACACACCAAATCACGGCTGAGTTACGGTCTAATTTATCCTTCCCTCACCTGTTTCCCGGTACAGCTTAGGTCGTTCTCCGCACACACATCTGGCTGAGGTCACAGTCACTTTGAAAATATAGGTAGGTAACTCTCCTTCCCCTTCCATTCCCTACACAATGCATATAGATAAGCAAGAAAACAAACAGAAGTCCTCCAGATACAGACCTCCACATCCCCAGGATGCAACTTTGTGTTGCTCCAGCAGCAAGTTACACTACCTAGGGGTAAGCTGTTCCCTTGTCCAAACACACAGCACAGCCTACATTCCTAAAACAGTTCTTTCCTTATTTTCCATAACAACACTATTTTTTATTGTTTGCAAGCTTTGCTGTATCTTCCTTCACTTCTTTCCACAAACACTGATGAATATACTGGACCCTTCCAGTTTTTTTAATTTATTTTGCAAGTCAACCCCTCCCCAGGCAGAAAGCAAACTGCTTACTATAGCCAATGCTGCTGACAACTTAGCAGTTTCTAATTAATTATGTGACCCTTTTTTTTCATCCCACAACCGCATAGCTGTCTTTATGGTCTCCCAAGGGACATTGTCAGGAAATCTACAGCAGGTGGGAGAGCTCATGTGTCATCTCCTACAAATGAAGGCTGAGAGACTACTTACCCAAACTCAAGCACAGATAAGTACCCTAAAATTAGCTAGGAATTTGGTGGCAGCAGCTGTATGTAGCAATGCACTGCAAGATGTAGAAACAGATGGCACAGCAGAAAATGCGGGTGTTGTGTTTGTTGTCCGACTGGAGGCCTCTCTGCTTCCTTTCTCTAACATCTTTGCGGGGTTTATTGTAGATAAAATGGGATTCCCTTTCTGCCCCCCTTCCTGCTGCTTCTGCCGTCAGCTTTTCTGGAACTTCCCTCCATTCATAGTTGGTCATTCCTACTGCTGCTTTTCTGGTTTTGACTCCTTTCTATTAGAGCCTCCTTCTTTTACCTGCGCTCTTATGTTTTTTACTCATCAACGTGACACTCACTTTACATGGTACCAATAAATACAAAAATATGGTTCCTATGGGGTTTTGACATTCATGAGGGAGGCAAGCATTTAGGTCAAAGCAGTCACTGGAAAAATTTTAAACATTTACATCAAGGATAAGCATGGATGTATGTCCTGCCACAAAAATGCCAGAACACGTAGGGAAAAGCTCTTTTATTTTTTTTACAAAAAATAACGAGCAGTCCCATGGAAGACCAGTAGTTTTGGCAAAGTACTGGCAAAGTTTCAAATTACTTCTTCCAAAATCAAGGAATTTTTTTGCAAATTGAACGTTAGGGCAATTCACCTGAAAGAGATTTCCTCAACACACATCCCTAAGCTCTTTCAGGCACAGACCTGGGACACTCGCTGACTTTCTGCAACAGTAGTGTTTCACAGCACTTCTGAGGGTTGGGGAGGAAATGAAAAGCAGAAATCTTGGCTAATTAAAATCACAAATTTAAGAGCAGATCAAGTGGGAACATCTAATGTGTATCAAGATGAAACGGGGTGTAGTATACACCAAGGCAAGTGCTCCATGGCCTCCAGGACATGTGGGAACAGATTGCTGTTTTCAACGCCCCAAGGTAGCTGAGCCATCCCCACAGGACATACCAGCATAACCTGCAAGGGAGACCAGTGCTATGTAGGTATTTCATCCAAAGGCCTAGCACAATTCCACAAAAACGGAGTAAGACACCCATCACCTCCAAAGAGCTGGTGGCCTTCTCTCAGCAGGACAAAGACCAGCCCTCTCCTCAGGAAGAACACCAGCAGAGCCACAACTTCCCCTGGGCCTTCTGCGCGTCCAACCTACTGCTGTACACCTTCCTCTGCTGGTCTCCACAGCTTGTCCTTCTATACAGATCTTCTTCTATCCTCCCAAAGAGTCCCTCTGTGGCATGGTTTTGTAAAGCTCCTCTGCCTTCCTTTGCCGGTGCTGATACAGCTCTCCTCGTCTTCTGGCCTTACTCTCCTTCCAGAGCAGCTGCTTCACAACTCCTTTATCTACCCTCTTTCCTTTGAAGTCTTCCACTCTGTGAAGGGCAGATGTTACTGGGTCCACTCATGGGGGACCCACGCTGTTGCAGAGACACTCAGAAAGAGTATGGCAGGAAAATCAGTGAGCGGCAAAGGGCAGCAGAAGAGCATTACTCAAACATCCCCACCTCCTGCTCAGCCCATCACCTCTCCGGGGGAAAGATACAGTAAGTTGAGAGTAAGGATAGGTGTTTTACCTATGTGTTTGTAAGTGCTCATATTCTTTTTTTCTCTGTGATCATAAGTTTTTGTTCATTGGCAATGAATTATGTAAAACTCCTCCATTTGAGACCACTTTGCCCAGAACACCCTCGCGATTCACTCTGTCCGTAGGACCTCCAGTTTACAAATGCAAGTGTAGATAGACAAAGACAGGGGATGCATTCTTATCCTCCATGCCCTAGCTTTCCCTAACTACTTTTAACCTATAATAGCTACTGATGTAAGCCCTGTGCACTTGTAAACTAGATGACAAACTGAACAGTATTTGTGTGCACATAGTCCTGACAAACACAAGCCACAAAATCCCCAGGCATTCACCAGCCTGCTGAAAATTGTTATGACCTTCACTCTGACATGGGACAGAGTGGCTGGGGACAGAAAGTAGTTGCTGATCTATGATTGCTTTTGAGGCAGTGAATCATAGTCACGTTATCCCAGGACAACAGGGTTGCATATCTTCCAAATCACTGAAAATTTCAATTTCAGTCCACGAGTGGCATTGTATGACCTGGTTTGATAAGAGCTTCTACCTGTCTTTCATCTATTGGAAATAACTGAACCGCAATCTTTAGGCCCTTTGCAGTCTTCCTTTACAGTTGCTACAATCTTTTCTCATTAATTAAAATCTGGAAATGACACATTGCATTCCAGGGTCTTCAGCATATGAACGTCATGTATGACACTGTTTGTATTCCAGCATGGACATTAGGGACTGCAGCACTGAGACACTGTTTTCTGATGAAAAGCAACTCCGTCAAAGTTTGGAGCACCAATTGTGTCATGTTTCCTTTCTGTTTAATTTTGGAGAAAAAAATTGAGGACTATTGCTTTACTGGAAATGTTAAGGGTGGCACTGTTTGCTAATGCTTCGGCATGTATAAAGCAAAAATTTACATCTTCCCCAACTTCTGCCAGAGTACACAATGAACAGAGAAGTAATATACTTAAATTTATAAGTGTAGACATACCTTAAGGAATTGGATATCAAGGTATAAACGCTTTCTGTTCCTTAGGAAGAAATATTGTTGCAATCACAGGATGTAGGAACTAGCAGTTCTTCTAAAGCTTAAAAGAAACTCGCTTTTTGGCTATAAAATATGTATTATTCATTTTGCCCAGGTTAACTTTATTTTTCTTTTAAAGGAGCTTTGACACTTCAAACAGGCTTTCGTGATTTTAGTGTAAATCTTTGCGATATTAACCGGGTGACAAGCTGGCTGCAGAAAATGAGAATTATGACCTGTGGAATAGCCCATTTAAACAGAAGCATGAGGAGTTAGGGTTCAGCCTACTTGCAAGCACTAAACAAGGTGCTCAGACATCCTTGCACTGCCTATCTACAGACATTGCTCCGTCCTTGGGTCACAGTAGCTCTTAAGTAGGTGTTAAAATATTTTATATATAAATTTATTTCCTTGTTTTTTCTGTCTCTTTCCTAAGAAATTAGATTTAAAATAAGTAGCACTAAGTAAAAATTTCCTGAGGATAATCATTTAAATACAAAATTGAATTAGGTCTGGCCATGTTCTAACCCACTTTGTGTTTGTCTTTCACATGCCTCTAAGCAAGTAAATTTTGCTAACACAAGTGCTCAAGAAAAGTTTTGAAATTCACAGTAGAGCCAGTGTATTTTAGGACATTTGATGCTGTTTATGCAGAAAGCGTCTGACCTTCCAAAATCCTTTCACACATCCTTAGCACAGAGACCAGGCAATGATTCAGTAAATGTTTTGGCCCCACCTTCTGATAATTAGGAGTGCAGATGCAGCCATATTACCAGAGTGGAAATATGTTCACTGCAAAGTTAATTTGGGGAATTAGCATCAGGAAGGATGAGCAGAAAAAGCAGCCAGGTTGAAAAGCCAGATCATGTCACTGTCTCTACTGGTGATGCACTTGTACTGTTGTTTCTGGATCATGTATCACTGTTTCTTAAGGTTTCAGAAAGTGGAGCTGCTCCAGCTGATTCCTTCTCAGTGAAATACTGGAGAACCTGTCTCTCTTTTTGGACAAGTTACTGGAAGATGATCAGCACTTTAGTGGTTTAGAGTCAGCACTGTAGATGTTTTCCAATAAGGGCTCTCTAGGTGCACCAACAGTATAGTCACAGGGTGGGAAAATATCACAGACACTGGTGAATTCAGTTGCAGCTCTTTGTGGTAATAAAACCACAAAGTGCAGCTCTCTTCCTTTGTGGTAATAAAACCGTACATCTCTTAGATAAAATACATCTTGTTTTCCTGCCATAACACAGGTCTCTCTGCCTCCCCCCAGAAATAGCAAGATGAAGCCACTCAGAAATTTTACATGGGTGAGTGTGGCTGGTTTTGAGTGGAGGTATCTGTGAAACAACACAAGGAGAAACATGCATCCACTTCTTTTTTCAATAGAAACACTGCCCTGAGAAAAATCAGGAGCTTGGAGCTGAATGTTGACTGAAACCCGCTTCGAGCTGTAAGCAAATATATTGTTTAATTCTTTCCACATTAAGGGCTACATGAGTAGAAAAGGATTACCTCAAAGATACCCAACTCTGCCATCCATTTTTACTCCTAACATAGAGTTCTGAGGCCCACGAAGTTTGGCAAACAGCAGAGGTCAAGAAGGTCTCTTCATATACCAGTTGCAAAGAGAATGTAAATGAGGATAGGCAAAGGACGCCAGATTTCAAATGATGAGAGCACTAACAGTGAATGGTTGAAATTATCCACCCAAGCAGCTAAGACTAGAAGGACATCTGGGGAAACACTGAACAAGCCAGACAGAATATTTCAGTGCACATCAGCACAAGAGAAAAGAGACTCCAGTGGAGAAAAGCTGAAAAGCTGAACTCACACTGTGCAGGAGAATGGGATTAACATAAATCATTCACCTTTGAACTTGCAGTGAATGAACAAAATGAATGTTCCAATCAAAATATTAGAAGATTGTTGCACCCATATGAAAACTCTGCATTTGGTCAACATGTGTTCACAACAGTTGGCAAAAGAAGGCAAGGCATCTGATTGCTTTGTAATAGCCTTTCAAATATCTTTCATATTGATGTTGGAACATCCTGTAGAAGGAATAATTTCTAATGGAATTACAGATGGTTTTAAAAGTGAGGTGGGTAAGGCAGTGATAGCACAAACTAGAGCAGCTATAATCTCCATAAAGTGCGTGGAGGCACACCGGGCAAAGAAAAATGTGTGCATGGCACAAGAACAAATGCAAAGGCTGACATAAGATTGCACAGTAAGCTCTATTTAAAAAGAAATTGTGTGATAGCAGATCAAGGAAACAAATGCACTCTTGTATTCAAGAAAGAGAATGAGCTTAGGCAAAAGTCCCCAACAAATCTCAGAGCTGTGAGCAGCTAACAAAATCCTCATAGATGACAGCTTTGAAGAAAAATAGTTTTACAGGAAAGGCACTGGGCTGAGCCTCAGGAGGTTGGTGTCCCCATTGCTACACTGCTGCACATGGTCTCTGGGACTCTGGAGGGGAAAAAAGACCCAGCAAAGCTTTCCTTTATAAAATGGAGATAATATTTCCCTTCCCTGACATCGTTTGCCTTATCTATTTATGAGGCAAGGACATCTTTGCATTTACTCTCAGCTGAACCTGCCAGGAGTTACTGTGGAAAACAGCATTCCAGGGACACCTTACAGAAGAATGCATGTACCAAGAGAACCGCTCTGAAAACCTGCAGATTCAGAAGGAGAATATGAGGCCATGAATGCCACTTACACAGAGGATGTCTTTCATGGGATGGCAGGGAGGGTGATTCCACTTGCTTCCTTTCATGTCAGGCTAGGTACTTTTATGCTCTACAGATTGTCAGCAGGTAAATCTTACAACCAAAATGGGGTGTCTTGAAGTCCATTGGCACACATTCAACCAAAGGGACCTTTAGTGGTCCTTTTGACCCTGCTCTGAGCAGACTGAAATACAACCTGAGGTCCATTCCAGCCCGACTGATTCAGTGACTCTGTTGTTCTATGAAATATTCAGACTAAAGAATAAACAAAATTAATGACATGATTTCTGTCCAGCACATGAGCACAATTAGGGTCCAACCTTGTGATATCACTTGAGACGTGCTGAAGGAGCAGGTCCAGCTCCACTCCCAAATATCTCCACCACTCCTCTTCTAGCCATGCACTCCCACTGCTCACTTTGAGGTGACTTGTACTTGTGTAAGTCACACAGTAAGCCACACCAGCCCAATCAGATGGCAAAAAGGGACAAGATGAAGCCATTTCATTTGAGATCAGATGAACCATTGTAAAGGAATAAGGAGGGAAAGCTGGTGGCTGGAGACAGAGATGGGGAGGGGAAAGGGGAAGAAGGACAGAGAAAGTGGGAGTCAGAAGAAAGGTTACTATAGCCTCCCCCTTTTTTCAGTGGTGAACTGCTACATCAGCTTGGCCAGATTGTGAAAACATATCCTAAAACCAGGGTTAATTTTGATCTACAATTGACCTCAAAATTATCCCACTCTGCCTATATCCTCTCAAGACATTGTGTGGTGTATGGTTACAGCAAGCAGGGGCTTTTGGACCTCAGCACAGCTATGAACTCAGGAATTAAATAATAGTGACAATGCCTTACGCAGCATAGAAAAAGCTGATGCTCTTGTGCACTGTATGCTGTCATGATGGCACTGTACCACAGTGAAGGAAAGGCTGGGAAAATGAGAATGGTAGAGAAAACATGGTCTGAGGGGCTTGATCCTTTACAACACAGACATAGAGTTACGAGCGAGGATGGAGGACAACCAGAGCTTTACATTCAAGGAAAGGACAGCTCTGTGCCTGAGGGACAGAGCTGGCTCACAGCTTGTCAGCGGCAGAGGCAAACTTCAGCGGCAGGGCAGCGCAGGACAGACGGGTGAGGCCGTGCGGAACAGGCAGGTGTTGGTGTGGGGGAAGCACATGCAGTTACCACCCTTACCTCGTCTCTGCTGCCTTCTTTCTTGCCAGGCCCAGCTGGCAAAGCCAACCTGCCTGTCATTGCCTGTTACTTCTCACCAGCAGCACATTTGCCTTCGCACCCCCTAGTCCAGCCCATGATGCTGCTTTCACCCAACAGGGCAGTGCTCAGCCCCTTCTGAGGCTTGCTTTGCTGCCCCATATAGGCAGTTGCCTGCTTTGTTTTTGCCTGAAGCCAGCCCTGCAACCAAATCAATTCCTACCAAATAAGAAGAGTCAATCTGAAGAGGAGAGTACACTCCTACTTACACTACAAATTCTGCAAGGCTTTCCAGCATCAGCAGCTATACACAGTCATCTGAATATACACAGGGCTCCTAATTATACACTTTCCTCTCTGGTTTATTCTGAATGGGGCAACATGATGACCACAGTGCAGTGCTCTATAACCTCATAACAGGATATGTCTCTCTTCAATGATCTGCCTGTTGCAGGCAAACAACTTTGTGTATGTATGTATCTTTGTTCCCGAGGCTATGCAGCAAAAAAAAAAACAAAACAAAACTCCAAAATGCACTATAAGGGTCATAAATGGAAAACAACAAGCCTTTGAGGCAGGAAAATGATACACTCAGGCAAAAGCTCAGGATAATCTAGAGCTGCTGAAATCATGATGAGTGGTACAAAAATACCAGTGATAATGGACACAAAGCTTGCTAGGCAGAACAACACATGCTATGTAGCAATGGCCTTATGAGTGAATGGCACTTAGGGTCAGTCAAACTAGAGATACAAAGATTGTAAGCCATAAGAAGTGATTGTATTGCAAGAAAACATCATCCCAAACAGAATAATCCCAGGGCTGTAACCATACACTTTGTATTAGTAAAGAAAATTTAATCCCAAAGAACCGACAATGACTCATTCCAAAATTAAAGGGATGGCTTTAGATCACTTGCTTCTAAATTTGAACTTCCTCACAGCTTACAAGTGTGTAAGACCATGTTTTTAAATTGGATCTTCTCTACAATAAAACGGTTACAGTTAACACTGTGCTACAATGTCTGTGGTGGTTGGTTTATCCCAGCTGTTGAAGAGAGAAACACAAGCAGCTTCTAGGGCTACCTAGAAATGGAGAAGACCTGCTGTTCACATAGTCTGGCCAAATGAAGTGCAGCCTGAAGGAGACTGCATGATTAAGGAACCTTAAGCTGACCACATCTGGGAGAGAAGTTGTCTCCATTCTGCTTGCTTTAATGTTGTATACTGCCTTAGTCTATTCCCATTATTTACTGATTGTCCTCAAGTTCTTCTTCTCCTTAGCCTGAATACGTAGGACAATGCTTGGTAGGAATACAAACCTTCTTTTAGTTCAGCAAACCTTATTGTCTCCTCCCCTACCGCAGTCCAGTTGCTTTATTTCCTTCACTGTTTTCGAATGGCACCAGTTGGTGCTAACACAAAAAAACAACTCCATGGGCAGCACCACCACAGCCTCGCAAAGCTCCAATAGATGAGCTGAGACTGGTTTTGCAACAGGGGTGTGATCAGTGCCTGCAGTTGCCCACCCTGCCCTGCAGCTGTCCACCCCCAAGGCCTCAGAGAACATTCCTGTGCTTCAGTGGCACCCACTTCATAGCCCTACATGTTCATCTGATCCACCAGAAGGAAGGGTTGGACTGCTGGAGAGATGTGTAGTGGCCACACATGGCCCTTTCTATTTTGAGGTGGAAGCCTCCAGTGGATGGGCTACAATAAACAGCTGGTGCAGGAACACCTTCTGTGGCCACAAGTGTTTTCTCACTGAATGAGTGCGATAGATCTGTATGGGGTACACCGACAGGGTTGCTACTCGAGCAAGTGATTGCTGCAGAACAGATCTGCAGTTCATTCTTGCCAAGAAAAAGCACTAATGTGACTTTTTGCAAAGTTTTTCCCTCCTAAGGTCAACTCAGAGACGAGTTCAGCAAGCCCAGAGCTGTATTTCTTTTCTCTGGATGAATGGCTACCCTAAATTGTTAGTGAGGTGCAATTTAAAAGACCTGGTAATAGATTTGCCAAAGTCTTCTCTGTAGAATCGATATTAGCTTGTACTCATAATAGCATTTCAAACCATCATGTACTGAAGTCCTGGCCATCTGGGCCAGGAAATGGCAATGGGAATTAGCATTTCTCCTCTGCTAGCCCCCAGTATGCTACCCTGTGGCTATTACAGCCATCTATTTTGCATTCTGGTTCCCCTGTGATATTGACAATAAACAGTAAACAGTAAAGAGTGCACTTGGTAATAACTTCTCCAAAGGAAAAAAAAACCAAAAAACTCAACAAAAAAGCATAACGTAGACACACTCTGTAGGAGTTTCCAAGATGGTTTGCAGCAGCTACTCAGGCATCAATGCCAAACAAAATTATCTGAGTGGTAGAAAGAAGTCCCCAAACAGCTGCCACCAGCTGTAACAGGCCAAGTTAGAAATAATGAAAGGAAGATTTTTATTTTTTTCCCTGTGCATTAAAAGAAATGAGAGCAGAACTATGTAGAGTGTCTGCACCTTCTAAAGACTCTTTTGTTGCACATAATCCTTATAGAAATTTACATATGTCACCATCTGCTGGTACCCTCCATTACTACATTGCAATATTATGTTACTCTATAACTTCAACAAGATGATTCATAAAATTCCCATGACTGTGTTTAGAAAAGAGTGTATTGAAGATGTTAGTGTAATGGAAATGGTCAAACCAGTGTGAAACCGCCAGAGTTTGAGGTAACATAAGAAGGGCATGGACCTGTTGGAGCAAGTCCAGAGGAGGGCCATGAAGATGATCAGAGGGCTGGAGCACCTCTGCTATGAAGACAGGCTGAGAGAGTTGGGGTTGTTCAGCCTGGAGAAGAGAAGGCTCCGGGGAGACATTATAGCAGCCTTCCAGCACCCGAAGGAGGCCTACAGGGAAGATGGAGGGGGACTTTTTACAAGGGCATGTAGTGATAGAATGAGGGGTAATGGCTTCAAACTGCAATAGAGTAGGTTTAGATTAGATGTTAGGAAGAAATTTTTCACTCTGAAGGTGGTGAGACACTGGAACAGGATGCCAAGGGAAGTTGTGATGCTCCACCCCTGGAAGTGTTCAAGACCAGGCTGGATGGGGCTTTAAGCAACCTGGTCTAGTAGGAGGTGTCCCTGCCCATGGAAGCGGGGTGGGAACCAGATGGTCTTTAAGGTACATTCCAACCTAAACCATTCTGTGATAAGTTTGCAAAGTTCAGTCCATATTTTCACCTGGAGAATGGGGAAATAACTGGGAATGGGGAAAGGAACTGCCTCTCAGAGTAACTTGCTGCAAAATGATGGAGAGATTTGTCTGATTGCTTGTTATGAAAGAGAGAAAGGAAAAGGTCTACGGGCAGCAAGGCACAAAGTAGAACTTTAATCAGTTTGCTGTCCTGTCCTTAGGATCCTAGCTTGTGCCTCCCCATCCTTTTTGCTTTACTTCTGCCTGTCTGAGTCCTTGTCCAAACTCCAGTCCTCCAGTCACCAATTTCAATGTCCTTTTTTCCAATTTTTTTACAGTGATCTTCTTCAGGTTTTTTGGGTGATCTTGAAGGATTGCTGACAGCTCCACCTCATAACTCTTTTGGATTATAAATCTGTCCAGTAGTGCTTTCTTTGTCCTTTACTCAATTCTTCACCATAGATCAGTGCAGTGCTCTCACGCTAACATTGTGTAATGGTGAATGCATGAAGGTTTACAGGCTTTATATAAAATCATCTTCCATAAATTAGTCTCTATATGAAAATATCATGTAAAAAATATATGTAAAAGTGACTCATGGCAATTATGTTCTCCTGCATACATAAGTTTGATACGTCCATTGTCATGGTTTCAGCTGGGATAGACTTGACTTTCTTACTAGCAGCTGGTATAGTGCTATGTTTCAGATTGGGGATGAGAATGGTGTTGCTAGCACACTGGTGGTTTTGGTTGTTGCTTGGCAGTCAAGGCCTTTTCTGCTCCTCACACCACTCTGCCAGCGAGTAGGCTGGGGGTGCACTAAAAGTTGGGAGGAAACACAGCTGGGACAGCTGACCCCAACTAACCAAAGGGATATTCCATGCCATATGACGTCATGTTCAGTATATAAAGCTGGGGGAAGAAGAAGGAAGTTGGGGGGGGACATTCAGAGTTACAGCGTTTTGTCTTCCCAAGTGACTGTTACGTGTGATGGAGCTCTGTTTCCTGGAGATGGCTGACCACCTGCCTGCCAATGGGAAGCAGTGAATTTATTCCTTGATTTGTTTTGTTTACGTGCACAGCTTTTGCTTTATTTATTAAACTGTGATTATCTCAACCCATGAGTTTTCTCACTTTTACTCTTCTGATTCTCTCCCCCATCCTGCTGGGGGGGGAATGAGCCAGTGGCTGTGTGGTCCTTGGTTGCCAGCTGGGGTTAAACCATGACATCCATCTACTTCAGAGCTTCTCTTCCCAGCCAAAAAAGTTGTATTTCTAACTGCAGGGAAATGAATACAAATGGGCCACCCTGAGATAAAAAATACAGCGAGAACAAGTTGTGTTATATTCCCTTCCAGGTAAATTTACTCCAAGCTTAACTTCAAGTGGGGAATAGGGTTGATCTAGGTGAATTTACTTTGTAGTGAAACTTTATTATGATGTTTTCTTATGCTTTTTCTTTGGGATAGACAATCCTTCCTAGATCAAGGTAAAAACCACGTCTCTTTTAGCAAATTTTTTGTTCACAAAATCGGTAACTGCTTAGGATCCTGGCAACACTTATGCAGATTTTTGTCTCTGAAATGTAACTGAATTAAAGAGCCACAGCTTCTGCATTTCTAACAACAACATGAATAAGAACACTTTTTGGTAGTAGTGCCTTGAATGTGAATCTTTGCCCAGGAAAAACTGAATTATTCTCTGGGGCAAGCCTTGACTATTGACTGCAGGTGCCGCTGCGCCTGGCATTAGTGTAGGCGCGTTCAGCACTGCTGGGGGCTTACCACCACCTCCAAAATGCACAACAAGGAGCCTCTTAGTAATAAAAAAGGAATTTGGGGATTATTCTTTGGTGAGGGGGTATCTATCTGTGGATTTGGATGGAATATCAAGCCTCGTACTGCCGACTTGGACTCAGCTGTTAAAAACTGCAACTTTGAATCATCTGTTTACTGTAATCATCAGTTTATAGACATCATATTGTCTTTGTTGAGGTCCCATTGTATGTATTTTACATGAATAGTGTTACTTCATTTCGTAGTCTTTTACATTCAGGAGACATGCTCTAAGCTTCGGGTAAAATCATAAGATAAGAGTTAAATGCTGTACTTTATTTAGGGAACAAGTCACGTTTTAGAAACAGCTTTATCTAGACAGGAATTTGAATTTTTTTGTAGCTTATCACGTTTCTGTTGTATTCAGGCGAAATGTCACACATTGGCATCTATAGGGGAGCTATTGTCGGTGACCTTTACACTACCTTGAAAAAGCAATAAAAACGTCTTTCTTTTTTTTTTCCCCATTTGCTCAAAGAAAGAAGAGGAGAAACAACTTTGAACTCTTTCATTAGCAGCTAAATCTTCACTTACTTCCTAATAACAGTCCTTGTCCAGAGCAGGTAACAACGTTCCCTGTCAATAGACTTAACCTAAATAAATCCAATAAATACCGAGAAAACTATAGTAAAACTGCATTGTTAGTGGCATTAAAAGACCCGTGTATTTGCAAGCTCAAATATTTTCTTTTCTTTTTTTTTCTTTTTTTTTTTTTTCCAAGAGACTTTGGCTCTCCATATAGGGAGACATAAACCTGAGCGCTCCACTGTTCAAAACCAAAATTAAAACCAGTTTGCACAGCGTTGTAGATTAAACAAGAGAAAATGTTAGGTAATTAAATGCTAATGATTCAAGCTGGGTGCTTATGTTTTGGATTACTTGCCTAATAATGTTAGCATTTAAATGGTCAGCTTTGAAGTTAACAAACAGCCCATTAAGATGCAACCGGGGAGTTGTGGGCTCTTTGGGTGCCATTGTTTCAGTCTGGCTGGCTGCAGACTCAACAAAACAGCAGTGATGGGATTTACACAGCGAAGACTATTTTTGCAATTGGAAGGGCTAGAAGTTTTGGTTGGTTTTTTTTTTTCTTTTAGTGAAAGCTCGTATTATTGAGAACACAGCCTGTGGGAAAAGCCTAAATCTACTAATTTCTTCTGAGTCCTGGGATTTCTGTTGTCCCTGCTGACTGCTTAAATACAAATCACTTGGTTCCCAAGCAGTGGCTCATTACAGTGATCATCCTACTGCAGCCATTGAAACTCTACCAGATTGTTGACTCCTGGGTGGCATTGCTGGGTGCTTGCAAGGGTTAATATAAAAATGCACTCCTGACAGTGAAAGTTAAAGGAGCTTCAGCGATGAAAATTGCATCACAAAATGAAAAATCTTCGAAATAGTGGCTACCTATAGGACAGAAATAATTAAGAGATAATTGTCAATAGAACAGTATAGTCTCCAGGATAATGAACTCCTGCAGATGCAAGAAAGCCAAAGCATTTGTGGAAAATAAATGGCATGGTGCAGCTCAGGTTCTTTCTTCTTCAAAGCGCACAACACTGATCCTGTGACAACGGTCTGTTATTCCAAATCATTGATGTAGACTTAATTATTTTATCTAATGGAGGTTGATGTGGGAGTGAGTTACTGTGCCACTGTAGACCTATTGCAGTTTGAGTGCCTCTGAAGAGAAAGGCACTGTGGATTTCAGTGCCTGGATTTCATCAAACATTTTGTTATCCCTACTGTGACTGCTATTCCCTGTACTTACCATGCGGTGTTAACCGAGGAGAGCTAGTTTTGCATTAGCAAAAGGGGATCGCTGTGACAGTTTGATGTTTCTTGGTGGTGACTGTAAATATTGACATTTTAGTGACTACCACAGTGGGAACTTGGTGCAACTCATTAAAGGTAATGGGGCTTTTTTACTGAATTTAAAGTGAATAATTTCAGGCCCTGTTTGGTGCATTAGGAGGAGGAGAACTATTCTTAAATTGGCTTTGTCTTCTACTGTCTTCTACATAATGTAGAAATGCCAGAACAGTCTCCTCGTGTAACTGTCTTACTTGTTGGTTTTTGCTCTTTTGTGGTCTGCTAAAGGATTTATTAAAAATGCCACGAAATATGTATTGCTAGATCTCAGAACTTAATCAAAGAAACAGGTGATCTGGATGTTTAACAAAGACTTCTTTGTGCCAAAAATGCGAAATAGTGAAATAGTTCTTAGCTGGAAACATAAATCAGTGGCACTAAAACAATTTCTTTCAGTTATTCACTTGCCATCTTCATTCTTGGGATGCCATTTTTGTAATTTATTTTGGTTTTTTTCTCAGCAATGTTAGGTAGAACTTACCTATCTATTTTGGTCTCCTGTTCCATCCTGTGTTGTCTTAGAGAGAATAGCCTTGAAGGGTTATTTCCACATCTAACCACCCACACGTGACATGACCAGCAAAATGACAGCTGGTGTAATGCTGTGTGGGCTGTCTGGAGCTGTACAAAAGGGCATAGACTTGGCCCTCTGTATTGCACGCAAAGGCTGAATGTAATAACTTAGCAGGTTGTGCAAAAAAAAAAAAAGGTACAGCAAAAAGTGAATCCAAAATACAATAATGACATAGATAAAGAAAGATCAATACTATGATTAAAGTACTCGGATCACACTGATTTTTTTCCAAGTGTCTACAGCTGTTAGAGTGAATGTCTGGTGATTTTTTAACTAGCCCAGTTTTAATTAGGTAGGTAGCTGAGAAAGTCATGTGAAGCCTGCCTTTCCTTCTCACTCCATTTTTGTTACAAAGACGTTAACAGCATATGATCAGCTCTATGACCTGATGCATCCCTCTTGCTTTAAACTTAACAAAAGCAAGGAGAGCCAGCAAAGTACCCTCCCCCTCTGCCAAGCCTTTCTAGCTGCCTAGTTCGAACACATTATCTTCTTCACAGATATTCCCACCCCGACTGTCAGGTGATTAGCTAGAAGATCACTACAAATCATAGGTGATTTTTAAGCTAAAACACACTCTCTTTGTTACAGTTTGATCCTTCTGTTACTGTAATAACAATGCCTATAAACATTAGTTAGGAGTACACAGAAAAGTTTGCTGTATCTACTTTAAGCCCTGTATATGAATTGGGTTGTTGGCTTTAGTGAGGATTATGCCACCTGCATCTTGGATTTAGCCTGGATTGCTCCTAGAGAGGAGTGCAATGTATCTATTTGCTTTTTGCCATATATGATGATTTTGTCTATGTCTGTGAGTTAAGAACATGTGGACATTAATTCTGAACAACTTCGCAAACCTGTTATCTTTACTCCAATTTTTCTGGCCTTATAAGTGGCCATTATATGGATGACACAAGTAATACGGATTACTGCAATTTTTCTGTGCTTAAGATTTTTTATTACGTGTTGCAGCATTTTAGAATGGCAGTCACAATCTGGGGTCTGCCTCTGAGTGCCAAGAAAGGCCTGTTACAAACTAGCTCTGTCTGTCTGCTTGCTAAAACCATGTGATGTATGTCATGTTGAGGCTAGAAAAAACTACACTGGCCTCTATAACCTTTTCTCCTGACCGTATTTCATTCCCAAGTCCGTATCCCAAAGATGCAACTTCTTTATTTTGCAGCATCTTGAGGAGGGGACTGAAGAGCTTTGTCAGGAGCTGCAAATCACCTGAGTAGCTCTATTCTTTTTAGGACTCTTCCCAGACAGATCATTTTCAATGCACTCCACTGCTGACACGTATATCCACCGAATGACTGGTGTGCTCCACACCGCCTCTTCTTCTAGTCCTTTCTCCTGTGCCAGAACACCAGACCGTAGGATTTACACAGCTGCTGGGAGGAAGTGATAAAACAACACTCCAAAGAGCAGCTTTCAGGTGGGAAGGTATAAACAGTCTGTGAGAATGTGGCTGCATGGCATGCAGAATCTTCTCTTGCTAAATGTGGTGTTGAACGCACTCTTAGGTGTCCCTAGTTGATGATGATGCCACACCGTATCTAGAGAATTTACGATGCTTTTCAGAAAAAAGACCTTATTGTCCTTCCTGTGTCTGAAAGTCCTGCTTTGAGCATGTCCCAGGCTCTCTCCAAGGTTAGTCATTGATTTCTGGCTTTATATGGTATCTGAAGTATCTGAAGGTACTTCAGGTGACAGACTCTCCCTGCCACTAT
This sequence comes from Dromas ardeola, assembly GCA_013398915.1. NCBI lineage: Eukaryota > Metazoa > Chordata > Aves > Charadriiformes > Dromadidae > Dromas > Dromas ardeola. The sequence continues at coordinate 245,628 of VYZM01005113.1, forward strand.
TTCTGCCTACTGCACTTACTTGGCCACCCGAGCTTGCCACTCTTCATCACAAGCGACAGTGGTCCCTAACTCCTTCCTTGTGGAATTTTAGCAGTTCTCAAGAGAGGATGGATCTTGCATTGCAAGGCTGCAGTTCACCATCTCCAAGCCAAGAAAGAGTCAATCTAGGATAGTATGGCTCTGCACCAGTCCCATTAATAAGCTGTTAAATACTCAGACCTTGGAGAATGACCAGCACTGCTTACGGTGGGTGCAGAGGAGAACAGTTAACATCTGTCACATACGTATAAACAAACTATGTTCTATGGCAACTATTGACCATAACCAGCTATAGTTAAAGCTATATACAGCCATCTCTTCTTTTGCCTTACACTACACAAGGAAGTGCAATACAATGCGTATACCACCAGGACTTGCCAAAAATCTTGCCCCCCAAACCTGCAATAAGCATAATGTTTAAATAAAAAAGGCAACTTTTAAAATATTCATGTCTATGTTTTCGGTTTTACTCAAGGCAGACAAATTATACCAAAATTCTCATGATGTTTTACGGTTAACCTAAAAAGAAGGTAGTCATAAATTTCTGATCAGAAAAGTAGCAGCGCTTCAGCTTTAGACTGTTGCAACCAAAAGAGATGCAAGTAAAGACTGCTCATCCACAAAATACTCTTTTAAAAATCAAAATTAAGTGCTTCAAAACCATACTTTCTAGGGTAAGATTTTCAGACGTGCTCAATATCAACCCAGCTGTATTCTCACTGGAGGCAATGCAATGGTTGGCATTGGTGTCAGCGGAAATGGTTTAGTAGGTCTAACACTGGGTATAACGGGTTAAGGTTAGCTCAGAAAGCAGGAGACTGGAATTTCCCATGCCTCTCCCATCGCTCCGCTTCTGCAGATGTCTAACTCTGCAGCACTTTTCATCTGGATGTCATTCAGCGCCCTCGCCTCTTTGGCCAGGTCTCTCCTGGTTCCACCACCACATTTTATTTACCCCTACCATTAGCAGATTTGCACCATCTTCCTTCAAAAGGTCTAGTTCCCAAGGTGTTATTTGTTTGGAATCACCAGTTGCTGGAAGTTAGTCACTAAGTTTAAAAAAGAAACCTTAAGAAGAGTTTATTTACCAGCTCAGTAAGACAGAGGTAAAATGGGAGAGGCCGCAGGAAAGCTGTGGCCTTTGGAAGACCTGCAGTACTGATGTTAGAGGCACCTGCAGTGGAGGAGAGCCCCCCACTGTTGTGTGTGATAGCTGAGTGGGAAACCAGCTGTGCCTGTGGCATTAGGGCCCCTCTGCAATTGAACAAACATATCAAAGGGCTCCATCAGAGTCTGCAAAGAAGAGCTACTTGAAGAAAATTCGCTCTGCTGCTGCCACTCTGTTTTGATTGATATGAACAAGTCTTATCTTCAAAAATATGTATAGCTAACACGAGGATTTCTATAATCACTTCAGATTGTATCTTAGAAAGGAAGACAATTTTGCCTGCCCCTCCTCCTCCTCCTCCCTTGTTGCCTCCAACCTGGAAAAGTCTTATGCATGGTTAAAGCATATGCTAAATGTGGGAGGAAAAAAAAAGCACCTTCCAAGTCTTCGTGTCTTTGACAGCAAAGCAGCTGTATATATCCCTCTTCTTTAAAGGTATGAATTAGAACTGAAGAACTACTACTCCAAAATCTCTTGCCTTTTGACAGATCTTTTTTGTGTGTGTTGGTTATGGTTGTCAGCAGCAGTTTGTTGAGTTCGTAAGAATATTTGATATTGCAGGGAAGGACCATCTTTCTTTCTCTTAAACAGGGGTAAATCCAGGAAGAGAATGACTGCAGTGGCCATGCACATCTATGCCTACATTTTCACTTTGACTCATCTGATCTTGCAGTCCTTATTCAACGGTACAGATCTTGCAGGCTCTAAAAGGCAGAGCTGCGCATTCAAGGATGAAATCCTTTATCTCTGCCGATCTCGGCACAGATACTCAACTCTTGGCCCAGATACGGCAGCTAGGGGATGACACTTACAGTATAAAAAAAAAATTCTCCCCCAAGATACGTTGAATGTGACTGTGGCTATACAGGGAGTGAATCTGATCCTGCATTTTTTGAACAGGTATTAGGCTGATTTTTAGGTCAGCCAGCAAAGATTTTGGTTTTAAAAGCTGATGCACACACACAAAAAACAACCCTCTAAATATCAGGAGCTGGCTACAAAAGCTCTGGGGAGAACAACACAAGAGACCAACAGCCACAGGAGGACAGAAAAATGAAGCAGATTTTGATGAAGAAGCAAATCCCCTAAAAGGGTAACTGTATTTAAAAATGAGGAATAAAATGGGAAAGAAATAAAGAGAACTGGCTTTAGGTTAGAGCCAATTCAAATAGGTTGACCAACCATAATCAATTGCCCTGTAGGTGGTCTTTAAATAAAGGTCAGACAAAATTGTACTGAAATCCACATAGGGGTTATTTAAGTGCTTATTTAAGACAGTGGGTTGCCTGTGGGAGGCAGTGCTCAGTGCTAGTTTCGCTGTATTTCTAATAGTGCTTAATTAGTTTATTATTGAATTTGGAATTACTCCTTTCTTAGAGACTTCAAAGTATTTTTGTACTGTTCAAAACTCTCTCGCATCCACACATCCGCCCAGAGCTGCAACAGAAACATAAATTTTTGAGTTCAAATTCTATATCATCATCTTTGCATCTTACCAAAGTTCTCAGGCCTCACCAATAAGCTCCTATGCAAACGATCAATCAAAATATCACCCCCTGCTCCATTTGTCAATGCTCGTCTTCTGCACCTATCATTGAAGCAACATGCCATGAGCGCCATGCACTTAAGACCCTTGTCATTCCAAGATTGATGATGAAATCATGGCTGCTTACCCTTTGGCAAGCTTAGTTATAACGCCTGGGTTGACAAAAATATTTATCTAGAATGGTCTGCTGACCTTCTGTTCCCACAGAAGTTGGATTATTGGAAAACATGTGCAGTAACATAGTCTGTATGGTTGCACAACAGAAGTCTATACAGCTTCTGAATGTAACCTACATAGATTGGAAAAAACCCAAAATTTTGGAGCAGGGACAGCATTGCTGTATATTCTCCTTGTTTCTGTAACACACTAAAATGCTTTAAATCAGGTATGCAAGCTTAAGGGCAGTTTTCTTGTGGTTGAGAATGCACAGTATCTCTTTGCTAAAATACCTCATGAACTTACCCACCCAAGGAAGAAGCTGAAATCTTCCAGTATGTGACTTTAGTACATCCAAAATAATTTTTTTTTCCAATCTTGCACCTCATGCCTGTCCAAAACTTTGCACCTGAACCATTTAAAGCCTCTACATACAATATGTGGGAGAAACGGCCCTGTGAAAGGCTTAGGTTGAAAATGCTGTACTCTTTAGAGCAAGCAGCCTAAGACTAATTTTTTTTGAGACCCAAAAGGGACCTGTGCGTAGCCAACACAGGTCCCCTTCAGAAACTTGTTCTCATGTTTGTTAGCTAGCCTTCAGCTCAGCGATCTCACCACCTAAGAGCACCCGTCAGTATGCAGCTCTATGCTGCAGGAACCGGGGGGGTTGGAAGGCACTATTGAGCAGCTGTTGTCATTGCCAACCTGACACCATAAAAAACGGAGGGAAGGAGCGCTAGAAGAGAATCGTGGAGCTAGCTGCTGCTTGGCTGATCGCCACCCTGGTATCCCATTGTGATGTCCAGCGTCAGGTTGTGTACAGAATCTGAGCTCATTGAACAAAGCATGTCGTGTCAGACAGCTCATCTTTTTCTCTTGGCCATGAAGTTGGCATTTCCTGAGGGGCTTGCAAGAGGCAGCCTGAACTCTTCCTAAAGGCGCCAAAGCTAAGCTTGCCTTCAGGAAAGCCTGTAGTACGAAGGAGGATATTTTAGGAGTGTTGGTGTGGAAAGTGAGCCTTGGTTTGTGGAGCAGGAAAGCAGATTGACCAGCACTCTGTAACGGAGCTGCAGAGACGGAGTACCTCGACCTACTGAAAGAGTTAGATGCTTGACTTAAGCTGCTGTATGTATTTTAGGGTCTGACTGGAACTTTCACGACAATAATTCTCCGGATCTGAACAATTCACTGTCCATTATAGTTACTGTGAGTTTAAGCCTAATTTTACACAGGGCTTGAAATGGGAGCACTGTTGGGTCCTTGTACTGCTCCCCACGATATAAATATATAAGGAGCACAGCCACATACAGACCTACTTTAGGATTGAAACTCCTCTGCAAAGTGTCCTTTAAGGCAAAATTGATTTCATAATATGCGAGTACTGTAGGGAACATTTTCCACTCTTTTTTACAGAGAGTGTGCAAGTTGGTCTCTATCTTTCAAAAAATGGTATTGGATATGAACTATTATTAGCTGAAAAAGATAATCTGTTCAGTGAAACATGTTCATTTTCTGGTCCTAAATTGTTTCTGTTCCCTAAAAGCACCAATCCCACAGTAATTCAGAACACAGGCTCTGCTAATGTTATGCTTGACGCATATATTTATCAATCTGATAATTATGCTTAAAATAAGGGAGGAAAACAAAAAAAGGCTGACTGAGAAAGAATTCTGATCCAATGCTAGAGGCAGACACTGTTCATGTCTGCTAGCACAGAGGCTTACAAGAAAACAGAAAGATAAAATGCAATTTTACATTTTATTCAGTGCTGTTTATTCAGCTCTTTTTCCCTAAGAATCATTATCAATATTCTGTAGTTATTTATGCTTCCATTTCTGATGGAGCTTGGGCTTGGTCAGCAAATCTTTTCTAGAATAAAGCATTTTTTCTTTTTTATATCTGCTCACAGATGTTTTAGGATGAGATATTGATTATCCTGTAAATGGACAAGAAAGCAGTTGCTTTTGAACCAGAGGCTTGTTTTCCTCATTACAGCTCTAAACCACTTGCTGGTTTTTTTAACCCTATTCAATCCCCTGGTTCTGTTTCATCAACTTCCCTTCAGGGTTTTTTCTTTGGCCTCTCCTCTCTCAAATCCTTGAGGCTGCAAAATTCCTAGGGTATTTCACTATTCGTGCTGCACAGCGCTGAGAAAACTAAGGGATGAGTGTGTGTGTTTGTTTCTGTATATGCTTTGAAAACTTAGTGATGCAGTGATACTGCTGCTCAGATATTCTTGGTGATACACTTTTGTGGTGGGTTGACCTCGGCTGGCCACCAGGTGCCCACCCAGCTGCTCTTTCACTCTCCCTCCTCAACAGATGGGGGAGAAAGTAAGACAGGGTCAAGATACAGACAGGGAGATCAGTCACCAATTACTGTCACGGGCAAAACAGACTCAGCTTGGGGAAAATGAATTTAATTTGTTGCCAATTAAAAATAGAGTAGGATAGCTCCAGCATGGGTGCCCTATGGGCCACAGACCCTGCCAGAAAACCTGCTCCTGCGAGGGCTCCTCTCCAAAGGCCACAGCTTCCTTTAGGGCATGTTCACCGGTCCTCCATGGGCTGCAGGGGGACAGTCTGCTTCACCATGGTCTTCTCCGGGGGCTGCAGGGGAATCTGCTCTGAAAATCTTAGAAAGCTGATTTTTTATCATTGGTATCAAAATACTGTGACCTGAATCTTAAGAGAAAAGTAGTAGGCTGAGAACGAGAGCCAGTTAATGAGTGTCTTTTTTTCTTGTTAAACCAAGAAGGATTGGCCTCCTGAATAAGTAATTCACAGCCCTACCAGCTTCTTAAAGACCTGTTTGTACTGGACACATCAGATAAAGCTGGAAGTTCATAAACATGAAAAACAACGAAATTGCAGGAGACAGAGAAATGAGGGCTGAAACATCGGAAGAGTAAAGAGGTAGCAGAAGTGAATGGAGGTATCCTGTGTTTATTTGTGCATTACAAGATCTGGGTGGCCACAGAGCACATATGAGGCAGTGGTAAATTTCTGAACGAGAAAGTTCATCGTAAGCATACTCTTATTTGAGTTCTACAGTCAAACATTTTTGTCTCCCAAGCACTGCAAACTTTTGCAACAGACACACATGTTTTTAAGTGGAAATGTGTGAACGAAAAAAAAAATCTTAGCATCTTCAGGCTGAAGGGCAACTTGGAGGGTGAGGCAAGCATTGCATTTAGCAGGAAAAAAAGAGATTTAATATCCAGAAGCTGGTGTTATAATAACCCACAAATGTTGTAACACAATATCACATACCATCTAAGTCTTGGGTCACCATCATTCTTTACATGGACAGTCATGGGCTCAACTTTTGCCTCGCAGTGATGAGCATGAATATCAAGGTCTGTGAAGTTACACTTGTGTAAAAACTGTGTGGCTAGAGGTTGTCATTTAGACAAGTGATGAATGGAATCACAATAATCTTTAAAAGTATTCTTGAAGGGAGCTTGAGGCATAGCATCTCCTAGAGTCAGCACTTCTTAAAACAACACCGTTAATGAATGCATGACAAAAGCATTTCATATCACCCACTCTAAAGAAAAGGCATTTTGCATCTTCTTGCCTCTTCCGTGAACTAGACCAACAGTTTTCTACCGCAATATCCTACCACATACTTCCAGTCGCTAAGGATAAAGCACATTCCAACTCACATGTTGAAATAGTGGCTCACCAGGGCGCAGCGTGGAGGGTTCTGCTTCCTCCCCTGACAAGTGCTATCTAAGAGGCAGCACCCTGCCTTGCTGTACGCCCATCAGCGTGTATAGCTTTACGCCTCTTCCCTTTCCTTTTCTGTGTTTACAGTGGGGCTGTAATTGACCTCTACTACTTCACACCTCCTTTCCCTTCCCGAAAGGCTGAACAGCTTCCAGGCTATAGCAGGACCCTGTCTTCCCACCAGGCTGACACTCATGCATTAAATTCTTTGACAGAACGCTTCATACACACAACTGTTGGAAGAATTTGAAGAATCTGACCAGCAACAAATGACTGGTTGCGTTAAGCTTTGAAGCTGGGAATTATGGTCCACTAATGTGCTGCTTGGGAGCTTCGGGGCTATTCCCAGTCCAAGCCAAAACCAAAAAGGATTTACATCCATTTCCCTCTTCTTTCTTGAAGTATATTCCAGGCTGAGCCACCAGTGTAAGACAGTAAGACAAAGACCTCTCAGTCAATGTAATACAGTGCAGTAGGGATTAATTTGCTCTTCCAGGGAAGGACTTTCTCAGCTAAAGAAGAACAGCCATCAACTGAAAATTCTGTTTTGCCTGGAGTGCTTTGCAGGTCTGGAAACTACTTTGTGTATTGGGGTGCCCATGAGAGTCTGGAGGGGCAGTCAGCCTTGAGAATGGGTACGTGGGTACCCATCATTCTGGGACTGGACTCAGGCTCCCGTCATGGCCCTTCTAAATCCTGCGTCACAAAAACCACACACTCAGAACTACTAATCAATTGATACCTTTAAAAATAGAGCAAGTTAAATTAACAAAATTCTCAGTTAGTGTAAATTAGCCTAGCCTGAATGGTTTCAGTAGCTATGCAAAACTGAAACAAGAGATAGGGGAATCTGCCCCAATATACAAAATATTAAATAGTAGAATATATTACGTATGTGTGTGTGTGCGTTCACATCCATGTAACTGGAATACTTTCACAGCATTCTGTTCTAACCTTTTTTAAACTCAACCTCAAAATGGACCAAGTTGATCAGATTTTGAGGATACCAGGTTTTATAAAAAAGACAAAAGGGAAAAAAGCTTGTAATGCATGAAGCTCTATCTCAGCAATACCGTTTTCTAACTATGGCAAGAAGTGCATATGGCTACTATTCAGAGCTGAACTGGAACAGATCTGAGGTTGGGTGACACTGACATGCCTCTGACAAGACGAGCCATTCAGAGATGGTGTCATTAAAAAGAATGCGCCATTTTCTGACACAACTGAATACAGTACTTTGCGTACCAAAAGACAGAAAAAATAGCGTTTTACCTAGAACTTTTTTCAGTTCTCTCAGAACTCCAATTGAAAACGCCACGATTCCTCCCAGCTACTGAATTATTCTTGCTTTTAAAACCTTCCTTTTCCCTTTAGCTTCTGATGATTGACTCTCCCTGTAAACTGCTTTGTACTACTCTGTATGGAGGACAGTATATAAAAATAAATTGCATTGAGTTTGATCCAAACATCATTTGACTCAAAATTACACTGAGGTTTTGGGCTGGTTTTTTCCCTCTCCCCATTTCTAGGTCTGACTGGCAAGCCAAATCATTTCTATTTGCTATCATAAAGGCTAAATAAAAGGGCAAACAACTCATTGCTGTTTCAATAAAATTCATGTTGTTATTTCAAAAAGTAGTTCTGCTTCGTCTGCCCCTGCCCCCATCTATTCATTCATACACGGTGCCACTTGGATCACTGATGTGTTTGCATATTACAGTGTCTGCAGAAATTATGGGATCAGGTTATAGCTCTTTTGGTAAACCTGATCACTGGAGAAAGAGTGAGTCTGTTGGAAAATTAGCCCTTATTTACAACACCGACAACAGTGAAAAGATGTAGCTTCTTGGTATGGTACTGAGGTTATTACCTTCCTTGTAGTAAATCTCGGGACACCCAATTAAAGTTAACTCACGGCTTGCAGCAAGCAGCCTGTAAAGTTTGCTGGAAAGAGCTGCCATATTGTCATTCAAAGTACTTTATATTAAACAGTGCAAGACAGTGACAAAACATCTAATTGTCTGATTACGCTGTAAGAATAGTTTCTTACATGTACTGAATTTTGCATACCATCAACGCATACAGACTGTGTTCATCACTGACTCACATAAACAAATAAAAGAAAATAGGATAGAACAATGGGTTTCAGCTACTATTGTTCCCAAACAGCAGAGATATTTTTGCTAGTACTCAGAAATAAACAGACCTCTTCAGCAAAGTGGGAATTCTGGTGACATCTAGCTCAGGAATGGAATTTTCTGTCCCGGTTCCAGTCCTGCATGACGCACGCGGTGGCCAGAGACTGACCATCTTCATGGCCAAAACCAAGGCACCGTGCTGAGAGCTATGCACCGGCTCAGAGGTGGTGCTTCTTGGAGTGAAAAGATTTTCTATGAGACGGCGAAGAAAAAAATGTACCCTCAGGCTTAGTATTTCACGTTTGCCCGCCCCTGGCAATGTGGGGTGAACCAGGTTGGGGATTAGCAGCTGCTCCATCAGAAGTGCTTGTGCATTTGCTCTTACACTGGAGAGATCCCATCAGAACTATCCGGGAGCCGCGGTGGAAGCTCAGACCCGGATAGTTAAAGGAAGTAGACACATTTCAGTTTCATGCCCAGGTTTATCCCACAGCTGCTCATTTGTCTGAGCAATACAACCAGCGAAAAAGGCAGAAGAGCATCAGCAAGGAAGCTGCGCTATTTTCCCATCAGCTTTTCTTTTCTGCTGATTAGGCTTTACCACGGCTGGCCTGCCAGCCGATTGCACAGACAATACATCTGGTACTGTGTATGCAAAACTAAACATGGGTAAGGTGCTCAGATTTCTTTTACTACAGTTTGTGGCAAGACAGAGGTAGAAAAAAGGGGTTTTGGGATATCTTCTGACAATAAAAATTTCAGTGGAGGCAGCTTTTTACGGTGCCACTACTGCACTGTGAGTATCTTCACTTGTAGCCCCACTTCTTCACAGTCCCAACTGTCAAACCATTAAATATAAATTGTGGCCTCAAGGGACCCTCTTTTCCAGAAGGGAGAAGCAATTTAGCCTCCATAACGCATCAGTCTCCAGCTTGTCCTCAAAGGGCTGTCAATTGTCCTGAATTATGTATAAAATCAATGCGAGGTGCCGTCTGCCAGAGATGGGTTGACATTAGCAATTTCATTTTCACTGAGGGGGGTCACAAGACCCAAATCTTCATGACCACAGAGTAAGTGCCCATTCCAACCCTACTTCTCTAGTTCCAAAATTATACCCATTTTGTTGCATTTTTAGAATTACAAAAAGGTCACAACAAGATGATGCTGTCATGAAAGACCTCTTTTAACTGCAATGGGCAAACTTACATGCTGTTGTCAATGGGGTATTGTTATAATCTGCCCTTTTCTAGTCTAATTTCCTGATACTCTTTATGAAACGGACATTCACAAACATGTTTTTTTTGTGGGGGATCCCACACAGTGTTATATTCAAGTAACAAAAATTAGCACTCTTAAGACTCGCAAGGACTTTCAAGTGGTGGAGAAAATCTCCCCTGCAATAAGACGCACAAATATGCAGAAGTACAACATATTCATGTGAGCTGGGAGGACAAATAACCTTGTGATGATCTTCAGGGAAGCCTGATGATTTATTTGACACTGATTATGAATCCTGTCCTTGTAAAATCACCATCACAGTGCAGGTGTATTGAATGATCAGGGACTGCAGCCCACAGACCTACAATAAATACTTACACGGCATATAGGTCGTGACCCAGCACTTTACTATATGCTTTTTCTATTGTATGTATGACTGGAGCAGTGTTGAAATCTAATTTCACGGAGTCATCTTTTCCCTCTCCTCTAGAATGGCAGCTGATCTGATATTCCTGTGACAGCTACTAAAGGTTCGAGTGTCTAGTGGTCTTTGAGACCATCAACCAACAAAACTGCCATCAAAATTCTCTTCCAAATACTCAGTTCTGAAAGAGATTTCTGTAAAAGCTCATTTAAATAGGGTCACCTGTCATCACAGCACGGTCCAGAGTTCAGCAACTTAGTGAATACAGTGAGTTGTAACAAACGTAAAGTCATTAAAGGACATTTTTCAAAAAGAAGTCAACTGACACTTGAGAACAACTTGAAATTGTTATATCAGTCTCCATTTTCTGAAACAAACATATTCGTGCTTATATTATTGGTTATTCAAGGTTGTTTAGCTTCATATACTACCGTATACGGCTGCAGAAATATTACAGACATAAATGTTTTCTCTGAGACGAATGCTGATTTGAGGGCATCCACAATAGGAGCATCTCCATTGACTCAGGAGCTTTGTAACTGAACCCACTTTTGAAGGGCTGTATTCTGCCACTCTTACTTACGCTCTGTAATGCATTGCTCCAGCAAACGATTTATTTTGTGAATAAGTGCAAAGGATTTGTGATCTGTTTCCTTCAGGACAAAATCTAGAGCTTTCCAGAGATTTTCAAAGCAGAACTCAAGAGGCTGTTTTCAAAATAATGGTGTTTGCTCAGCATGTAAAATACCAAGGCACCGTTCCCTGTTCCTGAGTATGGACTGGGGCTTTTTTTACATCCCAAACAGTAGTTTAGGCTTTAGTCTTTTCTCAGGAACAGCAAATATTTAATTAGTCATAGGACTAATTAACAACAAGCAACAAAAGGAAACACCAAAGCAACTAACTCAAAGTTAGAGCTCGGACTTAGACACTGTGTAGTCAGATTATTCAGGCTCTAGTCAGTGTGAATTCTTGCCACGCAAAAAAATGGGAAGATCAAAAAACTCGTCAATAGCCCAGAATTCTTCTGTTATAAGGCACGACAGCAGAGCACGTCTTTGAAGTTGCCTCTCCCATTCCATGAGGAGTTTTTAAGGGTCGGTTTTACTTTTTTTGGTTGTTTTTCTTGGTTGCCTTCATTCTGCCCAAATGAGGAAAAATCAGTTCTCAGAAAGACAGGGCACGGAATATTGCGTCCTGACTAGGTCAGGCTAAAAGATTCATTTTTGTTTATTTCTCAGTTTATCTTAAAATAACCTTGCTGAGCAAACTGCTCTTTATTAACTTCAAGTCAAAACATACCAGTAATGATTCTATGTTTTTAGTGTAATTCCCTCTAATCATCCTAGCACAAAAACTCTGCTTGTTTTTATAACTGCTTTATACAATGCCACCAGTAATGAATGTTCTAGAATTGGAACATAATTTTGATTATCTGGCCATTACTTTTGATTTATGGAGCACAGAGACAGCTGGGTTTTTATAAGCTCACCCTGCAGTACTGCAGATAACAAATGTAATGTAATAATCAAACCTCTGTAACATGGAACACAGAAGGGGTGGGCCCACAGATCTGTCTATCTATACATACCCACACCACATCAACAAATTTTATCTTCAGAAGCAGGAGTATAAAAGTAATTTGCACGATGCTACCATTCATTATTCATACCCAGAGCGAAATATGTTGCTTTCAGAACCAGTATTTAGGCTCTGCGGGAGAGGGTGAACCACCTGAAGGTGGTTTCACGAAATTACATAAATGCGTACCACCATGAGGTTTACAAATGCATTACGGTTAATAAAAAAAAAAAATCCTCCCAAAAGAAACATTATTTTAAGAAATAGGAATAAATATAAACCATTTTGAATGATGCAAAATCAAATTTTTTTTCTGTGTGTCACACAGGAAAATACGAAGTCAACAACACTAAAAGGAAAAAAAAATAATCAGCCGCTTCAAGGAAGAAGAGGTTGACCATTTCGTTCAGTTACAGGAGGTTGATCAAAGGTCTGAAAACAGCAGCAAAAGAGCTGGTTGCACAAACTGAAAACGGGGAAGAGGAAACCAGAAACATTCTCTCAGGCTTGCCAAGAGAACTAGGAAAGTAGAATTTGTTAATGCAAACCAAAGGGGTTTTAAAAATACATACTAGGAGAGGGAAATGCAGCAAGCACCAACAGTAATTCATAAACCAGAGCACATGCCCTTCGTTAATAAGACACAGACGGTCCTAAATACTTTCTAAAAATTAGTCTCTCATAACGTGGGGGCAGGAGAGGAAAGATGAAAGCAATGAGAAAATAATGATCATCTCACCCAGGTAGTGGCTGGTTGTAAAGGTGATAAGGGAATGGTGGGGAGGGCTGCGGTGAAACTTGTGGGTGCCCGCGAGCTCCAGGTTTCGCGTTTCAGGAGTGGTATGTGGGTGGCTTTTTTGTGCTCAGGGAAGAGGGGCAAGAGAGCTGTGACTACACTTAAATCCTCTGAGCGCCGGCAGTTCCATCACACACACACATAGATGGATTCTCTGCAGCCAGAGCTACACGGGGAGCAGTTCAGAGAGCACATGCCCACCACCTCACCCTAACTGATCTTTCAAAAAGGTCTATGGGGTTTGCGACTTCACATTATCACCACATTTCGTGTATGCTCTTCTGTGACAGAAAAATCAAAAGAGCATACAAATCTGAAATCTAAGTAGCTACTGTGTAACTGGCAATTGCTGCCTTTTTTGATGTTCTAGAAATCCACAGAGGTTGCAGGGGAAAAATGCTGTTGGGGACACTAAACTCTGAAAAGGAAGACAAGTCCTTCCAGCTATTGCTATGTTGAGAACACATCCTGCCGTCTATGGCAAAACAACCAAACCGAAACAAGACTAAGGCCTTGATTCTTTGAGGCTGTGAACCGAAGAATACGTAGAACCCGATTTGAGATTTGGCACTGTTCAACTATGTAGGTAAACTGAGGGCAAAAATTGGGAAAGCTCGGTGGTGGCACACACCCCAGCAGGAAAAGCAGCAGCATGACACCGGGACCTCCGGAGAAGAGGCTTCTCCAAGTCCTCCATTCCACCAAAAAAGCTGTTTGGCCAGTACCGAAGCAGCACGTTGGCCGGAGAGTGCCGTGTGTTGATTGATCCCTAACAAATAGGATGCTCTTTCCTGATCTGTACGATGGAAGGCACCTTGAGTCCCCGTGGGAAGCGCTTAGCCTTTTTTCCTGAGCCATTCTTCTCCTCTTCGGTTTCCCAGCTGGGCTTTGTTGCTAAGGGGAAAATTTTTTCATTATTCCTGACGCTTCCTCATTATTTCTGTGACATATATTAAGTCAAGGGCAACTATCCTAGGCTTTAGAGAAACTCCTAGAAAAGATCCTTCCCTACAGTAAGAATAAAAAGTAAAGCTTATGTAAAGAAATGTGAAGGAAATGAAAAAAGCAAGGACGTCATAGAAATCTAGATCATCTCTGGCTGAATGAGGAAAACTGCGTATAAAATCCTCCATTGTGGATTAGGTATTAAGGCATTTGAGTGACTTTTCTACATTTTATTTCAATAATTAATATTGACTGAGGTAAAAGCAGGGACTTTGCTTTCACATGACTGATCCAGAAAGATAAATCTGCCAAAACCTCACTACTCCCGCTAGAAGGAAGGCTCCTTCGGAAGGTGGGAGTAGCTGTGAAAGGTATGAATTGGCAGTAGCTTACCTGAGATATCTTGAGTAACTACAGACAGGTCTGTAGACACAGATCCCTTTTGGGGATGTGTGTCCCATCACCTGCCAGAAGACATTTTCCCTTGTGTGTTAAGGTGAATGGGACCACGGCAGAGTAGATATAAATGTTCTTCACGGTGAGGAGCTTGGTAGGGTTCCAAAAAATGCTACATACCAAGAAACAGAGCTCCCAAGAAGCAGATTTCATGTGGCTTTTAGCATCAGAGTGACTTTGCTACTTTGGCACCACAAGAAAATAAATGGCTATTTAAAATATTTTTGTTCACAACTGAGAAACTTCTCCTGTCTGCAAACCAGCGCAATACAGACACAAACATCCTCTAGTAGAAGTTACATGAATTTATAAACATTTATAAAGCAGAGTCAAGCAAGACAGAATAACTTGGGAGTAAAGGGAAGAAGTCTGCGCTCATTGTCTGCCCTATCAAACTGATTTATGTGAGTTTTTTGCATTCAGAAAGCTCAGTGAGCTTTACACCCAGCTTCTAACAGTGCTGCAGCACAGCCAAGAGCACATCACCACCAGTAAAATCACCAAGTGACAACTCAAACGTCACTCGGTTCAGCTACTCGGTGGGAGCATGATAAGTATGGTTTAGGCTGTTATGGGATGAGTATTAACATCCTTCACCAATACTTGGCAATTCCAGAGGAAACACAGGAAACTAGACCCACCCACATGTAAGGCTTCAAGTATCCACTTGAGATGTTTATTCCCCCAAAACACCTTTCTCCACCTTTTTCGTCCCTGAAGTTCAGAAGGACATAGGCTACGAAGGACTATAATTGAGAGAAAATACAAATCATAGAAAGGCTGAGATGGGAAAGTTCCTACGGCCTTATTTCTTGCCAGTAACTTCCCTTGATACAGCGTCTACAAGGCAGAGATAATACATTATCACTGCCAAATCCCATTTCCAAAACAGGCTGCCAGAATTTCCCAAGAAAACTGTAGGGTCTAAAGTTCAGCCAACCCCTTCCTCTTCGTGCAGTCCTCTGACGGGGATTTAAGCATGTATTATGGGTACAAAACCTGGTTGCGCATTTCTAGAATAAGAACCAACCTGAAGCTTGATGAAAAAGGATCAGTTCAAACATCTTTTTTTTTTATCTTGTAAAAGCATTTGAGATGCATAAAAATGATTTACCCTTTGTTCTGTTCAGTAGACTTAATGCTGACCTAACACTAGGTTTGAGAATCGTTGCTACTATTTCAAAGCAGCTGTAGATAGAGCTGGAAGATTGTCTGATCACGATAAAGCTCCTATTGCTGTGGAAAAGAGCTGAGTGCTCATAAAAGACGACCTCTGCCCCATTTTAACGAAAAAAATGTGCTATAGCCAAAACTGGAAACCTTTCACAAATCTTTCCCCCTCCGTATCTCTTTCACCATTCAATGTCAATTAAATAAAATTCTTCTAGCATTTCCACTTTGTTGGTTCCAAGAAATGATAATAGAATTATTATGCTTAAAAAACATTTTTGCATAAATGACAGAAGACGGAAAAATCAATGTGCTAAAAGTGGCCTTTTGCTTATTTAACATGCATTTACAGTTTAAATCCTGCCCTTTATAAGTTTTCCTGACTTAACTATGCAGAGCCAGGTTTTCTTTTTTATGTCCTGCTCTACATCCTTTTTTTCCCCACGCTGCTAATTAACATGGAAATAGTTTAAAGAAGGTCACTGACAATTTTTGACACGTTACTGAAAAATCAAGGCTTTCTGACAGCATCAAGCTATAGTTACGTATGCATGAGATAAACAATAGCCAGGTATGCAGACACTGAAATGTTACATCCCAGTCCGAGAGGACTGCTACCTCTCAACTTTCACAGGCATCATCAGGAACGAGAGGAAGAATGGAGATGTGCCCATGGAAAGGAGATACCTCACATGCAGCTTTAAGATTTCAGGATTTACCTCTGGAAGTCCCAGTCAATTTCTGTAAATTATGGTTTGAGTGCTGAGGAAGCACTGGGGCGGCACCACGCTGAAGAGCATCACCCACGGACTAACCCCCTGCCCAGCCTTCCCAGTGCAGAAGGATGAGGCACCAGTCCCGGTGCCTGGGATCCCCTCCTGCTGCTCCAGTTCTCTCAACAGACTGCGGAACTGCGGCTTTTCTGCCGAGTTTGAGCTTCACACTGCTCACAATTAGGCCCTTAATGAGTGTAAATGTACACATTAAACCTGAGCAGATTGTGGCAAGTGAAAGGCGGCGGAACTGCTGTACCTACTAGGTTTGCTTTGTTTGCAAATAAATCATTGCAACAGGTTAGAAACATGTTCAGTAATAGCTAATCTCCTAATGGGGCTTTTTGATAAAGCTCCGCGACCGTGAGCACCACCTTGAAGGACATGATCTGACACGCACTGAAGTTATCATGGGCTTGTCTTTACTCCAGCGTAAGAAAGTCCAGGTGGCAGATGACTGCCAGGATCTGCCATTTATTTTATTTATGCAACCCGCAGCATAATCACACAATCATTAAACTGTCAGTCTAGAAATAAGCCAAAAATGATGCAAGCTCTGTTATTCAGATAATCTACATCAAACCAAAGAGCTAGCCATCAATTGGGGAACTGAAAATTCGGAATTCCCAGAAATGGCACAGATCGCTTTGCTTTCACCTGGGAACTTGCCTTCCAAATCTGTGCCAAACTTTCTTCTATATGCAGATTATTTTCAGCCGAGCAGTACGGAATGCTAAAGCGCACGTAACTTCTGACAAAACTCAAATACACTTTGTGTCCTTTTTAC
This sequence comes from Dromas ardeola, assembly GCA_013398915.1. Lineage (NCBI taxonomy): Eukaryota > Metazoa > Chordata > Aves > Charadriiformes > Dromadidae > Dromas > Dromas ardeola. The sequence goes on from VYZM01005113.1 coordinate 262,556, forward strand.
TTACTATAGTCAGGGCTGCCCAGGTAGGACAAAAAATGCCAAACCAAGCACCAGATCCAAAATTAGCATTTTATTCAGAACGTTGGGGTCAGAGGTGTATCATTCATATTCTGGTACACAATACAGAGGCAAAGCTGTTCTCAGAAGTCTCTCCAGTTTGAAAGCTCCTTCCCCCTTCCCTCCCCGCCCCCAAAACATACTGTATATTTACTCGTGCCANAATAATAAAAATAAAAATAAAAAAAATATTGAGTACTCTAACTACAGTTCAACAATTGAATCAATGTCACTTGTTTGCAACCTGTTTTGTAAATACTTTATCCATAACGAAAGATATAAACATGCAAAAACCTGAATCCATAGTCCAAATAATACATACACGTGTTCTGAAGTTTCTGCACTTCTCCACAGACTATGCCAATAAAACATTATGTACACATACCATTTTTTACAGTGAAGTGGGAAAAAAATACTAGAAATTAAAAAAAAAAAAAAGAAAAAAGAAAAGTGTACATGGATTAAGACCAAAATGTGTCTAACATTCTAGCATAAGAAAAAAAAAAATCAATTCTGCTACAAACTGGTGATATGAAAACTCCCTTTATTTGCAACCAGCTGCATAAGTTTTAGAATTTTAGTGAAAAAAATCCCCTAACATCTAAAACTAGAAGTAATGTACATTGTTCCACCTCATGGCCTTCTCTCCCAGATAATAAAATTGTTCCATGAGGATTTTTTTTTGTTTCTTTTTAATCTCCTTATTTTAATAAAAGCAATGCGATGTAACAAAAGCATGTTGAAGCATATTGTGTTTCACCTTACTCCTCCCCACCCCAACATATTTTGTCTCTTTAATGCATCATTTCATAAATCAGTACCATTAAAGCCTTAAACATAAAACTAATTCCGATCTGAAAAAGGTACAAAAAGGCACATAAAATCCCAGTGCTTCTGTACTGTAAAATTCAAGTGTAACTGAGCTCAATATTTTTTTCCAAACAGCATTGGATCACTGATATTCCACGGAGCCCAAATTGGTTTGCAGCCTAAGCCAAAGCCTTCAGCAAGCACTTGTGCTAGTAGACTACAAAGTTAAAGCCTAGCTTCTGTATGCTTTTGGGGAATATCAGTTGAAATGTTTGTACTTGTCCAAAAACAAAGTTCACTTTGAAGTTCAGTCATCACCTCCACCGTACATATCAGCAAGTTTCTTGAAACGCGGGCCCCAGTCATTTAGGTAGTCATAGTCTTGCTCACCACCACTACTTGAAGAGTTAAGAGAGCTCAAGGATCCAGCAGTGGAGCCACTTCCTTCATAGTCAAAGACTAAGAGGGAGTCATACGGTGGGGCTGTAGGGTCATTGTCGGCTGCTTTAAGTCCCTGCAGGAAGGAGAAAAAAAGATAAAGTTCTGTATCTGAGAGAGAGACACAACATAACTGGAACATTGCAGTGCTGTTATTTATCGCAGAATTACAGAATCACAGACTGGCAGGGGTTGGAAGGGACCTCTGGAGATCATCTAGTCCAACCCCCCTGCCAGAGCAGGGTCACCTAAGAGCAGACTGGACAGGAACACATCCAGATGGGTTTTGAATGTCTCCAGAGACGGAGACTCCACCACCTCTCTGGGCAGCCTGTTCCAGTGCTCTGCCACCCTCAAAGTAAAGCAGTTCCTCTTCAAGTTTCACCACTTGAGAAAACCAAGCTCTTGTTCTTCTGCAATCCAGTTCAAAACAGGATTCATGTTTTTATAACTTCAGCAAGAACTTACTTCAATTCCTTTTAGCATGGCCAGGTTTCCAGCATTACAGCACTGGACATTTTGAATGTAGCTGCAAATATAGGTCTAACAAAACCTTTAGAGAACATCACAGTACCTGGACTGATGCTAATAAATACATAGTTTCAGAGCTACACAGCTCACAACCTGCGGCATGAGCAATATGGGACTGGTTAAACAGACAGATGGGGAAGGAGAAACAGGCATGTTTGCAAAGATTCACTTTAACAGCCATCTCACATGGCCAATAACACATACACTGACATTGCTGGCCTGCAGTCCGTCCGTGTGTGCCAAAAAGCCATATTTATTTAGTTCTGTGAAATTCATGTCCCTCTACAGGCTGCTGTGAGAAAAAGATACAATGCTGGCTTAAGCCTTATGTGCTTTGCCACAGCCATCCATAAGATTCCACCTGCTCTTCAGAAAACACACATACACAATGACATCGAAGCTAAATACAAGATTATAACCATTTTTGTTTCCTCATTTCGAAGTATTCAAGTTATCAACAGACGAATATTGGGTCGTCAGTAATTTTAAGTTTCTACTCTCTAGAGTTGGATAACCCAAACTAAAACCAACCCAAATCGAACAAGAGGAAAGTAGGGAAAGAACCACACTTCTTCCAGAGAAAAGTCTCTTCCCTCCCTATTTCCTTACACAGGTCCAACCCCAAACAGTAAGTTTAATTTTAGAATATGAGATGATTGCTCTGTGCTTATCCTGGGAAGATTTACAAGTTGCATATAAAAGGCTGAAGTCTGAAGTTAAAAAGCCCTCTTGTGTTTTGGACTTTTCAACCTTGCAGTTCCTTCCACGGGTTTAGCAATGCTTTTTCAAGTTCTTCCACTTTGAATAGGTTCTACTCTGGGAGAATAGATCCTCCAGAATTCTGTAAGGCTGAGCTAAAGATTTTAAATTGCTCACTGTTAATTTTAACCAGTGCTATTTCGCTGGCTTTATTTTTAATGTTTATTTATTTAAAGAATGCCTTTTTAATACTCTCAATTATTTGAAGGATTGAGTGTACCTCCTTCGAATTATTTAACATATTCTGTTTTTAGAAAAGTATGTTTTACTCTCAATTGTGTTTAGTCTAAATGTGACATAATGGAAACAGACGTTGATTTTCCTTCTAGAAATACATATATAGCTAAACCCATTAATTAAAGCATATGGCAATGATAAGGTAGAAAGAATCCTGGTTCTTTACTGCTTACCTAAAATCATTCAGAAGTGTGTAAAAGGTACCTAAAATGATTTTGCAAATCAGTGGTGGAAAGGCCCGGCATATTTATCAAACTAATGATATCTAATCAAGAACACATTTTTGACTTTTAAGTCCATGATCGTTTCATGTAGCACAACAACATCAAGCAGGTTATTAATAGCCTGCATTAGCAGCACAATTTTGAATTATCTGATAAGAATAATTGGTGATGCTTGTTATCTTTCTCTTTGGAGTTTTCCATCCTGATGGCCGTAATAAGGACACAAAAGATTGGAGATTCAGAAAAGTCAATAGCAAATGTTGGAAGACTTCCCTTATCCAGCTTCAAAGCTGGAAATAGTTCTAAGGCTTTCTCTCAATTTATGCTGCTGAAGCAGAAATGCAACTTTACTTCCTAGGCAGTAACTGGCCTTATAATATTTACATCTTCCCTTAAGCCTGCTTGGGGTGAGAGACACCCATACTTTTTGAACACAAGTGACGGGGAAGGAGAATAAATACCACTCGAGCTTAAGGAGTGCTGAGGTATGAATCCCAGGTATCAGTGCGTAAAAGTCATTTAGAAAGCCAGCTTGGAGAAGAAATGCTATTTCCCTGCAGTTCTGCCTAGTAACAGCCAGCCAGCCATGGGATATTAATTTCTCAAAAATCAGCGAACAAAACATTTTCCTACATCACTACAGAAATTTGATACCTATCGGCCATCCATGGCAAGGCGGCAGGCAGCCTCTTTCTACCTTTTTTTTCAAAGGGGAGGTTGGACTTTTTTTGCAATTTGCTGCTGGTATCATGATAGCATTTAAAAAGAAAACTGGTTTTGAGCTACCGACTTACAAGATACCATCTTGCTAACAAAGCCATTGTTTCAAAGGTTGTGCTTACATAGCTACGGGCCATGTTATGGAGGCGTTGACTCAGCTGCACAGCCCAAGTTACACTGACATTTGCACCTATCTTCTGGTTAGAAATTCCTCAGATTCACAGTATAAAGACTGACCTCAGCCTCTAACTCTTCAAATGACAATCAAGTTTTCGTGTGGCAAGTTACACACTAAAATGACAAAGAAATATTATAACTTTTTCACTTTCCCTCTGCTAAACGTATTCTCTGGACCCACCCAGTGCACTGTCCCGCTTTGCTGTTGGGTTCTACAGCATGTCCACAGCTGGAGTTACTGGATGTAAGCTTTGGCAGTGAAATTGGCTTATGAAGCTTCCTTTGGTTTCAGTGTTTTCACCGTTTTTGCTTAGTATGCCATCCCTTTCAGTGAGTGGTACCACGACCTGCTGTATTGGCCCAACTGAAAAGGCAACAAATGGCTGCCACAAATTGCTTCTGCCGATTTTGCTGCCACGGTATCGTCAAACGCTTCTGAAGGGATCTCTCAGTTTTTCCCAGATGCGTTCAAAGAATCTCAGAGCAGCAGAGTTGTTATAGTTACTTGGTTTACAGTTTCTTGATCTGAAAACCCAGAGTTTTTACTAGACAGAGAAGCTTATTCAACAACTGAATTGCGGGGGCACACACCTGGGTCTGGGTGATCCTGATGGGCGATAATGAACTAAGTCACATTTCCTTGCATTTCCCTAATGCACAACAAGCAGTCACAGAAGAGCCATGGCAGACTGCGTAGTAATCTCACTTTTTTCCTCTTCTTTTTTTTATATATGTCATGGTAACTTTCACTAAGGAGGAGATAAGGGGCAGAAGAGGAGAAACTACAGCGACTGAGGAACCAAATCAGTCCTCAAGACTGAGGAACAACGGCAGCCTTAAGTTATACCTTCCTTAGTATGTGTGGCATTCTCAATTTGTCTCAAATCAAGGGAGGGCAAAACCCTCAAAATCTTGAGCTAACATGAAACGTTAAAAAAATCTAATGCATTTATTTTCATTAATCCTACTACTTAATCAGATTCAGCAAACTTTTGATGAGAAGGAAAGGAAGTACAAAGCCCTACAGGGAAATACAAAAAAAATGTTTAAATCTGGAATCTTTTTTAACTTGACAAGAAAAAACAGAAAACATTGAGGGACTCTGTGCTACTTGGAGGTTCACTGTATCAATAACCGTTGAACTGAGAATGAACTGAGGGTCTTCCATGTCCTCATGGGATGAGACCTTTAGTTTGTAATTTAAATTCAGTTTACCTCAGGCTATGTCCTCTATTGATTACAAATATATTCTGAGCCACAAACTCCACCACAATGTAATTTGTTTAAGATTTCTAGGGACAGCATAGGTGGTTCTTGAAAACAGGATTAACAAAGCTACTTCAAACAGGCCTAATTTATACTGTCCCGCAAATCCTGCCTATTCTAACTGTTAATTATGCTCCACACTCTGCAGGTTATGTTTTAAAAGGCTCAAAATGGAAAACAAGGTCTACAGAGGATTCTTAATAACACATGACTTATTTCACTGACTTGTTTGTACACCAGACTGGAAGAAAAGGAGGTTTTTCCCTTCCCTCCTTAAATTAGAGATTCTTCTATCCATTGAAACAGACAAAACAAGAAAGTCCCCGAGGTCATTTAGCTTATGCCTGCAAAACATATTTTGATTATAAGGCACCTCTGGAACCTTCTTATTTTAGGAAGTTAGTAGCTCTGTAGGTGTTATCTTAACTTTGTAAGTGTTATAAAAATACTTGAAGTTTCTATCATACTTGTAACTTGTTTTTCAGCTGAGAAGTTATTAGACCACTACAAAATACTCCTACTTACGTATGTCTCATTGAGTTTAGCAGATTTAATACAACGGATGGCAGCTAGAAAATAATATACCAAGAAATAGAGTACTGCCAAAAGGAAAGAAACAAAACAACCCACTAGGTCTTTTTCACTTTTTGTTTCTATGGCTCTGTAATAAAAGTAAGAAGAAAAAAAATACCCTATGCTTGCCTGGTGATGGTAGCCAAATCCTCTGACATCTGAAACCAACAATCTATAGTTCTTTTTTGTCAAAAGTTGGAGCAATTCAGAGGCCAATCTGAACAACACTGGCTGCGTGCATGAGATGCTGCTGAGAATTCAACAGACTAAATTAATTTCCACACGTGAGCCAGCATCCCAAGGGATGATGCTGAGCAGCATCTCTGGGATAGGGCCAAGTCCTCCAAAGGTCCAGACTGATCTCCAGAAACGTTGCATCTTTTCAAACCGATGGGGTTTGATGCAGACTTTGCTACCAAGGTACTGACAAGTCGAAGGCTGCCTCCCCCTGCTCGGCTTGCGACTGGGATAGTTTTGCAGGTGGCTTGTGTTAGGGCTGCCCAAGGGAAAAATTATGGTATGACTTGTAATTACAGTGAAACAAAGTTCTTCGCCTAATGACGTTGAAGCTGGATGCAGAGAGATAAGAACTTTGCCCTTTCTTACCTTGCTATGTTGTTTTCACAGCTCAGCGTATCTTCTGTAGGAACTGCCCTAACAAATGTCTGGTACAGGTTTTACCCAAGCTATTTCTTCCATTTACTCCAAGTAAACCTGAGAGGAACTCACCAATTTGTTTGGGTATAATCTTGCCAGGACTGCAGGTGGAATTCTCTGAAGTGAGTCTGAAAACCTGTGCAGCCTCAATGTTTATGCTCTAGTTGTTGATAATTTGGAAATTTAACTGCAATGGTGAAGATTACTGTGAAAGACTGATATTTCTCCCTCCCCCCCAAATAGACTTTTTATAATCACATTTGCCATGGGAAACTTTAACATAAAACACAAATTAAGATGAAACTGTTTTGGAGAAATAAAATCTCCATGTTGCTCAGACTTCTGACACGACAGACAGATCATGGACAACTTTGCTTGGCTGCTGTCTGCTAGAGAGAGGGTTAGGTGGAATGCCCCACAGTGAAACGATACATTACTGTGAAATCCTAATACTTTATGAAAAAAAGAAGCTAAATATGTAATACTTGAAACAGAAACTCCCTCATATAGTTCCTTTAAATCAGAGGATATAATTAATTCTGAGCTAGCTTGCAGACAAGAAAACTGACACATTTTCTTTAATTTCATATATATATTTCCAAGGTTAACTTATTTTAGAGTCAATGACATTATTGATGTTATTTTACTGTGTAAGAATAGCTGGGAGAAGCTTTCTCTTTTGGTGGATGGCAAGGGGAAGCACAAAGGGAGGTATTGTACAGTAGACAGCAGTAAGAAAATGACTCCATGCTCATCTGTGCTGTGGTATAAACATATCGGGCTAAATCATGACAGCATATACTGTTTCTATTGCTCCACGTCTACACATTGATGCTATAATCTTCAAGAGTGATAACCTACTGTAAAACAGTATTGCAGGCACAGCCTGCTAAGTAATTTAAAAATTGTAGGACGCCGGTCAAACTCTGGCCCCTTTCTGGCTTTCCCGAAGAATCAAACTTATTCCTTGTCTTGGCTTTGTAAGAGAGCTTGATAGCTGCTTTGAGGACAAGAAAAAACAGGGTATTGAGGATTATGTTTTTTTCCTGACTGCCTGCCAGGTGGGTAGTGTCTGGTCATGGCCGTGTGAGAACAGGATGGGAAACCGATTGTTTGGAAGAAGACACGGAAGCACAAGGAAGTTCTTGTGTGCACGCTGCCCTGGCTAACAGTGTGGGCCTTTTATTGTCCCACGTCTCCACTATTTTCCAGCTGCTGATTAGAATTGTAATATTTAAAAAGTGCAAGGCATGCAAAAATCCTCTTTGTTGAGACATCTCTTTCTAATACAGCTCTTCCCCAAACCTGGAGTCTCTTAAAATACAATGTCTTACGAGAATATTTGTATGCTTCCTGCTAGTCATCTCCCTGTAGGTTTTTTTAGAATTGTATTGCTGTTTACCTTAAAAGGAGCAAACTCAATTTTCTGCAGCTTGCTAACACAAAAGACTTTAGTATATTAGCCTGACTTTTCTTTAACGCAAACAAGAATAAACACGTTTGCAAAAACAGTTCTGCAATACTCTGCAATACTTGTCAAGTTCTAGTTGCCAAGGAAGATATGAGAAAATTAGAGAAAAAAATTGACTATTACTATACATATATAGAATATAACTTATTTTTAAGTGGTAAATTTTGGATTAGTATTTGTTTCCTGTAATCATCAAGCACAGGAAACTATCTTAAGTACCACAGAACCAATGATTTAAGACTGACCAGTGATAGAAATAATGAAACAAATATTTGTAGGAGCATTTCTTTTAGAACTGTGAGTAATCTGGTATAGTCTGAATCTTACTTACATTTATCTTTATTAGATTGAAGAATCAAAGATAATGCAAAGACTTTTAAAGCTCTACGACAAGACAAGTATTAAAAGCACTTACATAACATTTAATTTAGCTGCCCTGCTCCCTAATCGTATTTGATGGAATTCTTTTGGTCTTATTGAAGGTACTGAATTTCCACTATTATCTGGACTCAAAGGGTAATGTACGAGGAAAATGAAAACGAACTTCTTCCATTATTAAATTACTGTGAATTAATAAATGAATTTAGGCTAAACTATAATTTTGTTAGACTATTTATTACTTGGAACCTATAGAATAATCCTGCTTGGAGATACTGTGGTTGTAGCTGATAACGTATTATGAATGTAATTAATACAAATGTACAGAAGTTAATTGATAAATCTTCCCTTTCTGTTTGAATGAGTTAATTAAATTTGCCCGCACTTTAAAAGAACATATTTACTTCTATCTAGCAAGACAATTTTAATTGTCTAAGTAAGTTTTAAAAGTTATTATGTTCAAACATAACAGCTACTCCTGCAGAGTACAATAAACAAAACAGAAAAGCTTATCAGATCTTAGGAGGAAACTCCTTTTCTCTTCTTTACCTCATTAATGAAGTCCCCAATGTCCCCAGGATGAGGAGCAGCTGATCTGACTGGATACTGAGGTTCTGCATGGATTGGCCTTTCATCAAGACGCCTGATTCCAACAGGTTTGATGGCATCTGGTTCCACAGTGTCAGGCTGCTGGAGCTGGCTCAAGTCATAATCCTGCAAAATATGGAACAAGGACAGTACGTTAGGAGAATGTCAAACAATATCTGTCAGGGGGAAACATGAGGAGAAAAAAGGGAAAATGCAAAGTATCGTTTCAACAGAAGTCCTATTTTCAGGATTGTAATGCTTACTGAGAATAAGTCAGTAACATTGTTATTTGCATACCAACAGGATGTTATTTGATTTAAACTCCCTGATCTACAGTTTTGATTCTATTCCATCAGATTTGTAGAGCTTCTCATAAGTTTTCCATTGAGAAGCAAGGATTTGAGTAGCACTATTAAGAGACTAAGCACTTTCCCTAGTAATGATGATTTACTGCATAGAGCAAAGATGCCAAATCCAACTCTTATTTTCTAAGCAAATAAATGCCAGACATTCTCACTCTGAGAAAAAGGCAAGCGCACTGCTCTGCAGCATTTTTATAATACCTTCAAAGAACGAATTTAAGACTCCTTTCTGATTTCATGTGGCTTCTATAATATGAAAACCAAAGGGGGAAAAATGTCATAAGAAGTACAAAGCTCCTCAGATTTGGTCTTAATTCTAAGTACTTTCTAGAGATTACTTGTGGATCTGTTCATTAAGTACTTGATGCCGCAGTTTCAAACTCTGGCAGACTGATGCAGCTCGCACAGCACTATGAATTCCAATAAGCAGTATGTATGTATATAAAAATTTTAATTAGATGAATTTTTATGCATTTAAGATAGATATGTCTAAATACTATTTGCGCAGTGTGATGCACTTCAGCATTGTCATTTACTGTTGTCATGTCCAGAAGGTAGTCATGCTCTAGGATGACTTTGCACAAGGCACTGGTAAAAACGCAAAACAAAGAACTTGGGCTTAAAGGCTTAAAGCAAAGCCACTCACGAACTACCAGTACACTGGGGCTGATGGCAACTCTGCTGTATGCTAGATACCCTGCCCCACAAATAATCCAAGCAGCTGAGGAGCATCCCAAATAACCTCCTTTATCACCAGCCTCTATTTTTCAACAGTGTTGTTCTGGTAAAAATCTTATTTATTATCTCAACTTGCTGGAGGCTGGCTGTGCAGACAATTGCATTTTCATTGGTTCCTCACTGGCTCCTAAAGGAAGGAATGCAAGCATTTACTTCTGCTGTCACCTCACGGGATGTAGGTCCTTTGTGAGAGTATTACCTACTGTGACCCCAAGAACAGACTTTTCAAGAGGAGAAGAGGTCAGTTGACAGCAGTGAAGGTAGTTTGTTGGTAGAATTGCAACTGACTATCAAATCCTCTACACCGTCTAATTTGTTACTCGGGTCCTCAGCTGACTGCACACAAATATATAGTCAAAAAAGGTGGAACAGCTCCACTGAGATCTGAGAATGCAGTTTCATATGCTTTAATTAGATTACAAGTTCCTTGGGGCAGAGCTGTAACTTCTACCCTTCGGTTCTTCATGTACCAAACAGAATAATAAGTGATCTCCATGAAGTGGTACGAATAGGAGAAAAGTAAACAGAACAGAACTTTCTATCCTTTCTCTTTTTATTACATAAAATAAATCAAAATAGTTCAGAGACATGCTATCACAAAATCCTATTAAACCGAGAAGAATGTACTTTTTAGAATTTATAAATATGTAAACACACAAGAGTGCTTTTCATACCCAAAAGATAAAGGCAGAAAACACCAACAGAGAGAAATGAAAAAAAAATATTTTTTTAGTATTAATTGTTTAATTATGAAGGAATTCTAACGGGTATGGTTAAATAACAATATAATAAAATCAGGAGAGCCTCTCTGGTCATTTCAGTTTTTTAAAGATAGTATGTTTTTTTCCCACCCAGTGGCACATGCATTCACTTCTTTGTGATTAGCGGTCATACAGAAATGCGGTATGAATCAAGTTAGTCAGTCTGGTATCGTCACATCTGAGGCCATCCTCCTGAGCGCCTGTATAGTTTGAGACATCTCCAGGCCCTATAGCTAAAAAGACAGCACTGATTGCCATCTGCAAGGCAACAGCAGTGTAGAATGTGTCCTTACATGGGCTCCCGCTTTGGGTTTGTTTTCTTTTCTAGAGTAATTTATGACACTGCCATCTAACCTTCTATCAGAGGAAATTTATTTTGCAGGTCTATTAGTGTCTGGACAGGAAGAGAAGATCCACTGTGCTTATTACCACAGACTCTCAAATCTCTCGTATCATTAAAATCAATGCTAACTGTACATCCGTGAGGTATGGCAGTGTCATCCACCATCTCCCCAAATTGGCCCAGTGCCGTGCAAGCACAGCATCATGCAATGACTCCAGCTGTTTCAAAATTCTGTCTAAAGCCAACTCTACTTAATTACTGCAAAGTAAAAGAAGGAAAAATGTTTTAAAAAGCCAAGGTGTAAGCTGTTTAGGGCTGCTGAAATTCCATCTCTTCACTCAATGCTGCATTCACAGATAGAAAAATAGGAAAACTTTTCACGTATTACCTAAAGCTCCTGAACAGACTTTAAGGTTAGTCTCAAGCAGTTTGTTAAGATATTAAATACAGAAGTGACAGTAAATGGAGAACTGTGGCACATCAGAGAGAGAACAAGACATGCTGGGGTAGGATGGGACAGCCAGCTTGGAACAACATTCTCGGTCATTATTTTTACTCTTAATTTCAGGACCACAAGTCAACAATGTTGTGTCTTTGCTCCATTTTTTTTTTCCATATAACCTGTTCATAACTGCAATCTGATGAGGCACAAGATTAGGCACTCCATTGGAAACATACTTGAGCAAAGGCTGTGAGTGTCTAATTCATATGGCTGACCATTTTTGTCAGAGGTATTTATTATTTATGCTGTTTAGCCCTAACTCCAGCAATTTCAGAACAAATACTTCTTTCCCTTCCTTCAGTTTGGATTTAAGCAAATCCAAAAACAGATTTGAGTTTTTCTCCTCAAACTTCCAGACGAGGTTAGATTGTTGATGGAAGCGAGAATTTAGTATTAGTTTTTCTGTGTTGGAAGGCCACTAAAACGTATTAGTTTGCTCCCATTTTGCATCTAGCAAACGCCCAGGCCTTTAGAAACCAGAAATTTAGACTAGTCTGATTGTCCAAGTCTACAATCAACAGGGAAACAGAAACCCCCCATTCTATGACAGGAATTTAAGTGAAGCAAGCTGAATGATCCCCTGTCTTTCCCCTTGTTCATAAAGGGATCTGATATTAGTGGATGAGACAATACAGTTACCCTTTAGATAACTGGTGGTTAAAGTGGTGACAAACTTAATGCTTTATCCATGTAACTCTCTTTGGTTAGCATCTCCGGCATCACTATTTGCTGTTGCTGAAAAAAAAACCCTGACATCTGTATTGAAGCAAAAAAAGTTCTGGTTTTGATTTGCTTTTGCTTTAAGAAAGAAAATGAAGTTACAATATACTAAAAAGGCATTTTATCACAAGTTGCATCCTGTGAAATTAAACAAGCTCAAAAAACCCCCCCGCAAAACCCCACCAACCCCCTCCCCTCCAAACACTGATCTTACTAGCTATTTGCTTAGTTGCAGACAGCTTTAAGCAAAGACTTACACCAGTACTAGCTCACACCTCACATTCCTGAAATGTGAGATCCTAGTGAGACAGTGCTAAATGCCAAAACCAGCTAGCCAAGCCCTAAAAATTAACCACCTTACCAGATGTGTAGGCAGAAGGGTCCAAAACCCCAAAAAGCACTGCTTTAAGAACATCTACACTGCTTTGCAGTTTGAAGCACAGTCCAAGTATCTCAACTTGAATAGAAGAAATGTCCAGAACAGAAGAAAAGGCCATTTTATATTCCCCAGTAACCATTGATTTACAGAGAAATGAGATAATGCAGCCTTCAAAATCTCTTCTCTTAAACAACTTCCTCTTGTCCAAGACAGCTGTTCATTTCACAGCACTTGAGTAATAATCCCTCACAGAGCAGTCATCAGTTACAGTAGTAGGAGAAATTTTTAAAAAAAGTACCTTGCTTTTTGACTGTTACCAGATTCTACATTCCTTAAAAAAAAAATAAATAAATGAAGGGATAGGCCAGGAAACAGAGTTTCTCAGAAGCTTCTAGTTTTATAACGTTAACGCTTTTTTTCTCCTGGATTAGCTGTTCTGGTTGTGTTTGCATTCTAAAAGATTTACTTAAGTTCTTGGCAGAAACTTAACAAAGTAAAACTTTTTACAGTAACTAGACCTGCTTTAAATGTATACTGGAACATTATAAAGCAGAACTGCAAACAACAGAATCAAGGGCCACAGAGATGATCGGAGGGCTGGAGCACCTCTCCTATGAGGACAGGCTGAGAGAGTTGGGATTTTTCAGCCTGGAGAAGAGAAGGCTCTGGGGACACCTCATAGCGGCCTTCCAGTACTTACAGGGGCCTGTAAGAAAGATGGGGAGAGACTCTTTCTCAGGGAGTGCTAACGATAGGACGAGGGGTAATGGTTTTAAACTGAAAGAGGGGAAATTTAGATCAGATACGATGAAGAAATTCTTTACTGTGAGGGTGGTGAGACACTGGAACAGGTTGCCCAGAGAAGTTCCTTCCCATCCTGTAAGTGTTCAAGGCCAGGCTGGATGGGGCTTTGTGCAACCTGGTCTAGTAGAAGATGTCCCTGCCCATGGCAGGGGGGTTGGAACTAGGTGATCTTTAAGGTTCCTTCCAACCCAAATCATTCTATGATCAAACCACAACTTACTAAAACTGTAAATTGCTGTGCATAGACGGGACTGACTTTTTTCCATCCAGGAAAACTCTGAGAATATTGGAATATAATACATCTAAATTGAACTTTCCACTACTGAGAAGTTTCTCTAACACTAACAGTGATACATTCTAATACATGCAACCTGACTGACACATTCATTAATGATTTATGAATCTGGCTTCTCTGTTATCTCAGAGCTCTCAGTGTATTTCCTGGCCATTCATTAGACTGTGTTGTACACTTTTAGGGATGTCTTGTTTTTTTACCTTGTACAGAACTAAAGCTTTGGCTATGCATGAATACAGGTCTAGACATATGACTAATACAAAAAAAGCACTACACCTGTTTCTCATTTTCAAAGGAAGCAGCCTTTGCAAAGAAATATGAAAGTTTAGATCTATCCCCATGCAAGAAATAATCAATTAGTCACCAGATCACTTAATTTGACAATGACAGCTGTGTCATTCACTGAACAAAATCAGCAGCCGTGGTCTAAGTGCACGTAAAGCAACATTGGCAGAAGTTTGCATCTCACCCACCCCTTTTACAGGATGATGCCTCAGTGTAAACCCAATTTTATTGTTGGCTTAAGAGAACAGAGCAATCTATGACTTTGGATAAAACACACATCCGGCTTTGCCTTTGTGTTCCAAAAACAATTACTGTCTACTCCGATAGAGAAATGGGATGGGGAAGGAAGGGAAGAAACATTTTACACAGCTGAATGTTCCCACCTGCCAAGGTCTTTTAAAAACAAAGAAAAAGGAATTGAAACCCAATCCTGCTATATCTTACTATTTTACCCCTGAACCCACCAAGCATCACCCTAAAAAACTATTGAGAAATTTTCACGTAAAATATTGCCCGAATTCGGCAAAAAGCTCCAACCCGCCCTAAATCTCACATCCACTGAAATAATGGGACTCCAAAGAAAGCAAAGCACAGAGGACTGACTAGATGTAGGCTGCAGGTCGGGTGCTAGTTAAAATGCCTGCACTAACAGTTGCTCTTTATTTGCCACTCACTTTTTGATTACTTTCTGACATATTGCTTTTCCCATTTGTTTTTATTATAGATGCCTCTGGAGCTTTACAAGTTAGTAATTTTTAAGATAACCAAGAAGCTAGATTATCTCTTTAATAATAAAAAAGGTGAAAGTTAAACTCCAGCTGCAGATAAAACACAATAACAAGCGTAGGTTCTAGATAGGATAAAATAAAACACAAAACAATTTTGTAATGGCATTATGGAAACATTAGTTTTCGTATGATGAGATAAAGATTCACCGAGGAATGACAGTAATTCCTCCACAGGAGCACTGCATGCGTCACTCATTCAAAAAAATGAAGTTAATGTCTTAGTAAGCAAACACAATCCCCAAAATAACTACCTTGTAATTATAATGTTTTATATTCCTAGGGATATCTTAGCAACAGTTATTTCATTCATTCTCATTAAAAATTCTAAACATAAAATATGTTCCAAACTTAATGCAATGCAAAATAAAGGTTAGAAAGTGAGTGATCTGAATAACACTCAGATAGGGTAGTGAAAATAAACTATACTCAAATGGATTTATAAAGTTCATCGAGTAGGTAAGGTCTGTTGTCATGTTTACAACAGAGGTTATGACAAGATCCAGCATACAAGACCAAAGTAATTTTAAGATGCACGAATACAAAGTTATGACAATAAGAAAAAAAAAAAATCAAACAAAAAATCCAAAGGTTTACTCAATTTGTTTTTATCAGTGACACACAAATGCTGGAACAAAGCTACCCTTTCTATAAAGGAGCAATTTCTGTTTAGAATTTAGAACCTGTCACATAAAAAGAAACCCTTATGTTTTTATTTTTAATGCTATTATTACCTTTAAAATAAGTGCTCTTTTCTTTCTCTATATAAACGTAATAAAACACGACAAAATGCAAGCTACCAACTAATGTCTGAATACATGTGTAAGAAAATTCGATGTAGGACAGAACAAACAGAATCCTTACGAAGAATAATACTTTGAGTAATAGTAAAATCATTTCATTAGAAACTCTTGCGCTGAAGAGATCTGAGGGCAAGATTAGAATACAGGTTCAAAAGAGCTGATCTGCAATACTATCAGAGCATACCACGCACTTGCTTAGGCAACTTGTTTCAACTGGACCACCTGCATGAGCAAGCACTACTGAAATTCAGAAAACACTACAGAAACTGGCTCAAAGGAGATGAGAGGATCATCTTGTGCAATGAGATCTATACAAAGGCAATTAAATGGAAAAAAAAATGTATCACAGTTATCAGGTTGACATATGCTGCACATATCCCAGTCAAGCACCCACTGCCTCGATGTAAATCACACGAATGGCCTGAGATACGCGATGAAAACGAATTAGTGATGCTTATGGGTTGTGATCTGCTGTGTGCTTGAACTATGCTGCAGACTTGCTAAGTGCTTTAACACTTAGCCAACATGAGGTTTTGGTACTTAGAATTGACAATAGTGTTACAAGTTGAAAGCACACCATGTCAGGGGAGAATATTTGTCATTTGTATCTCACACCTCCCCTTTGCTAAACAACTACAAACTCTAGATCATGCAGTCTATTAATAATCAAGACAGTCACTAGCAGCTTCATAGTTTGTACCTAAACTAGGCACATCTACCTCAGGATATGGCAAACCGTAGTCTGTGTTGTGTCGTGTCCCCCCCCCCAATTGCTGCGTTAAACACTCAGATGGAATTAAACAAAAAAAAAAAACAAACCACAAAACAAATCAAATAATCCCACAATACTTCCCCCCTCCCCAAACCAGTAACCAAACCAGTCTCACTGACTTCTGTGGTTCTGACTTAAAGCCCCTCATGGCCCAGCTCCTGTAAGTCAGGTGGCCAAACTGTTAAAACTAGAAAATATTGAACCAAATCCTGAGAAGAATCACAGACTTTCTGTCTGGAATACCTCTGCCCCCTTCTCCTTCCTCCCTTATCCGCAGCTTCTGCTAGTACTGTGATCTTTGCTGATACCAGGAAAAAATGTTTCTGCCTGAGATGAGAGGAATGCTGTACAGCTTTCACAGCCAGTTTTTCAGTCCAAATTTCTGAGAAACAGTTTAGGTGAAAAAAGTCCGGAACATTTCCGGTGTTGACAATGCTCTTCAGTGGGGAGCAGGATGACTTCACTTATGACCCACAGCTCAAGAGCTTTTCTGGTTTAGGGAATTAAAGCATTTTTCTCAACCGCTGTGGAGATCACACGACCCTGTGTACATCATGCCAGACTAGAGGAAGACTATGAATCATTCAAGAACCTCAATTTATTTTACAAGCATTCAGTCTGTCAGAGTGAACAAAGCAGGCCAAGATGGCCTCAGATGGGATTAACACGAGGCCTTCACGATGGAATAAACTGCTCTTTTACGACAGACTTCACATAATAATTCCTTGGAAATGCTAG
>VYZM01005113.1:279773-295280 GCA_013398915.1 Dromas ardeola
AAAAGAAAACCAAGCAGGAATTCCACCTTGTTGTTGAGAGTCGCTATGACTCAGAAGAACTAGCTAGAATTTGTAACTCATCAAATTTGTTGCAGGAGACATTACTCTGATAGCGTGTACAAAGAGTTTGAAAGGAACATGCCAAGCATGCTTTAGGAGTTTCTGGGTCTGCCATGACAGCTAAGAAACCCAACGGCACAGCTTCCAAATAAATAAACCCTCTTGAATAAGTAAGTTACTCCCAAATAAATAAATCCTCTTGAATAAGTAAATTACTCCAAGCGCAAACCCACAAGTCTAAAAGTAGTTTGGTTCAGGATGCAGACAGTCCTAAGTTCTATCACTCATCTTCAATCCCTACCAGCCTAAGTCAAATCACCTAAAGATCTGGAATAAACAGGAAAAATATGAGCCCACACAGGGTAAGTCTTCAAGTATTCATCAAGAAAAACAGGCAATTTTAAGAAGGCCTAAGTAATTTGCTTGCTATAAACAGAAATAAGTAATTTTAAAAGGTACAGATTATGCAAGTATCTGAAGCTTTTAAAATGTTTTCGCTGAGATTCACAGGAAGCTTTGAGCATTCCCTTCTATTTTGCTGCAATAGATGCACCCTGGGTTGGACGGTTCTGTTCCTGAGTCACCTTGTGCACTGCCTTCTACCAAAGCTGCTTGTTCAGTCAATCCTGATAGCATGGGGGAAAGTGCACCATAAAAAGTTAGTATTGACATTCGGCATTTTCTTCTGTCATTTCCTGATGACTTGTGGATGCAAGGTTGACGTGAAATATTTTTTCTTGATTTTAATAGAACAGTGGCAGTTTTACCCTATGAGGCCTCATTCTGAAAATAGATTTTTGATGGCAGTCTCATACTTTTTTAGAACACTTCAACTTTGACACTTTAATGATTACTTTAACTTTGACAAAAACGCAGAGATCTTTATGGCCAATGCCTTTTGCCCACAATGTTCGGCACACAGGTTTGCTTGTACAGTACTTTGCTAAGCCACGGTTTGCAGAAATGAGAGTACTACTTGTAGGGAACTTGTTGGGACGTTTCAAAAGCTTATCATTCCAAGTTCTTAAATCTCACATAAAATGCATGCAAGACCAAATAAAACCCATCCAGATAAAATCCTCCCTCTTTCCCCTAGGCACAGGAGGTGAGGGGGACAAGGAGGGAACCAAGAACAAATGAACCTAGGAATTGTTATCATCTGGTTAAGCACAGGCAGAAAATAGATTTTACAAAACGTCAAACCAAAATAAAGTAAAATAATCTCCCTGAAAAGCAAGACAGAACTTATTTCCATCATCCACTGTAATCAGAAATCTAAGTGCCTGTGCGAAAAATCTGTGCGCTCTATTCAGCCGTTCTGGACAGGAACAAATTCCTAACTTTAGTGCTGTGGGAGTATCTAGCCCCTTTTTTGCCTACACAGTGATCTAAAACTCTTGCTACAGAAGCAGTTATAAAAGCCTGCTATACTTTGTACAAGCTTTTATTTTCTTTTCCTGCAGTGGTTTTTACATTTGGAGTATATAAAGACATTTTAGACCCTCAGACACTATGGTCTACTGCTTAATGGATCAGGAAAGGGACTGGTGTACCTGAACTACGTGGCTGGCAACTAAAACAATTAATTTGCAACCGTGGCCTTAAAATTTGTGTTTAGAAAGCAAGCAGGGGTTTTGTGGCTAAAAATCATTCAATTTTCTATAAAGCTCTTAAACATCTCTGTGTCTAGCTGCTTCCTCTGCTCACTGTGAGAGGCAATGATCCTAATTTCACATTTCTTACCACTTTACTGCTACTCCACCCATTGACAGTTTTTCCTTTCATTGCGTGCACTGCACGATTCACTGCTGGCAAAAGGCTGCATTTACGGACGGTGTACATCCTGCTCATCTCCATGGCATGCACACAATGTTACCTCCTGCCGCACTACCCTGACTATACCTCTCTCAAAGACAGCATTTTCACTGGAGAGGAGCACAATACAAGATCTTATGAGGAACAGCTGAGGGAGCTGGGGTTGTTTAGCCTGGAGAAAAGGAGGCTGAGGGGAGACCTCATGGCTCTCTACAACTACCTGAAAGCAGTTTGTAGCGAGATGGGGATCACTCTCTTCTCCCAAGTAACAACCAATAGGACAAGAGGAAACGGCCACAGGTTGTGCCAGGGGAGGTTTAGACTGCATATTAGGAAAAATTTCTCCACTGAAAGGGTTATCAAGCATTATAAGAGGCTGCCCAGGGAGGTGGTGGAATCATCATCGCTGGAGGTATTTAAAAGATGGGTAGACGTGGTGCTTAGAGATATGGTTTAGTGATGGCTTTTGTCAGTGTTAGGTTGATGGTTGGGCTTGATGATCTGAAAGGTCCCATCCAACCAAGGTGATTCTATGATTCTAAGATGGGCAGAGGTGAGACTTACGCACTGTTTGTAAACTATCAAGTATTTTACTCTCATTGTATGCGCTTTCAACAATGCTTAAAGTTTCTGATTTGTGGCACAATCTCTCCCAACACTACTCCAGCACCACCTATGACTTCCCAATGAACGGTATATACTCTGAGAACCTTACTGACTCTGTCCTGAGGGTTGTGTGGACAATAATTAAAAAAAAAAACCACATGAAAATTGCTGAACAGATTCTCCAGAGAACTGTGGGTGAACAAAAGCCAGGAATATGTGAACCAGAAAATTAGTCCTCACAGGACTGAGTTTTCTTGATGTTTTTCAAGCTTGCAAATCTTCTGTGCAAGAAGAGATGCACAAACTAAATACTCAAACTATCTGTGTACAAACAACTGGAATACATAAAGACTCAAAGGGCTATCTTCCATTTATTTGGTAACACAAGTGATTTTCCAGAACTGCATAAACTGACGTTTCCTTTCCAAATTGCTTAAAAAGGAAGTTATGCAGAAAAGCCAGGAAGTAGGAACAGTACTTGGGGAAATGTAGGAAGCATGGAAATCACTAAGGGGAACACAAATTTCAGACAAACAAACTAACGAGCAGAGGGAAGCTACAAATGTCTGTGCCAGTGAAGGCAGACACTTTTCAGGTAACTCAACTGCCAGATCACTGTGACTGGGAATGTGTGGAAGAATTACACTTAATTTTTCAAGGCTTTTTACTGGAAAATTTCTTAGACTCTATTATATGCACTGGTCCATTTGTAATTATTACACTTAACTTCTACCACTAATAATGTGCATAAATCTACTGTTTTGTCATGTTCATAAAGCACTTAATAAACCTCATCTGAAGGAAGGTAATTGCACTGCTTGGAAATTCACTAACTTGGAGAGAGAGGGGAAAAAGAAGCTATTCTTAGCATATATACACATCACTCCTAATCCTCTGACATATCAGCAGTGGTTCAACCAGAGGTGACGTGAGAGTAAATGCATACGGCACCTGCCTGGAAAGGTATTTGAATAAACACAGATGTGCCTTGACAGCTACTTGAAATATAAATACTTTCCAAGCTGAAATCCCAGTAGTGGCAAATCTGTCAATAGCCAACATTACTGTACATCTAGAAAGGCATTCACCCACCACTAAAATGGTCATATTTGGAATAGACTATATTAGGCACTCTGCACTGGTGATTCTGTACAACAGGACCTCAGACAAGGAGTGAAGAATGTTTACAGATTGCAATGAGAGTGAACGTTAATTTTCATTTAAATGTAACAGCCTTAGTTGCAATATGGTCAGAATGCTGTGACTGTAAGTGGACAAGATACTGGTTTTACATCTCATCCAAAAGGCAAGCAATTGGTATCTCTGGAACTGCAAAAAACAACATGATAAAGCAATGTTATATTTCAGGTTTTTAAAACATTAATTACTGCCTTCAGTATTTAACGCATAATGTGTCAATGGAAACAAAACAGATAAATTCTAGAGTGAAATACAAATCTCTATGTGAAAACCATTAACCATTCCTCACCTGATCTTCTTCTCCACCACCTTCTTCATCATATTTCAGAATGTTGTCCCTCACATCATCTTCTGGATCAATCAAGAGCTGCTTTGCCTGACGCTCTTTATCACGGCGTTTCATCCATACCACGAACATTAAAACTAAAACTACATGGCAAAAAGGGAAGACACAAAACCACATCTTAATTCTGACGTATATCCACAGAAAATTGTACAAATTTAGTATCAAGATTTAAAAAAGAAAAAAGCCAAGAAAGTTGGCTTTGACTGTTCTGGATGAGGTTGTTTTTCTAAAAAAATAAAAAAAAAAAATATAGAAGGCAGCTTAAGCAAGAGATGTTTAAACTCCGGTTACTATAGGCAATTTGATTTGGAAATCAATCACGTTTTCAAGGTCATAAGTCACAAATGCATTCCACATCTGCAAAATAAACTTGTCATGAAAATAAGTAAGGAAGACCAAGCTTCATAAACCACTGCATTCAGAAGAGAATCTCTCCAGTAGTGGCAAGAATTCTAAAAGAGTATATTGTTTATATTTTTTCCTGCTATGTCTCAAGAATATATATTAATTTATATAGTTTAAGTTAAATTCTGAATGTTTGAACATCACCAAGCTTAGGCTGATTTGGCATACGGCTCAGTGGTCCATGAGAACAGACCATATTGTTGCCTAAGTTTAGATTTATCTTTAGAAGCAAGAGGAATCACGGTTAAGGAAAATGCAGTGGCATTTAAAACTATATATTTTTAATCTTTAATCTCAACAATTTCAAGTTATACTGTTAAACTGTTTGTTTACAAACTAAAGCTGTTAAAGAAAACCAAATGAGAAACAAACCAGAATAAATGTGAGCAAATTAATTTCTAATACAATAGGCATGCTTCCAATTACAACCACCTTCACGGAAAGAAATTCCAATGTATCTAGAATCATAGAACGGTTTGTGTGGGAAAAGACCTTAAAGATCATCTAGTTCCAACCCCTTGCCATGGGCAGGGACACCTCCCACTAGACCAGGCTGCTCAAAGCCCCATCCAACCTGGCCTTGAACACCTCCAGAGATGGGGCATCCACAACCTTCTCTGGGCAACCTGCCTCCCCATCCTGACAAGAAAGAATTTCTTCCTAAAATCTGATCTAAACCCTCTTTCGGTTTAAAACCATTACCCCCAGTCCTATCACTCCACTCCCTAACAGAAAGTTCCTCCCCATCTTTCCTGTAGGCCCCCTATAAGTACTGGAAGGCCGCTATAAGGTCTCCCCAGAGCCTTCTCTTCTCCAGGCTGAACAACCCCAACCGTCTCAGCCTGTCTTGTCAGAATGTCAATACATAAAGACTATCTTAAAAGACTTGATAGTTTCAATAAGGCTCTGTTAATTGAATACCTAACATTTTAAGAGTACCTTGTATCGGGAAAATAATTGTACTGCACTTGTGTACAGCCACGGGCTTAGCCAGGCTCAAATACTTTTTAAATTTTACTTTATTTTATTTTTTTAAAATTACTCCTTTCCATCATTGGCACTGGACTGGTGCACAGTATACTTTGAACAGGTTAATCCCTTCCTTGTGTTCCAACACAATCAGAAATCCGTTAACCATAATGTGTAGGAGAGCCAGCATCTAATTTACTACACTGGAGAGACACTTAGTCATGATGTTTGGTCATTTCCCTTATTAAATGCACTTAACACAAAACCAAAATACTAGCACAGCTTTAGGGAGTACTTAAACACACATGTCTCTGTTCCTGCACGGCTGCCTGCTTGTCGGACCTTATATGAAGGGCTGTGATGTATTACTTTCCAAACTCATCAAATAGCCTACTTAGATTAATCCGAAGCACAACAGTAGTAACACTGGAGCCCACCTTAAAGGCAGTTACCCGCTGTGGGTGGCATCAAACCACTAGATGTCTGTGGGATAATCACATCTTCAACCTGGTCACTCACTGATCTAACATAAGTGCCCACAGGCACAGATGGAAAATCTCTTTCACAAACCCACTGTGGGGCTTGACTGCCATGCTAGTGCTAGTTATTATTTGCCTCATAGCCTCCTAATCCTTTACCTTCAGCAAGTTTTCATACTTGTCCAAGACATTAAACTAAGCAGCACCAACTCTTGGACTTCAGTCTTTAATCATTCCTCCATCTTTGTCAAGGTACATGGAAGTAAAACATAAGATGGCACTTACAAAATAGGAATAGAAGAGTTAGGATTAAGAGATGTAACTACTCACTGAGCAAGATGATGATACAAAGCAGAATTGCAATGATGGCACCAGTGCCCAGCCCTGCCCCAACGATCCGGTCAACGTCAGTGCAGTCTCCGTTTATGTCACATTGGCAAACTTTCACTTTCAGCACAGAAGTGCTAGATGCGTGTGGATTTCCAGAATCTGTAATTACTATGGGCACATCGTAGATACCAGCCTCCAAGAACCTGATCCTTAAAGACAGCTGGGCGTGATCACCTGTGTGTGAAAATAAGGCACTTTTTAACAAGTAATGTACTGCTTATGTGGGTTTAAAACATTATTGGCAAAAATGGCTCATCTTTGAACTCTGTGTTAATTTATTGTTCAGCCCACTACATGACACTCGGGACAACAGACTTCTTATTGTGAACATCTTTTCTTAAAATTTCCTATTCTTTGGGCAACTTGCACTAAGGTGCTTTCCTATTCATATATATTGTAAAGTAACACCAAAGTAAAATACAGAAAAGCATATGCAATAGCTTCTTCCAAATAATTAAGACTTCTATAACGTTAATTACCACTAATTCGAACAATGGTCCAATTCCTCTTAATACTAGCAGGCGTGTCAGGCAGCTCAAAGGCAAACGGCCCTGCATTTGGATCTATGTCAGGGTCTACAGCAGTGATGTTAATAGCGTTAGGCTGTAATGTTTCACAAGTCGTGGCTTCTTTCGGATTCACTTGGGGGGCATTATCATTGATGTCCAGCAGGTATATCTGAAGCGTGCCAGTTCCGCTCATTGGGGGAATTCCTTAAAGAAAAGAAAACTGTATTGAGCCTGTTTCCAATTGGAAAGTTACTTAAATTAAGCTGTATCAACACTTTTCTATTACCATGTACGTATGTTCACCTCAGTTTTGGGATTCTGTCTTTACCAAGCCAATCTGTCACTCCTCCTGGTAACACACACATTCTTATATAGTCTATCCTCAGAAAAAACTTCCCTACTCAGCAAAATTCAGCCAGTAACTGCAGATCCACACATCAGGGACTCAACCACTTTACTGACCAGACAGCTAGTTCCTCTCCAGAGACAGGCCACATCAAATGCTTCAAAGGAAAAGGTGAAAAATTCTGATAGCTTATCCTCTGGAGAAATTATTTTGTAACTTTAAAGACTAACCATCAGTCTTTACCACAAGTGTGCTATTTAAATTCTTTCTAATACTGACTTCCAGCACGCTACTTCTAGACGTTCTTGCTATCCGTATATATATATAATGTGTGATGCTTTCATAAACCTTGCTGAAGTCACACATTTATGTGAACATGTGGCACTGAATTTCTCAGTGTAATTAGCAATCCTTCTTATTCCACCCCTACCCCCATAATCTTCCAGTTCCATTTAATTTTTTTTCTCCAGAACAGAGCCAAAAGGATAGAAATAGTTGATCTAGCTTTGCTATCCTTTATCAGTTTGCAAAATTTTACCGTTTGTCTTCCCTCCATGATAAACAGCCCCAGTGTATAATAATGTGAGAACGTTCCTAGTTGCACCTGCCCATCTTTCTGGTATCAGCTATGAACAGTACGGCACTCCAGCTGAATTCAAAGGACGCATCCCTGAGCAGAGACTGCTAATTGTCATTAGCAAACTGACACTGAAAAAGACATGTTTTTCATTTTCCTCTACGCTACTGTAACTTGAATGTGGAAAAGTACAATGCCCCTCCCTCAACCCCATTACTCCACATAAAGTCCACTCATGCTGTGCATTCACTCAGTCTACTGCACGCCTCTGCAGGTTTTTTCAGTTTTCTGTAAACTCGACTAATGTAACTAAATCAGTGCCTTTCTCCAAAGAATTAATTTTCAGCCCATTTCCTGAGTAGCTGGGAAATATACAAAGTCTGATACTAATACAGACTTCCGACTGGATGTATTCTAAGCATATCTTGTTTTCTGCCCCAGTAAAACTGAATGCCATTCGACTACACAGAAGAAAGCTTTTTGAAAAAATATACAATGTTGATACATACCATTATCAGAAGCAAGAAACGTTGCATTATACATATTGTTTTGCACATATATTGACTCTCGGTCCAAAACAGCTGTAGTAGTTATTTGTCCATTAACAGGGTCAATTTTCAGCCAGTTTGCAGGATCTGAAAGTTTTGAGTACCTGTGTATTTGATCACAAGATGCGTTATTTATCTGCCAACATAAATATTGACAACAAAGACAGTATTTTAATTTGTATTCTGAACACATATTTGGAATTTGGAGACAATATTTCACAAATTTCCATTTACTAAGTCTTCTTGCTAAAATTCTTGAAAACTCTTATTAAAAACAGTCCTACATTTAGATTCTTGAAGTGCTCTGCCATATAAATAATCATGTAACTGGAGTAAATCATACAATTACCATAATCTATACAACCTGCATATTCAGACTCAATCACAGTATTTCATTAAGGATCTTTCTTGCTTGTTCTGTACCGAGAGTTGTTCACACTAACTTTTATCTTATCAGAACACTGAGAACAGGAGAGAGGTAACAATGGATAAAGAGTGTTAAAGTAGCACTAACTCGCATTATTCTAGCGCTTCCAATATCACTTAATTTTTTAGAGACCCTGGTTTCACTGCATGCTCCTCATCTTAATTTGAAACAGGAGTATCTTTCAAAACCACCCTTCCATCTAATAAATTAACTTTTGATCTGTGCAAGCTATCTTAGGTCATTAAAAATGCATATATCCTTAAGTCCTCATGCTATGCTGTCTACGATGGTTATGTCCAGAAGTGAGCAAAACAATCAGCAACAGCTAACCAAAATTAAGAGAAAATAAAATTGTAAGAACCTTGATTTTGGAAAGAAAGACAGAAAGTCCTGGAGTTTCCTCCACATGAACTAAAAAAGCTGTTGGATAAGCTAGGAACCTAAATCCTGGCCCAAGGCTAGTCGTTGTGCCTCAGCTTTGTGGTGAATGACCATGTTTTAAACGAGGTATGTGAAAGCATGCTTTTAAGATTTCCACGTTTTATCTTCTTCACTTTTCTAATTTAGCATAGTTTTAGACATTAGGCAAATTATGATTAAATTACTATCATAGCTATCAGTACAAGAGTTCACAGACGGACAACAGCAGCACTTTGCATTGCTGGAGAATAAATGAGAAGAAAAACCTTCAGATTTGGTCAGCAACCTGTGGTTTGCTGCTGTATCAAAATTACTGGTTAATTTAAATTGCAAATAATCTTAGTTCACACAAGCATGTGTCTGCTCTGACTGAATTTGATGGGATGACACATATACACATGCATAACTTCATTCTACCTTGACGTAGCAGGACTTAGCATTAGAAGATGATGTAGTTTACAGATCTATGAATGCTGGTCAAGTCACCTTCTCTACAGCCAAAAATCTCTTTAGAGAAAGCTGCATAAAAGCTACAGGAGGTATTGGTATAGCTGTGTGCTATGGTAAACGCAGTCATTTTGTAAGCAGTCTCTGCTCCCCACCCACTCTAGAACATGGATATTGCATTCCAGTTGTTAAGTAACTGCAAAATGTTAATACAAACCTTAGAGAGGTTTGCTGCATGTAACGATCCGGGTCCTGAGCAGTGAAAGTTGTCAACATGCTACCAGCAAGTAGCCCTTCTTCTTGACGTACAAGCTTAGGGTTTGGAACAAAATATGGGCTCTCGTTCACATCAATGACCGTAATGGAGACGGTTGCTGTTGACTGGGGAGGATGCTGAATCCCCTTAGCCAAAGGCACTTGATTTTCCGCAGCTACGGTAAGTACGAACATCCTGTTGGTCTCGAAGTCAATAGGCTGGGAAAAGCAAAGAGCAGAAAGTGTTGACATTTACTTACAATAGTGAGGGACATACAATAACATTTTTACTTTAAAGCACATTTTTAAACATTACTTGCACTGCTTTTCCCAAAAATGAACACAGAACCTAAAGAGAACGCAATCAATATAACACCTCAACAGGAGACCGGGTTAGGGTTTTGCTTAGCAGCAGCAGCAGTTCTGAAGTCAAAACAGCTAGAATTCTTGTCATTCTTCGGTTTAACTTACTCTGGTATTGCCGTTAATGGTAATTGAGGAAACAAGTAATTTAATCCGAAAATGATACAGAAACTCCCAGCTTTGTGCCAGGCACTCGTGTGAGCAGATGTGTCTCCTCAGGAGCCCTCCTGAGGAGAGAAACCTGCCTCTCTCTGTTATGACAAAAGTTTCCTTCAAACAAGATCATGACCACACCGAGCCCCATAGATCAGGGATTCCTATGCCCTTAATGTTTCACTGGAAAGACTCTTTGTAATCCCAGCTAATCCCACTGCTGCTATACCATCTTCACAGTCCAGACAACCTTCAGTTTGGGGACTTCCTCACTGAGCCAGAAGTCCAATTTAAGGAGGAGTAAAAGCAGTTTGAGGCCAGAGTTTCTCTGCGGTGCTGCATAGGTGTGAGGCATTCCCTGAGACCTGATTTGCCTTACTACTATGCACTGTACAACTCGCACTGGTTCTAGACTTGAAGGAAGCCTGTACCTTACAGGGGGACAGCTGGCACGTAACAGTATGAAGTCAGTGACAAGAGAGAATCCAATCTTCATTACAGGTTGACAGATCAACTCATTGCACTGCCAATAAAAACTGTAGGGAGGCTTCCAACTCTTCCCATGTCTGGGTGCTTAAAGGAGTGCTGCTGGCCAGACTGCAGAACTGCCGTTTACCACCTCAGCCTGATTTTTCCTATGCTGTTTAAGAGCCTTTGATTTCAGATGGCCCCCTTCCGAACAGGCCCATCATTCCCTTGTATTTGTAGGAAAAAGTTCCTTTTCCAGTGAGGCTCCCACATGCTGCTACTCTGCTGTTAAACCTGGTCAGGTGAGCAAAGCACTGAGATACTCAGCCAGTAGAAGGGATAGAATTTGTTAAAAATAAATTTGTAAGTGAACAAAACTATATCAAACAGGTTAGAGATCTGGAATCTTAGGCCTGCCTTCTCTTTATAGTACCTTAGTTTAATCTGTGTATTTTTAAAATTTACTTTTCCAGATGGTTCTAGTTTGATACCATTCCTAGATCTGAAAAACATGCTTATGTGCCTAATTGCAAAGCACAGACACTCACATAATTCCTGCTGGAAGACTGCAATATAACAATTGGTACCTCTGGGGATGCGCAGCTATAAAACAGAGACAGTTCTTAAAAAAAACCTAGTGCGAATTACCACTATAGCTGTATAAAAATTGTATCTTTTTCTCACCTAGATACTGAGAAGATTAAGAAAAAAAAAATAAAGAAGGCGGGGAGAGAGAATGTTTTAATTTCCAAATGGGAACACTGGCATCTCACACTTGACTTCATAAGTGGATCCGCCAGGCCAAACCAGACAGGCCAACTCAGAGATGAGACACTTATCAGACGGCTGCGAGGAAAGGTGGCTACTTGCCTGGCAGGTTTAATTATAGAACCACATTGTTATTATCACTTGAAATAAGTCGCCCCTCAACACAGTGCTGTGCTGGCTAGAGAATAAAGATAAGACAGGTTATTCCATACAAGGTATTTAAGTGAGGTTTTAAAAATAGCCAGTCTTTAAAAGCCTCTTGTAGAAGTAGCCTCCCATCTTGACTGCCTATATCTGTTCCTTTAATGGGAACATGTTGACATAAAACCTGCAGATAACAAGCGTGACTACTAATGGAGGCCAGGAGGTAGGAAGCTGTTTCTTTACACTAGCAACAAACAGTAGGCAAATGCTTTTTCACAGACTAATTCCTATCTTTTGGAAAATAGAGCTTCAAAATCTGTCATTTTCAACAACCTCATCTTGTTTTTTAAAACTGATCAATTGGAATGCTACTGATAGCATAAGCAAGAATGCTCCAAGAGATGGATGGCTTACTTCTACAAGACAGACAGTGCCCATCCATTTAACTTTCCAGACTTCTACTGGCCTCAGGAATTCACAGTTTTCCCCCCCTCAGTGTTCTCCCACTTCTTCCATCTCTGCTTAATTCTCTGAAGCGCGAGCATCTCTTACCTTCACAACTGTCACCAGCCCATCGTTGCTATTGGGATCAGTCAGGATGGTGAATCGACCCGTCGGGTCTCCTCCAGTCATTCGGTACATCGCATTCCATGCAGGCGTGTGGGGCTGATCTTTATCTGTTACCGTCAGATTTGCCACGATCACATCCACCCTGTTTTCCGGTACTTCCCCGTAGAACTGCAAAAAAAGAAGAAAACATTCTACCTCGGCTACAGAAACACACAAGAGCCACGCCATACTAAGCATTCATCATCGTTACGGAGCGCATCTCTCTTCACTGGAGCTCTGACAATTTAGCTAACGAAGTTTACCTGAGGCCACCCAGAAAACTGATGGTTTGATTGCCTTGTCAGCTTTTGCCTTTTGGCCTAAGCAGAGTACCGTAACTAAGGGATATGTATTCTGGACGTACTTCAATTCTGCCTGTCAGTACACTATTTAGTAAGTAATAAATATTTACTGTCTGTGAATATAATGAGAAAAGCGGGGAATGGTTACAAATACGCACATCCTTCAGTTACTCCCACCCTGTACTTACAGTCATGGCGGTGAACTCTGGAGGATTGTCATTGACATCTGTCACAGTGATGACAGCAGTTGCTGTGTTTGAAAGACCATATGTTGGGTTTCCTTCCATGTCCGTAGCTTGAATTATTAATGTATATTGTTGTACTTTCTAAAACACAAAATGACATCAACATAAGTTTTAGACAAAACTAACATTACCCTAGGACAGCAGGTGTTTCTGAAATTGCACTTCGCTAAGCAATGGAGCCTATCACACTGTTTCTTCTAGTTAGCATCACCCGAAATGACAGGAGCAAAGTTTGTGCCACAGGAATACAGCACCAGGTTGCACCTCACTACATGGAACTACTGATTTCCTTCAAGTATCACTGAGATGAGGACAGACCGCCTGCTTCCTACTCTCAAAAATGAAAACCACTTTATACAGTTAATGCTACTCTCACAGATTTAAAAATGCTTTTCAAATGGGGAAAAGCATAAGAGTGCAGTTTACACTAAAACAGGCTAAGTCCTCAAAAGTATTTAAGAGAACTGAGTCAAGGCAGGTTCGTTGGCCAAACAGACACAACTGCCAAGGTTCTGTTTCAGCCGAGCCCAAGTATAAAACTGCTGTTGCAACTTCTTGCGATCGCTACGGAAACCGAAGATGTCAAGGCTAACGATGATGAGTAAGGGCACTGGGAGAAAGGGGGAGGGAGCAACCGCATGGGAGGGAGCAACCGCATGGGTTATTTCCATAAATGTTAAACACGCCGTCCGAGGATGGCCGTCTCCTCCTCCGCCTCCCGTTGCTGTGTGTGCCAGCAGTAGTGGCTCCTCTCTCCCCGCCGGGCTGGAGCGGGGCCAGGGCTCCCCCCAGCACAAGGAAGACCTGACCACAAACTGGCTTACTCTTTAAAACAAAGTTGATGAGATTATGTTAAGGAAAAAAAAAAACAAACCAAACCAAACCACCAACTAGAAAGATGTTTTTTTTGCGTAGGTGCTGAGAAGTTGATTTTAACTCATCGACGGTTTCTACCGTGAAATGCAAATATTGCGCATGCTTTTCCATTTACCAGTTCAGTTTCAAGTCTGGCATTTCCCAGCTCGGAGATAGCTGAGTGTTTGCATTCAGTTCTTTCCAAAAAGGAAACGCACAAACATAAGAAGCTGCTATTACTTTGAAATACCACTCTCATGAATGGTTTACTAACATTGGCAAAAAACCTTCTGGCAAAATAAAGAAAAGCACAGCTTTTTCTACTCGGTACCTTATCTTCTCCCACTGCTTAAAGACTGGGCTGTGTGACAGATAACTTCTTATGGAAATTGTTTATGAAAAGGGACTATGGATATCCATACAAAAAATACGCAAAGACAATTCCACTGATAATGTCTAACTTTCTTCCAAATTTTGGCCAGACACGACGACAGACATTAGAGATTTAATGGTTACGCACACTTCCAAGCAGGAAATATGAGCCATTGAATTAAAACAAGTTTTTAAAATAAGCTATATGAATCTTTATCTCCCACTGAAGATAATTTATGCTCATGTCCTCTTTCACAAAGGAACCCTTACAAACACATCTCAAATCTGTACTACTGCATATGTGCCCCACAGTTCTTTAAAAAAGCAAGATTAATATTATTTATACAGAAGTGCAATATATATGTTTAATAATGCACAAGTATGTATATGAATTCTGGCTTGGAAAATATACTCGCAAAGTGACCTTCAAAGGGCTTCAGTAAACATCCTGAAGGTTTCCTTCATGACACCAACAAGAGCAGCAGTCACAAGGGAATCAAAGAAATACTTTTACCACTTTCATCCAGGAAAAAAAGAAATAAATATACACTTTACTTATTGTGAAGCAATAAAATCTAGAGCAGTATTGAAGCAAATCTTGCAGCCAGATGATTCTACGTTATTGAAACAGCAGGTGCTTCTGATTCTTCTGGGTCTTAACACATTGATCCCAAGAAGCAAATTTCATTAAGGAAACTCCATTATTATTACACGGAGACTGCACTTCCGTACAATCTTCTTATTTATTTCCAACAGAAACAGCACACTAGAAGTGCCCGAAAAAGTGCCCCAAAACACAACGTATATGTGGTTTTGTTTGTTTCCTTCCCCTTCCAGCACTCACATGCAGAAGATCAACTGCTGGGAATGAAATTTCAGAAATCGACAAGGGCACAACTTTCCAAGCCTGGGGGAACTGAGGGAGGCGGCTCTCCTCTTTTAACCGCAGGTTGAGAAGGAGCCAGGAATAAGCCGTGTCAGCAGCCTGCACGGAGGCTTTGCAGCAACACATCCGAAAACGAACTGGCAGCTTCAAGACAGAACCCAGACCTCATCAGGTCACATCTTTCCATTTCAACACAAGCTAAATAAAAGAGCACTTCACTGAATTAACCTCACGTGAGGTAGGAATGTCAGTGTGTAAATTTAAGTACCCTGCCTGACTTTTTCGGCACCTCCAGCACTAAGGCAGATGTTTTAATGCTGAAGTGAATTCCACAGCAATAGTAAGAAATGAGAACAGCGGGATCTCATGAAAGAGCATCATTTGGGACAGCAAGTGAAAGACGACTTCTGCCTTTAGCCGAGTCCCCTACTTAAGCAACTGTCCTCCTGCGTGCATTAGCACAGATAATGCATTGTGCATGTTAACCTAAAATACTAGCAGATGAGGAACGCTATCAGAGGAACTACTCTTTTTTTTTTTTTT
>VYZM01005113.1:295317-325838 GCA_013398915.1 Dromas ardeola
TACAACACTTACGCTCCCACAAATCATGGGTCACATAATTTAAGAATTTAAAATTGCGTCTACTATTTTATGAGCCTAACTACAGCTTTAGAAAGGGCAGAATGGCTGAAGCGCGTGGCCCAGCTGAGGTTCCTGGGCAACAAGGAAACTTGTGCAACAAGGCACTCCCCAGTCCACTGTCAGAGACCTGCTCAATTCAGATCTGGCTTTCTAGGCTCCTGGTCATTTTAATTTAATTGACATCCATGAAATGACTCAGGAAATGAAGGAAGCAGAGCAATGGCTTGGGAAGGAAACCATTTTATCTCGTATTAGTCTAATTTAATATTTGAATGATTTAACATTAATCATTAATATTCAATATCTGCAAGAAATGTTTATAAATACTCATTTGGGTATCAGTACAGTGATCCATCAGGAAAACTGATAGCAAATGACAAGGCTTTTCCAACTGTTAATGCAAGGGCCTAAGCTCCACAGACAGCTGTTTTCTTCCAAGCTAAATCACTCCGGTACAGCTAGTTACTAAGTAATAAAACTCAAGAGTTATCGCTATGTCCTTCTGAAAGTTCACCTGTCAAAGATGACCAGGGGATTTTAAAAACAAAGGCAAAGCTGCCCATCATTCTTTTAATTTAATAGGGCAATACAGTAAAGTTCAGGGTTTTCCTCTCCTCAAATCCATCCGCTTCAAAACCAACTTAGATAGAATGAACGTTAATAAAACTTTAAAACTTAATTACAATATCTAACAGCCAATATCTAACAAATCTCCTGATTGCCCCTTTCAAACTGAAATGCATCAGAATATTAACAGCCAACCCAGAGCATCAGAAAGTATTTTTGTTCTCCATTTTTTACATAAGTATAAGCAAACAGCTAAAAGCTGAACAGCAAATCCAGTTTAAAAAAGCTTCAGATTTAATGAGCTCAAATGAGGTTAGTAAAACAGAAGTTGAAAAAACATGTGTTGAAGTAAGATTTGTTTGGATTTTATGGTTTGTTTATAAAATAATGCTTATCTCTTCTTGAGTTTTCAAGTGGTTCAAAAGCACAGTTAGTCCATGGGACAGATCTGGAGTTGGGAGGGAAATATTTTAATTCCCACCTCACAGATGGGTGAACCAGAGCGGAGGATCTGGCATCTTCTTTCTCCAGTGGTGGGCAACAGTGAAGAACTGTCTAGACAGAACAGGACTTGCCCAGCATGTAGCAGGGAATTATTGACAGTCAGAGATTTTTTTTTTTTTTGAAGTGTTTGAATGTGTGTCCAGGCCTTGAGAAAAGTACCTACCTACACAGTTTCTAATACTGACTGGTTTATTTCTTAGCCACGTGCCTTTCATATTTTAAAATCAGTAATATTTTTCCTGGTTTATTTTAATTAGTAAAATTCAGATCAGGGAATTACTACAATTTCAGCAACACTGCATCCAGAAGATTTCAAATATTTACCACCTCTCTGTGAAGAGCAAGGAAGAGGACAGAGGGAGGACAGAAGCTCTCCTGGAGCTTCCAAAATAAAAGAAACATATAGTCAATTCCATTTTCCATCTATTCTTTGCCTACGGAGCTCAGCAAGTGGAAAGGCTTGTAGCCGAGGAGCACCTCCCATCTCAGCACCCAGCCGAGCACCTGAGGTCCTTATCTGCACTGCTCTGTGTGTACCTGTTCCTTAAAAGCAAACAGGGTTTTGAGACAAGATCCTTTCCACGATCCCATGGAACCAAGTGTGACATATACAGAACACTCGGTCCAATTTTTTTTAAGGGAGAAAGTTCAGACCAGGGAGGAAGAGAAGTATTTGTAAGTTACTAGCAAAAAACGTGCTTATTCACAATATTAAGTACAACCCAGCCTATGGGATTGAGACCTGCCATACCTCTCTATCAAGCCCAGCTGCTACGGTGATAATGTCACCAGTCTCGTTGTTGATTGTAAACATGTTTGGAGAGGGGCTGCTCGGGGCCTGTGACAGGATTCTGTATCTCAGCATCCCATTCTGTGCATTGGGATCATCAGCATCGATGGCAGTAACGGTCATCACGTAGGTTCCTAGCAGCAAGATAAATAATTGATGTTATATAAACAGTTTACTCAGATTACACAAGATCACTTACAACCAATGGTCAAAGCATGTATTTCTTTTGGTAAACTCCGCACATTCCTTCTCTTACTTAAAACAAACTGGTTAAACCCAAGACTCACCAACAGCGTAATTAAAATACATAAGAGGAGATAAAAATACTTTGTGTTTATAAAATATCAGATTTGCTTAGAACTGAAGAAGCTCCATAAACAATGAAATCCTACAATTCTGCCACAAATAACATTTCTGTAACAACAGAGCTCCTTACATTTAGCTAAAAATGTTATTAATTGGGCCAAGGGAAATATACTTAGTTTTCAGAATTGGTGCACATACTGATAGTGATTGAAAATCAACGTAAATAATACTCTCTTAAAGGTCTTTGAGATGCATGTTCTTTTCATCTGAAATGCCAAGTCAACACTGCAAAGTGAGAAAATACATTTCTTGTGCTAACCTTTCTGAAGAATTCATTTTGCACTACTGACAAATTAAGAAAGTGGTTTCAGCCACAGTGCAAACTTTAGTCTGAACCAATTAGAATTTTAATGAGATGTGAACAACGTTTAGGGTTTTCTCGACAATTCAAATGAAACTGTTTGATTTCAAATCCCAGTATTTCCAAAGCCTCTGAGATTCAGAACTAGAACCGGATCTGCTGGTATTTCTGAAGTCTCTAATACCCCGAGCTGTCAACTTAATGAATGTAAATGGCTATCATGAACATAACTGTAAGAACTGTGACACTATAAATAGGATTTTCCAAAACAGGAACCTAAAAGTCATATTCTTAAAGACTGTTCTGTTTTAGTTTATGTACATAATGCTTGCTTCTTTTGGGAATTAATCCTAGCATACTAAAAAGTGAATTAAAAATAAGGTGAAATAATAAGACAGTATCTGAGATTTTGGGCATCACACTAATATGACCCCTTTGAAAGTGTTGCAAGGTCTGAAGCCACCTTCTTCATCACCTTCACCGTTACTGCATAGACTTTGAAAGCCCATGTATTACCTGGCTTTGATCCTTCAGGGACTGTCCCATTCCAAACCTGGTGTAAGAATTCAGGTCTGTTGTCATTCATATCAATGACATTAATAACAATGTCAATAGGATTTTCCACCTGGTTTCCATTTACATCCACTGCATGTGCTCTCAGCTGCAAAAATCATGAAAAATATTAGAATTTGCACAACATACAGGCACAAATAGATACAATAATGTTGGCAGGAAGTTTCAGGCCAGATATTTTTAGCTCAATGTATTTTGTTATCTTCCATTGCTTCCTCATATCGACAACATTTGAGTTTTAAGGTTGCTCATGGAACTACTGTTCAGACTTCTAAACTGTTCTAAGCTGCAGATTTACTTCTTTGATTTGCTGAAAATGATTTTGAATCATGTAATTTCGATTAATACCAGTGCCTACTGTCATATATAAATCTGGTTTTAGTAATGACCATTAGAAAGCAGACTCCAGAAATATGCAGATTTATATCAAACAGATAGCAACTTACTAATAATCCATAGGGAATGAACACTGGCATCACTTTCAAAATTTCTTTACTGATATTATGGATATTGAATAGACATGAATGCATAGATAAAGTGTATAGAATAGACTTGTGCTACCTGGAACACCAAGACAAGGTTTGTGATAAATCAGTCAGTAAACACACTGAAATGCCAGGCTAAAATTAAGCTAAAGTTTATGAAGTGAGTTTCAAAGATACTGAGACACTTAGATTTAATGCCCTGATTGTCAAAAAGGACCGAGTAACTACCTTTGACAGCCAGGTTTACCTAAATCATCTTAAATTGGACAGCCAGAAAAAAGGAACACAGTACTTTCTGAAAATTTAAACCTATGTATCCAGGCCAGAACCAGACAATCGCTAGGCAAAAGAGCAACTTTTTCCTGTTGTCAGTCTTGCTGTTGCCCATTATATATATTTTTATATATGTGTGTGTGTGCGCATGTACACACACGCATGTGCATCTTTTGGCTACAAACTTGTTAGAAATGAAAAAGAACTCATCACTCTGGAAAATGACTCATAAAATTTAAATTCCTAAGTCAGTAAATCTTGAATTGCCAATGCCAGTAAAAATCTTATAGATGCCGGAGCTGTCGTGCTCTTGTGAGAGGCATTCCCCCCTGCCTCGCCCCAGATGCCTCCTGCTGCCTCCTCTGTTTGGAGCAGCACTCGAAGGGCTTCCTGGAGCGTAAGGCAAGGAGTGTTTTAATCCACGACGTGCTGGAAACACTCTCTAGGAGCTGAGTGACTTCTCTAACGATTTCAGCATGGTGTCTCAAAAGCAGAGACAACTTTAGGTCACAGCCTGGTCTCCCCCCTTCCTTCAAACCTTTCTTTTCCACTAATACTGGAATCCGTGGTATACTTTGTCAATTTCTTTAGAGCAAAGAATATCATTTTCATAAGCTGACAGAACTAATTTACAATTCCATTAAAATGCTTAGATTTGCCCCTGAAAATGAAAATTGGTAGGTTATTCTTCCCATCCATTTCTCAAATCACAGCTGCTGCAATTCTAATAGCAGTCACATCCTAATTTAAGTTGCTGAATTAAAAGTAAACTTTTGGAAAATATACAATACAGTGGAGACTGTGATCAATGGTCTGTATTTGAATTATAAGCTACAGTATCAATATTTCAATCTTTTAAAATTACTTTATCTAAATACATTTAATCACTGTTTACATATATTAATGTATTTATTTAAGCTGCTTAATCATAGTAAGAGTTAGCCTTAGTAAGTACAATAAATACAAATCTGCTACAAACTCTTCAAAATCATATCTCATAGAAAACTAAATGCCGGCTGCTCAAGTCATGTTTGAAGCAGATGTTAATCTTCAATTTGATAATCTGATTTATGGCAAATTAAACTCTTACATGAAAAGAAGCAATCTGCTCCCGGTCTAAAGGCTTCGTCACAGACAGCTGTCCTGAGATGGGGTTGATGATGAAGATGCCTGTTGGAGGTTGGTCAGCTCCTGGGCCAGTCACACTGTACCGTAGCGACAGGCTTTTATCACGATCAGACCTAATCTACGTGCCAAAGAAAAGATAATATTTACATTAGCTACAAACAACCAATGGATGGGACTGCTGCCGAGACAAACAGCGGCTCTTTTTTTTTTTTTTTTCCATCTTTAAGCTAAACTTGTAAAATAATTACTCGGAAAATGGTATGAAGTTAGCATAAAGTTTGAGGTTTTCAGCTGCGCTCTTTGTCAGAAAGCTGGTCAATGAATTTTCAGGAACATAAAACTATCCCTGTTTGTTTCTCATAATAGGATAAATTGTATTAAACCAAATCAAATAAGGATTCTTGCCTTAAACAGAATCATTTAGATCCTTGAGAAAATGTATACTGTCATAAAACTACATAAGAAATAAAAAGTCTGTTTTGTTTTATTCCCCCTTCTGTATCTTTCCAGACCAGAGCTATAGACTCTCTGCTGCTACCGGCAGTAGCTCTTTTGAAACTCGCCATTTTTGTTTAAAGACTGAACTTTGGTTTCTTCTTCCAAGGGAAAAGTTAAAGGACAGTGGATCTGTGAGGAGCAGGTGAATCACCAGCACTGCACAACAACAAAGCAGAGCAAAAATATATCCTAGCAACTCGGGCTAATGCTCTACCAAGTTCCAACAAACCCTCACAGAAGTTGATCATGACCAACCAGTACGATGGTTGGAAGCCCTCTCCTGTGCTGGGCTCCTGACAATGGCCATATCTGTGCTGCAGAATCCTATGGAGCAACTAGTGCCCTCACCCTGTCGCATCCCGTTTCCTCCTGTCTCCTGGTGCACTCCTCCTCCCCCAGGTGGAAAACTTCAGTGCAGAAGACTAGAGAACTCCTGAACCACCAGAGATCCTCCTTAACCACTTAAGGAAGTTATCACGGCACTTACCACCCGAACCAAGGTCACCTTCCACCAGTACAGGAGGATAGGGAGAACTTGAAAAGAAATAAAATAGAAAATGCAGCCCAGCCCAATACGCACAGAGGCAGCAACATAAACCAGCCCAAAAGACTCTGATAAACGTTTGGACTATGAACAAGACATCGTTCACACAAAACCTCTTCAAGAGCTCTCCAAGGGACACTGAAACCACATTTCTATTAACTTTCTTACCCTAACTAATTCCTGAGGAAAAGGTCCTCTGGAATTTTCTGGTAGGTTGATTGGAGGAATAACCCAGTCTCTCTTCTGCCTCTTCAGAGGGCTGCTGTGCTTGTATTGTTGCCATGGAAATACGATGTCTTCAATTTTCTTTTGGTCCGTTCCCAAGTACAAGATAAAATTAAGCACATGTTAGAATGAGAATTACTAGTAGACATTGTAAAATAACTCAGATACAATTACATAATTGACTGAAAGGCTGTCTTTCCTCTGTGTTCATAGAATTGTTTTATTTGCATTCACAGTGCAGAATGAAAATAACCAGTATTATTTACAACTGCACTGCAAAATTTTAAGAACTCCTTTTCTTTTTTCCTTATTCAAGATGGAGGAGAAACAGAATTATAAACCATTTATAATGTGGTACTACTGTGTAAACTATTCCGCACTTTCTGAAGAGTAGTTAATATTTTGCAGAATTTAATAGTATGCCTTTATGTATTTCTCATTAGCTAGAACTTCAGTTCAGGTAATGTGCTACTGTGCATTAAATTTAGATCTGGGTGTGCTAAAATATAATTTGAGTTCCAAGAGAAGTTTAATACATACTGGTTAAGGAATGTCTCAAATATTTATGACCCTATTAAATCCCATAGAATTAATGCTGTAATTATTTTAAACCTATGTCAGCCATGATGGATGCAGTAGATGACCCACTTTACACATTGGGCATTAATCTCTGCTGGGTGTCAACATTCCCTTCCTATTCCCTTCTGTATCTGCACTCATTTCAGCCTTTGGATGCCAGCACACATATAGCCATGCTAGCTTGCGTAAGGGTGGAGACAGAGCAACAAAAATTTCTTCCAAATCTTTTAAGAGAATGACTTTTTTTTAAAAAATCTAATCAAATAAGAGTAAAAACAGATGCCCAATTGAAGACCAGATTCCACAACTCTAGATTCTGCTGATGGTAAGGATGTCTGACCTGGATCTTTGGAAAGAACAGGGCGTTCCCTGGCATACCAAAGCATCTGCTCTTTTACTACACTTTTACAGACAAAATGGCAACATTACCTTTGTTAAAAACATGCCATAGAAGATTTAAAACAATCGTCAAGTAAGCAAACAAAAAAATGAGGATTATACAGCTTTGGTCTCCAGTGTGTTCTTGGGAAAAATGTCTTGCATAATCACACTGTCTATTTTGACATTATGCTTAAATCTTTAATGCGTACCTATTACAGGTATGTTCATCTATGAATACCTTTTGTTCTTTATTTGTAAACTAAGCACTTTGTAAAAGAAGGTAAGAAACAGCAGGCAGCAAGTAATATAACAGAAAAAGGTAGTAGACCTAATATTGTTTTCCTAATGTAAATGCATTGTTATTTGTATATTGCTAGGTTTGATTTTTGTACGTTTTTAGTACATGGTTTATCCTATGGCAGCTTCCAGCAGAGGGAGACTATCTTCCTTACCAAGTAGTGCTGGAATCATGAATAATTTACAATCTACAATTTGATTATGAAGGGACAAGACAAAGCCAATATTCCCTGCCAGAAATGCTTTCCTACTACTGCTGTAAATCTACAGCTCCCATCTAATAAATGTGACTGATGCATTCTAGCACAAATTTGTTTATTTTGTGGTTATATTTAACCACTTGAATAAATACTGTAATACTTTCAAGCAATTTAAAATAAAGAAATGACCATGTCCAACTTAAATTCAGGTATAAATCTCAAACTATACAAACAAAAAGCTCAAACATAAATGAGTCCTATATATTTAAACAGGCATGCCTTAGCAAAGCTACAGAATAGCAGGCTATAAAAACGTTCTTCCTGAGGCTCCAGCTTCGCATGCACTTGTTGTCCGTTAATAAAATGCCTCATGGAGAGGTACATGACAGACAGGATCAAATCCCTATCTTAAAGCCTTTTTGCAGAGATATGTTTCTACAGACAGCATTTAGTTTTTGTTTTACCTTTTCTGAAGCCCCTGCGAAGGCTGGTTCAGGGGTCAGCTTCACTCTCATTTGCCATTCTTCCTGGGTTTCCTTGTCTTGAGCAGACACGACAAACTCTGTGGGCTCTGCTGAAAGTTGAAAGCTTCTCTCTGCATAGACCACACCATCTTCACCTACTCTGAAATCTTCTGGCTCACTGCTTCCAAAGTGTATTTTTTTGTTTCCATCACAGCTTCGAAACCTCACTGTAAAACAGACACAAAAAACGAAGAACAAAAAATGAAAAAGCAGCCCACTTGAACTCGGTGTGACATAAAATGCATTAAGAACAAATATTTAAAAGCAGAAAGACTTAACTTGTTGCTGCTATTATCACATGCAATTGTGAGTTAAGACTTCACTTTAGGGGTAAGTCCACATAACAGCGATATCCTTCTGTGGACTGCTAGGCAGAGGGAAGTTTTCAACCACAGATACGCTGATCTCCCAAATACACACACACCCTCCCCAAAGAAAACCAGTTGCCTCCATTTCTTGCTCTATGTTTCAGTTGGTTTCCAGTGGAACAGCTGCAGGGATTTGCACCTCAAGTCTCACAAAAAAGATCTAGTCAAGTCAATTCATCAAAAGCACTCAACAAATTTAATTACGCTGCAACCATAATTGCAAACACAACCGTGCTTTCAGCTCCTTCTCTGCCAATGAGGGTAAGGCAGAAACCCAGAAGCCCATCAAGAGATTAACTTCTGTGCCCAGCTCAGCCTGTGATTCAGCTTTGTCATCTCAGGTAGGTCATTTACGAGTTTAGGGCCTGAGTCTCCTCATCCCTCATCTACAAGATGAAGGCAGCAGTAAATACTTACCTCACAAAGAAAATCTAAGTTAAACACTTTTTTATTTTTAAGCTATTTCATGTACCACACATGTCCATTTATCTGCTTAAGAGCTACCCATTCTTGTTTAATTCCCCCCCTCCTTTCTTTTGTCCTGTCTGAAAGACTGACGTTGGAACAAGAAGTCAGGAAAACTGATTGTATAGATAATGATGTGAAGTGCACAGAACTGATAACAGGTTGCTGCTTTTTTTACCCAATTGCTTTCACTACCACTTATCTTCTGGGTTACTGCAAATAATAGTAGGTAAAAAATGAAAGTGTGCTTTTATAACCAATGATCGCTCTTTAATGTTTCCAAAGCATTATGAAATATTTTGATTGTATGGCCAATAGAAGTGCAAAACATCATTATGAAGGTTGTGCTGAAATGCACATAGTGAAGATGAAGATGCAATGAGGCTTTATGCCTCATTTCAGTTATTGGGCTTTTTATATTGTGCTAAACCATGCACAAACTATTTTGCTTCAAAACCTAAAGGTCCCTCTCAAGAAAAATCACTAATAAATGCCATACATCATATGCTTTCTTCTGTAATGCACTGTTTTCAGGAAGGTACTGAGAAGAATCATACCCTTTTGTATTTGAACTTCAAGGACCGAGCTGATGTTCAGATGACACATAAAATTTGTTTCCTTACTGCACCCTTTCGGTTATCCAGAATACCTACCCCCTTTGCCCCCTCCTGACAGAAAAGACTGTACAAAATACTTCTTTGAAAGGGTCCATCATGTACAAGAATGAGACAAAGCACAGCATTCCTCAAAATAAATAGTAAAACGTCAGCCTTCTTAATACTGATCTTGCTGGACTGGGCAGTGATTGCCGCTCTTTCCAGATGGCTCACAGAGTTTGAAGGTCTCTCTCCTTCACCAGCTTCATCTCAGGTAGAAGAGCAGGCAACGTCCCACAGAGAACTGAACCCAGAAAGAATAAAGCTGGCTGGGTAAAAAGCTGAAGCCTCACAGCTAGTGCACACCCTGTGGCCCTCGTTGTACATGTTGCCACAGGTCTTCCTCATTAGCAGTGAGAGTGCTTCACTGAAATGCTAATAAATACTCAGCCCCTTGCATTGGCTGCTTATGGCTTGGATGGGCGTATGCTTCGCTGGGTAAAAAACTGGCTGGATGGACAGACCCAGACAGCTGTGGTGAATGGAGTTAAATCCAGCTGGCAGCTGGTCACAAATGGTGTTCCCAAGGCCTGGAGTACTGAGGCCAGTTCTGCTTAGGATCTTTATCAACAACCTGGATGAGGGGATCGAGTGCACCCTCAGTACGTTTGCAGATGACACCAAGCTGGGCGGGTGTGTTGATCTGCTTGAGGGTAAAAAGGCTCTACAGAGGGATATGGACAGGCTGAGGCCAATGGTATGAGGTTCAACAAGGCCAAGTGTTAGGTCCTGCACCTGAGTCACAACAACCCCATGCAATGCTACAGGCTTGGGGAAGAGTGGCTGGAAAGCTGCCCGGTGGAAAAGGACCTGGGGGTGTTGGCCAACGGCCAGCAGTGTACCCAGGTGGCCAAGAAGGCCAATAGCATCCTGGCTTGTGTCCGAAATAGTGTGGCCAGCAGGACTAGGGAAGAGATCATCCCCCTGGACTCAGCACTGGTGAGACCACACCTCAAATAGTGTGTTCAGTTTTGGGCCCCCCACCAAAAGATAGACATCGAGGTG
This sequence comes from Dromas ardeola, assembly GCA_013398915.1. NCBI lineage: Eukaryota > Metazoa > Chordata > Aves > Charadriiformes > Dromadidae > Dromas > Dromas ardeola. The sequence continues at coordinate 306,107 of VYZM01005113.1, forward strand.
CTGGAGCAGGTCCAAAGAAGAGCAACAAAGCTGGTGAAGGGTTTTGAGCGCAAGTCTTACGGGGAGCGACTGAGGCGACTGGGGTTGTTTAGCCGCGAGTAAANAGTTCAGGGGGAGACCTTACCACTCTCTACAACTATCTGAAAGGAGGTTATAGTGAGGTGAGTGTTGGTCTCTTCTCCCAAGTAACAAGCGATAGGACAAGAGGAAATGGCCTCCAGTTGTACCAGGGGAGGTTTAGATTGGATATTAGGAAAAATTTCTTCACAGAAAGGGTTATCAAGCATTGGAAGAGGCTGCCCAGGGAAGTAGTTGAGTCATCATCCCTGGAGGTACTTAAAAGACGTGTAGATGTGGTGCTGAGGGACATGGTTTAGTGGTAATGTGGCAGTGCGAGGTTAAAGGTTGGACTTGATGATCTTAAAGGTCTTTCCCAACCAAAACGATTCTATGATTAGTTTTCATATGTATTACTCTCTAGGCAATCCCTATTGCTCTGAAGTCCATCCTACCTGTTCCATAAAGTACAACTGAAACTTCCTTTCCTATGGATCTACAGACTTACAGGTCTGCAAGATTTGGAAGTGACAGAAACTCTGGTTTGCTGTTCACACAGGAGGAGTAAGTGACAGGCAGAAGGCTCCAGCTCCCAGATGTTGACCAACCCATTGATCTCCACGCTTTTCAACACCGAGCCTCATGGCTTGAGTCAGCTTACCATGACAGTATGCTGAAACGCAACTGCCAACTGAGGAAATGCACGACTCTAAGCCAAGGATATAAAACTACCAGTTAAAACAACTATACGAGTATGCAGAAACCATTACCACAGTCCTAATTCTGTAATTCTGATTAGCCAGCCTTCAGAGCTGGATAGTCTGTATTATTTAGCACAAAAATAAAGAGGTTTCCAAGAAGAGTTCACTCAAAAGTCACTATATCTAGTGATTTAAGAACTTAATGACTGGACTACCAAACAGCGCTGCTCATACTTCAGAGGCACAGACCACCCACACCCCAGGCATGGAGAAAGCTGGGCCTCCTCCAAGTGTCATCTCTGCTCACAAACAAAACTCTCAGTTAGAAACAGCTCACATTAAGAGACTACAGAAAAAAACAGCCCGTGATACATCCCAAAGCTCTGTGTCTCTGCTGACCTCCCATCTCAGCTACAGCTGCTCTCTAAATCTGCTCTTCAAAAGAGTTTCTTGACCAAAAGGAGGAAGAGCGAGCAAGATTCACCTCTGGCTCTCCTCAGACTAACTCTGAAAAGTAGGGAGCGGAAAAGAGAATGAATATTAATCTAATCTTTGATCATTACTGTTTTTAAAGAAGCTGAATTCTAAAATTAATATTACAATCATTATGGTCCAAAAGACTAAAATATCACAACAAGATTTTATAGAAACTGATTTTCTAACTATTGCACCGTAACATAATATATTCATTTTTCAGATATTCACATTCATAAAGAAGAAGAATTATTTCCCCCATCTTCTTATATATAGACTCCAGTAGCCAAAAAAAAAAAAAAGGCAAGAAAAAAACCACCCTGCTGGCCACTTCATTGATATTCCTCCTCCAGGCGACTGTATATTATGAAATTCAATGAAAATCCCTTTCCTTTGACAGCATCCTGGTAAAAATGTATAAAATTGTCAATGCTTTGTGAGACTTATTCTCCCTTTGCAAGGAACACACATTAACAAATTATAGTCAAGTATAACCATCCATAATTAAATTACCTTGACAGAGTACAGGTTGGGCGGTAGCTACTCTCCCCTCAGATGCATGGTTATCAGTCTTGTAAATTCGATTTAGATCACTTTGCTCCATTTTTCAGTGTTCAACCGGTATGAACAGAGAGTGATTTCTGACTGTAGGTTTTTAGGCAAAGATTTTTGCAAAAATGTGACAGGAAAATTTTTTTTCACTGAGAATAATGACCGTTTATATCAACCATATTCTTTCTAACAACCACACGGAAGGGAGGCATGCTTTCCAAAAATCATTTTCTGCTGTCAGATCAATAGTATGGACTATTTTCATTTTAAAAAGGGTTAACCAGACATGCTATGTAGCACCTAGTCACTTTATATGCAATAGAAGAAATAATCAAGTGTCTTATTTTACTGCTGCTTAATAACATTCTCCACATAAATGATCAGATATGAGTATATCACAAGCTGTAAAAATAACTCATTGATTTTTAAATATTTCTCTTTTGAGTATCTTCTGCACCTTCTGAAATGTATCTGCTTTTTAAAAGATTTCTAAGTACATTATTTGAAACCGCTAGGAACTATTCAATTATAATCTGAAATATAACTATTTTGGCTTTATGGAGAATACCTTTGGTCCTATCAGAACAATAAGATGCACACCAGCTTTGACGCATGGGAGTAAATGCAGCTAGCTCACATGCTCAAAATAAGGCTGTGCACACGGATTTACAAAAACAGGGTCTTTAAACAGAAGAAAAAAATTGTATTTAGCATTAGCATATGATTATTATTAAACACTATACCCTAAGACCATTAGTATCCTAATTTAGAAGTCTTTCCTTGTCCTAAACCCAAGACAAGTGTAATCCAGTACAAAAGAGAACCTCTGAGAATACAACATTCTAAAATGAAAATCTACAGTTCTGTGGTATTAAAGCAAGCTTTCAAGTTAACACTTTTGCATGGAAGTAATTACAACATATGTATACACATGTAGCGTACAAAGCGTTAAGAACTAAACATGCAAATTCATTTGAAGTGCACTAGAGAGCTACCCCACTCATACTCAGGTCTAACGAGATGAATGGTTCAGAGTAACTATAAAATACATGTACCTTATGTACCTTACTAGTAATCTTCAATTACCCAGAACCATTTATCAGACAATAAAAATCCTTTTGCAGCCACTGATGTTGGTGTGCACTCTTTGACAACCTGTTTCTCCTCTTTTTATCTTTGGCAAATAACATCAGAATTACTTGAGCCAAGGACTGAGCACAGAATGATATCACGGGTTGCATTACTAACACCACTTTTTTTGTGAAAATATTAATGTACAATCTGGAATATTAATACAGAATTTTCAGTACTCATTTTGCTCCCGAGACAGATGCACTGAGTTTGCCATCTGGATTTCTGTACTTTGAAAATACCCAGTTTTTATTTCTAGATAACATCCACATGTATATAAGCAAACAAAAAAAAAAAAACGTACTTCCCTCTGTAAATTTGCTGGAACAGTATTACTCTTCTTGAATGCTACTCTCAATGCCTACGCATCAACCTCAAGGCTACGACTCACTTAGAGGACATTATGGAAACTGCAACAACATATGCACACCAGCAATACAGTTAAGAGTGTGTATCATAAAGTGGAAAACCCAGCCATATTTAATCCACTCAGGATCACTCTGCAGCAGATAAAATAAATAGAATAAGAAATTAGTTTACATACAACTACCTGCCATATACCACTTTTACCTTTGACAGAATGAGAAATTATATGGTAACATTGTGCTTGAACTGTCTAGCTATCTGTATACTTAATATCTGAACACTACATTCTCAAAAAACACTCCGTATTTAACAAGCCTTCCTACTTTTCAGGGAGAGAAACTGTTGAAAACTACACTAAAACGCATAAAAAACAACACTAACTACTTTATAAATTAGTCATTTATTCAGGCTGGCTACTTCTGTGTCTGTAAGGTGATCTGTTAGTCCTACTAACACAGTTGCACATGCTCCTATTTCAGCTCATGGGTTGTTGGAGTGGCATGTCACCATGAGACCTCCTTTACAGATAACCTTCAAGAGAAGTGGGGTTTTGACATCATGGTGGACTGCTATATAATCACAAAGAACTGAACTACATTCTAACTTGCCTTTTCCATCACCAGCACTTTTAAAGTGGATCTCATTTTAGAACTTCCTGAGACCAGCTTAAAAGCATGATTTGATTTTTGATTTTTTGATACACAGGAGTCTACAGCAGCCAGGCAAATGCCTTGTTCTCACCTGTAAGCTGAGAAAATTAGCTACAGAAATTGCTGACGCAAAATAAATATGGGCGATAATCAGGTTATTTTAGACCATGGCATTTTCCTACCTGCATTATAATTCAGTTTGTCATTATATCCTTTAGAGATGCTTCGATACACCAGTGTTGTTTCTAATAGGTTCTTCTAGTCTTCTAATCCCCTTTTCTTTTCTACTTTCATATTCATGCAGTGTAGTTTATCCCATACTCCAGACCATCCAGAAAAATCTCAAAGCGCTACTCATTTTGAGCCTTTTTCGAGTAACCAACCTGTGACGCTTTAAAAGAAAGCTTGGCTGTCAAAAGGCAGCTGCTTACCACTTTCTGAAAAGCAAGCCTGCTAATTCAAGTAATTGCTTTTGAAAACCTCCGCCTTTGTGCTGAGCCCTGCGTTCTGCCACCCCAGCCCACGCCGAGTAGAAGGCTACTTCAGTGGGGCACACGAAACCAACTGGAGTTTTGCCACTTATTAAGGGCCAAATATGGCCATTTGCTTACAATTCCTATTTTTGCTTGACTTCACAAGCTTTACAACCCGGTGCCAAGTGAAAGCCAGGCTACGAAGCTCACAAAAGGGAAAAAAAAAAAAACAAAACAGTCACACCAAAAAGTTTCAACTGAGATAAAACTGAGGATACGTTCAAGCTATTTACCAACTTCAGGTGTTTCATGATCTGACTTGTAGCAGCTTAACTTCCCACATTTCCATGCTGTGCTGTTTGCTTAATCATTTGTCTATTCAGTTAGGAAAACAATAATTAAAAGGAAAAGTGATTTGCAAGAGTTATGGTTTAATTCATACTGTACACTTATTTCATTAGCTGAAAGCAGTTCCAGAGCGATCTGCAGCAGGCATTAGATAAAACCTAGTAGTAATATGTGACTTTATGGAATTAAGATGCTAAGTGAGTAGTCTACTGCAGAAAAGCTGTGAAGTTGCATGGAAAGTTGTATGAAACGCTGGTGAAGATAATTTGTGCTGCTTACTGCAACTGATGTCCATTCAATGCAATTCCCTGCCCCACTCCCCAGACTGCTACTTACAGAGAGAAGAATATGCATGTTTCCTAAAACAACACATTTCTGAAGCAATCTGGCAGTCTGCACAACAGCAGGTCGGTGGACACAGACCTCCCTCTCCCTATGTCTGCAGCATGTATTTTTCATTTTTAATTTGCACAACTGTATTTTGAGACATTTTCTTTTCAAGTACTCTGTTGCGGGGTGCAAATGGGAAATACTAAAGCCCAGTGCATACTCTCCTGAATTAGAGGACTGCCTCCTCATAAACTCAACTAATTCAAACCCTAAAGTCTATTTTAAAAGTATTTTCTTTCGCAGGTGGCTATCTGATTCTTGCATTCACAGTGAAAGACTCGCACAGTTCTTTAATAAAATGCCATCTAGTTTCCAGTTCCCATAATCCTCTTTGTTTACAGAACAAAGTCCTAACAGGCATGCCAGAATGAAAATGGGGATAATGTTCTTTCTATTCGATGGAAATGCTTCTGCAGCTTTTCAGAACGGGAATACCAGCCATCAGCAAAACACAGGACTGGTATCTCAAACAGAGTCCAAATTATATCTGATTCACTGATCCTTTTCAGCCCTTGCCGCTACCACTCACTGACACAAAGATCTTCTGCGCTTCGACACCCCTTTTGTCTTTATTTTAGAAAAAATAAAACGCAGAAAAAGAGAATAAGCATCTTCAAGCAGGGGAAGTACTTGTATTTCGACAACTGCTTTTGTTTTAAAACACAAAAAGGTTTCTTTCCCTTTTCCTCTCCTCTGCATTGTTTAAGGCAGTCACTATAGATGAGCCTATAGGCCCCCGCAGAGTTCTGCGCCAGCTTTTTTTTTTTCTAAATGATGCTAGCTGAAAGAAAACTCAGTAATAAATGTCATTTCTGTACTCTGGAGTACGCAGCGCACCTTTAATACTTTCCCAAGTATATCAATCTACACAGTAATAAAAAGAAGGATTAAACACTAATCTCTTATACCCATAATGCATCAACTGACTACACCTGCTAAAATCCAATTTGGTAATTAAAAAAATATATCTACTGAACAGTCAAACCAGGAGAGATTACAAGGAAAGTACTGTCTCCGCAGATAGCTAGCAGAAAACAGTTTCAAAATTCAGGCACTTAACACAAACCTATTTTTACCTCTATTCATTTTTATGTGACCTTAAGCAGCGTAAGAAACAAATACCTACAATTATGGTGCAGCAATTAAAGGGCAGTTTTATTGCTACAGTAATGACTTAAATATCTAGTAAAAACTAGATAAGTAGCACTGCCTTTTAGTCTATCTTTAGAAAACACAAAAGAAGTTAGCTTTTTCTTTTTTTCTTCTTTTTTCCCCTCCCCCTTGTTAGCAATAAGGAGAGTGAGAACAGAGAATTGATGCTTTTGTATCTTCTCTTTGCTAATTCTTCCTGGCCCAAAGTCCTTCTAGGCTTCAAGTTTCATGGTTTTTTTTCTAGCTCTTCTTTTTTTTGTTTCTTTATTCCTCCTCCTCCTTCACCCATCTCTAGGTGTTCTGTTTTCTAGATTTTTTTTTTTTTTTAAGCTTACTTTATTCCCTGATGCTCCCGTTTTTCCTGCCCCCTCTTTCAACTGTGCTCCTGACCCAGGTGCAGAGGTGCCAAAGCATCCCTAACTTCAGGATGACAACCCAGGCTGCAGCTCAGGCTTCAAGCACACCTAGGCAGAAAGAGCCTGTCACTAGAGGGCTGTCTTTTTTTTTTTGGAGTGGGGCGGGGGGGGGAACCAACAAACCCCAAGCAAAAACTGATTATCTAACTAAGTAATAATGCAGCCTCCTGGAGTTTCTGTAAAGAGCCAGGACTTGCTGAAATACCAAATGGGTTCATACTTTCAAATGAGCTGACGATCTGTTGCACCAATTCAACTGGTCAGCAGTTTTCCATGGTGGCTTAAGCCCTCATACTAAGAAGGGTTTAGGAACAACAACAGAACATGCATATATCACGTTTAGGCTGTCATGGGAGAAGCATACATATATCACATTTAGGCTATGTGTCACATTTTACCATTAAAAGAAATAAAATAAAATGGATTTTTCTCATTAAATTACTGCTCAGGCAGAAGCAGTAAGCGTTGTATTTGCATTACATCGCAACAAACAAAAAATTCCCAGCTCTGACAAAACGGCAGTGATTCTGACAACACCCCTGCTTCCCATTTTAAAAAAAAAAAGTGTGTTGAAACAGATGCAGGACCATTTAATATTCTGTACTCTGCTGCATACTCCAGGATACCACCCGTCGCTTGGGAGCACATTTTGCAGGCCCTCCCAAGCGGCTATGGATGCAGCAAGGGGACAGTTTTCCCTGAAGTTCCTCATCAGCTTCACAAAACAGCATAAATTTGAGTGTGATGACCCTCCACAAACGTCACCTTTGGTTTTCCTCTCTCTGGCCTGTCCAACGCTCTGGTGGCATTTGTCACTCCCCCACAGGTCGTTCCTCCGGGCACACCACGGTCTAATTTTCCAAAGCTGCAATTATTTTTTAATGATTTTTAAAAGGTCCTCAGTCATCCTCAAGTTACCGTGGCAGCTCTTCGTGCCACTTCTTTCCTAAAAGATGAATTCTGTTATCTCCAGGGGGAACTTGGAGAACCTCCTGGCCAGTGGAGCTGGATATGGACACTGGGACACAACTGCACCAGCGTCCCCACAGCAAACAGCCGGCACAGCCGACTTCAAAGCAGAACCACCCTATAATACAGGGATGCTCATTGCCTTAGCAAATGGTGAAAAAATATCCTATTTGCTTGAACACTGTGCTTTTGTATCAAAAAAGGGCAAGAAACCTCCCAGTTGCTGAATAGGGTGGAAGAAGAGCAGAGACAGCCTAGCAGTATTTACACTGATGTGTTGGATAGTAATAAAAATCATAAAACCCGAGGATTAGACTATCACTGGATCATGTCCAGTAGGCCTCAGGCAGAAAACTAGTTGCCATGGCAGCTTAATGTTATCTAGTCAGACCTCAGGTTTTTATTATTATTATTATTAAACACAGATATCTGACCTTAAAAATCAAAAAAGCACCTGGTGACTGGTGCAGGCTAGTACAGTGTATTTCACAGCCAGGCCACAGGAGCGCCTCCCGTAACAAAGCAGAGGAATCAAAAAGCGAAGGCAATGAGTCTGTCTCATTATAAGGGAGTACCTGTCAGTGAAAGTAACCTCTAAATGGGTATTCTCTCCTGCTATGTATAGCCTTCATCATTTAAAATGGCAAAGGTGACGTGCTAATTAATCATTAATTACTCAATCATTAAAGAGGGGAAATACCAAGAGAACTGGCAGGAAAATGCTTAATTTCATATACCTGAAGGTACCTCTATTACCTGTTGCTTGTTAGAGCATCTCTTTGAACACACCTCACATTCCCCCTAGATGTAATAAATGTGTGTAGGTACCTTAAAAATAAACAAAGGACCACTAGCATTAGCAATCCTGTTTAAATGAATTGGAAAGATACAAGGAATCATTTGACACTGCTGACCATGGAAGTTCACCTAAAACATTGCAACAGCATAGCAAAGCCTTAAAGTTGTGTTCAGTCCTACACATAGCAGCAAAGAGTAATTAGTACATATTTTACAGGCTTTTCCTCTTGAGCTAAATTAAGTACAATGATCAGAAAGAAAATAATCCAGTGTTGGAATATTTTCTAGTGACTGACACTTAGTGGATGCTCCCAGATGATTATTCATTACTTCTGTCTTCTTGGTTGATTACCTAAACCATATTCTCAATGAGATGAAAATAGTCCATCTTTGCCATGTTACCAAATCTCAACAGCACAAAAGGAAAAACAAAAATAGGAAGAGAAATCTGGCTGCTTTGGGCCTGAGCTATGGACTCATACCTCTGACTTGAGTCTTTTCAAATTACTATTGTAATAGTCCACCTGGCTGAAGGTTAAGTCAGAGAAACACTAGCTGCAAGCAGAAGTAGTATTATCACTTCATGTCTGACTGCACTATATAGTGCAAACTCTTTAAAGTGACCAAGATGAGGTCACTTGCATACAGCTGACACAGTTTAAGTCAAAATTCAAGCGATGCTACTTCCCTTCAAGGACAACACTTACCATTCTCCACACATCCTGTCTAGGGATTACAAAATTACGAGGCTCAAATAATCCACTTGAATTCAAATGACAGTAATAAAATTGACAGGAGTAAAAAAAGGTGTTATGCTAGGAAAAAACACTGATAAAAACTGTTTTCTTTGCAAAAGGCAGACAAGCGTGACAGCAGCACAACATGGTAGCTGCGTTAATAGAGGAAAGAAAAAAAGAAAAATTAAAAAATCCTCGTATATAATATGCAGATAAATGAGAGGGATACAGACAGACTTCATTTAAGAGGCAACTTTCAATACAGCCACCACAAAATTAAGACATACTTTAGGATCCTATGCCAAGACAGCGCTGTGCAAATTTATGCAATTTATTCCAGGTGGGAACAGACAGAGACAGACCTGGCTGAGCAGCCTCTCGTTTAACAATCGTGATTCAGTTCCATCACAGAAGAGCAGAAAAGAAAAAGAACAGACCTTCTGATATATTTGAAGATATGCTTCCTATGATAAATGCAGCGTATTTTTTGTCTAGACTTTCCTGTGGGCCTTGTGAGCGCAAAACACAAGACACTTGACATTCAAATTGTGTTAGATTGGAATAATGCCTGAAAATGGCAGGGGCTTGACTGATTGAACTGGAACTGAAAATTCTACTTTTAGCAAAGCCTAAGGACGGGGGCAGGATATTACCTTTCTGAACCCTTTTGCTGGCTTGAACAGTTACATGAGCTTCGAGACCAAAGATTACAGTTATAAATATCGCAGTGAAAACCCTACATGCAATAATGGTTCCTAAAGGGAATCATTAGGATTCATTCCTGGATGTGGCAATTAACCTATTACTGTCTGAGTCAAGACTATTTTGCTGAGAAGCAGTGAAGTATTCTACTCTATGCAGCCTTGATTTTTCAATTATTAGTCACAACATCCAAAGTTTTTTAGCAAAGATTATGCAGCATCACCCTCCAAATGTCCAGACTGCAAAGAGTCCAGGGATTATCCCTACAGCAATCAGTACAACTGGACTGATCCTTGACTGAGAGCCCTTGGTACTCAATGAAAATAGTAACTTCTACATTTACATGAATCCAACGTGGTGGTCCAAGCTGTCCTGGATAATGGAAAAATTCATTCAGGGCTAACTTACAGAATCAATGCATCACAAAAATTAAATTAAATTTGATTTTAGAAACCCAAGTAGTGTCTTACTCCAATAGGAAGGCATTCCTCGCTTTGCTTACCAGAATACTAAGTACTCCTTTCCAAATGGAATCTGAGCAGAAAATCCCCATTGTAATAAACATTTCAACATTTCAATGGCTATTTCAACTGCCATCTGTATTCCTCTCAATTTTCCTCAAGTGTCTGAATTCCCCGAAAAGACACCTGTGGCATTCACTCATGAGAACAGACATCTCTTTTCACTTCCTCTCCCCAAAAAACAATGCCAGTTTGCAAAGGGAATAAAGAAAGCCACGCTACACTTGCTATGTATTTCAGAAAATACTACCCAGCGTGTCCTACAGTAATGACCGCTGATGCAAAGATATTTTTCCTTAGGATAAGCATTACCATGAACATCTTGTAGAAGGATCACTGAAACGCTGCACTTGGATACCTAATATAAGCAGATTCATGATCTAAATGATTGTGAAAGTTACTCATGGCAAAATTCTTTCCTTTCCTGGTGCATGATGTACAGTTCCTCTCCAATAAATCTCAGACAGTTACTATAACCAAGGCATGTCTTTGTATGCATATGAAAATGCTTTTTGGTCCATAAATGCAATAGTTTCACCTATCGAGAGAAGACAGAGTCATTCAGCGAAACAATATACTGAATTTCTGTTGAAACAAAACTGTAGAGCGTGAAATAGCAACCTGTCATCAGACGTTGGGAGTCTGATGTTCATCAGCAGCAGCTAAAACTACCCTCTCCTCCCACCTACGTCTGAGGGAATTGACAGACATCTGCATGCGGGTCTGGCCAGTCAACGTCCTGCGGGCAAGGACTGGAGTCAAACTCTGCAACGCCTTTTAGGATCTATTTCAGCAGGGTTTAGGGCTGTGTTCTAGGAAGTTTGGGTTGTTGTGTTTTTTGTTTTTGTTTTTTAAAAAAGAAAAGAAAAACAAAACTCAACCCAACCAAACCAAACAAAAACCACTCCCAAAAAAGCCACAAACAAAAAACCAAACCAAGCCAAACCAGCCCAACAGGAAAAAAGCCACAAAACAACCCTCTCACACACGCACACTCTGAAAATTAAACCAAAAAAACACACAAGGCTCAATGTTTTCTAGTCATTTCAAGTAACTGCAGTGGAGGTGGTGCCCTCCGCTACAATCTACTTTCTATTAAAACGTGCACTCTGTAGTTGGAGAATGGACCCATATCCACATCACCCTACCTCATTTTATATTAAAGGCAAGGAATTCACAGAATCCCACAGAATGGTAGGGGTTGGAAGGGACCTCTGGAGATCATCTAGTCCGACCCCCCCTGTCAAAGCAGGTTCACCTAGAGCAGGTTGGACAGGAACGCATCCAGGCAGGTTTTTAATTTCTCCAGAGAAGGAGACTCCACAACCTCTTTGGGCACCCTCTTCCAGTGCTCTGGCACCCTCAAAGTAAAGAAGTTTTTCCTCATATTGAGATGAAATTTCCTGTGTTCTAGCTTGTGTCCGTTGACCCTTGTCCCGTCCCCGGTTACCACTGAGAAGAGTTTGACCCCATCCTCTTGACACCCGCCCTTTAGATATTTATAAGCATTGATGAGATCCCCTCTCAGTCTTCTCTTCTCCAGGCTGAACAGACCCAGGTCTCTCAGCCTTCCCTCATAAGAGAGGTGCTCCAGTCCCTTGATCATCTTTGTAGCCCTCCACTGGACTCTCCCCAGCAGTTCCCTGTCCTTGAACTGGGGGGCCCAGAACTGGGCACTGTACTCCAGATGCGGCCTCACCAAGGCAGAGTAGACGAGGAGGATGACCTCCCTCTCAGTTTGCCCTCAGGAGGAGCTCCCAATGAATACAGCCTGAGAGCCTGCAATCACAGGCTCAGGAGTTATCCAAAAGGCACCATGCAGAACACGTGGCATCACGCATCTACGGCTTTGTGTGGGCAGGCTGCTCACAGGGAGGGTACTGCAGACCTTCCTGTCCAGTGGAGAGAATCCACATGGCTGGTGCATAACACTTTGTCGAGGTCATCAGACAGGTTAGCAAGCAATATAATCAATTTGAGCAGCCATCTCAGCTGAGAGCTCCGAGTCTGGAATAACACTTATTAAGTTGGGCAATGCCTACGGTAAATGAGCGATGCGTTATTTTGATTTGCCTCTCAGGGCTCAGATCATGGTATCTAAAGCTCACCTTCCCATCAGAAAGGGATTTCTGCAAACTAAACGCAGCCTCTCCAGCAGCAGGAGGAAGCAGCAAGTGAAATGGAACAGATCTGACCTTACACTAAACATCTGAGCTACGTTTTAAAATACTGGCACCGAGACATTATTACTTTGCTTTGATATGCTGCCAAGGGAAAGCAAAGAGCCACTGAAAATTGAACTCCATTTAGAAGTCATGGCCATTTTTCAATAATCCTTGTAATACTGTGTACGTAACCTAAGGACGTAACAAAAGACAACAGACTATGATGTCATAAAATAATAATATTCATGTGAAGGTCTTAACAGATTCATGCTTAGTGCTGTCATAAATCAGAAAAATTACCAAGGAACATATACATAATACCACAAATGAATTACATACAGTAACTCGGGTACGGAGAAAGGCGTTTAGGTAAACTCAGCAAGACTTCTGGCTCACAAGAACATGATATGGCTGCTGTTCTTTATTAGAAGTTAATGTTTTGATAAGGTTCACTACAGTGCTATTTTTCTTAAAAATGCAGAGATGTCACTTTTAAAGTGTAACTGTTGGCATTTTGCCCATTATAGATGTAACTTACCGATTTCCAAAAGACTGGTATCACCAATCTACATGCTTTTTTCTTAAATTCTTTGTTGCTGGATGTCTCCAATACTACAACTCAACTTCTTCTTTGAGGACCAAGGAAACAGAATAACTTGAGACATCTGATATTTTAGTCATGCACCTGTGATTTATATGTGGTACTCAAAAAGCCCTCAGGATAAAAATCAGTAACTGCCTTCAATCTATTTACAAATCACATTCAACTGTCTCACGTACAGCTGCACAGCTTTGGTTTTACTTTAGCTTACCTTCAGATCTGATGGATTTCTGCTCTTTTGGCCAGTATTGCAATGTTAACTTGTTTTAATTAATTAATTAATCTCCCTTTCTTAATACTCCTTGTCTCCACAATGCCTTTTCTTAACCTGCCTTCTATATATGACACAACCTGATTCTCTGCCTTCACATTTTTCAACTAGATGCCTCCAAGTGTTGTTTGCCATAAAACATGTCCATGCTGTTCAGGGCAATACTATTGCTATGTAGGGTCCCTGTCTCTTAGGTGCCAGTGAGATCTCTTCTATTATTCTCCCAAAGGGGAAAGACGGGGAGAGAACAAAAAATTCTCAGCTCCAAAGGCAGCAGACACAATGGTCTTCCCAAAATCTTGATGCAGAGCCAAGACAGACAGCAATGCCTTAAGGAAACAGATCTCCCTCACCTGGGAAACCTTACTGTGTGGTATTTTAGGAGGTAACAACACGGAACACATCACTTCTTTCCACTGTTCCATCAAATGCGTTCTCCCCATCACAACTAGAGGTATCATTACCTAATTATGGATGAAGAGTGAATGTAACTCATGCTATCTTTATGAAAGATTCAGAAACAATTCTTAAAGCCTACAATTCTAACAAACAGGCAAGACCTAAATTCTGAAGACTTCCACAAAGAAGTCAGAAATCGGCATAAGGCTCTGTAAGAAAAAAATGGAAAGTAATACTGAGTAATCCAAAAAATGAATGAGGAAATACAAAACACCACTCAAAACACTGTCCTGAAAACCTGTCACTATTTAAACGATGTGTCATCTTATTTAAAAAAAAAATGAGTATGATTCATGTAATTGTTTCCTCTCTTGTCAAATAGGACCATTCTCTCTTTGTAGCCTCATTAGGTCAAAAGCACAGTGGAGCCTGTGGTGCTCATTGACCTGAAGGGAAAACTGAACGTTTAAGAACAAAAAAACTGTGTCGTTTCTCTAGATGAAAATGGAAAGGATCCATCTCTCCCTAAACGTCTTTTCAGTCAGGCATCAGTTTTTATTTTAAAAATATTTAGTAATAAGATTTTATACTTTTCTTGGTTGTGGTCATCAACTGCAGAACGCTGAGATGTAGAGTTTTTCAATGAATGTAAGGAAGAAGACTTTGTCCTTTACTTTTTTCATCTGAGCCTGAAATACGTTTAGAAGGCCTAGTCAACACATGTATATAACTCTGAATTAGAGGACTGGCTCATCAAAACTAAATGCAGTTTAGATACTGTTTAATGCTGTGCTGTAAAACATTGCCATTTTCTAAAATTCAATTTACCAAGTTTTTTAAAGGTATATTTATGTTTCCAGACACAGTACTTTATTACATTTACTGGACCAATACCCAAGTCTACATTTCTCATCTCATCTCCATTGTGCAGATGTAGTAATGATTTGACTATTTCCTTTCCTTATGATGGATGATAAATTCCAAGAAAAACAAACAACAAACTTCTTGGGGGCTTCAAATACATCTACTACAGAACATGACCTAAGGTAAATAAAAACTGTTCAGTAACGGAGGCAGGGAATGCGGCATAATGTCTGTCCCTCGTAAAGGAAGCAGGGAATGGGGCATAACGTCTATCCCTCCCCCTATTAATGCTGCTTTACTGGGTGACCCTGAGGAACAAGCAGGACAAGTTTCCCTGCAGAAGCAAACCGGAGGTCAAGAGATGGGAGGTGAGGAGGATCTGGTCTAGTGGGAGGTGTCCCTGCCCATGGCAGGGGGGTTGGAACTAGATGATCTTTAAGGTCCCTTCTAACCCAAACCATTCTATGAGTCTATGATCCACTGCAGCTGGGCAGTTTCATGCAACACAGGGCGAGCACCGCCTCAGCCTACGCACAAGCAGTTTCTCCTCCTCCTATAATCGCTACAGACCCCTGTCCTTCCAGACAAGAGAAGCCATCTCAGCCTCGTCCTCAGAGGAGGAATTTATGCTCCGACACACAAACACACAGCTCGAGAATACAACGTCAACCGAGAGAGAGATGCTGTAGCCCTGAGTTCTCCTGTGCTGCCGCTGCAGTGGTGGCTCTGCCACGCAGGCAGGACGAGGGGTCACGCAGGGCAGCAAAACATCAAGGGTGGCAAATTGTTTAGTGACTATTTTGTTTACTGTGCAAGTGGCTTTTGACTAGGAGGGGCGGTAGTTCTTTCCAGCTCGCCTTGGGCAGTGAAAGCTATAAAAGTGTTTGTACTTGACTGGTGTCTAGGGAAATCAGGCCGAGTCCTAGGTCTGTTTCTTTATCAATTTTGCCAAGTGGTATGCTACATGTGGCACTCTTATTTTTTTATTTTTTCTCCTCTCTCCCCCCGCCCCAATTATTCCACCTCATACGTCCAGGAAGAGTATTAAGCACGCCAGTCCAAAAGCAAGCAAAAAGCAGGCAAACAAATCCCTCCGACACTCAGTATTTAGCAAGCTGCTTTTGCAAAGGTTTGCAATTTGAGCATGAATTTGCCCTCATCTTCGCAGGAAAACACGATACCATGCAGATTCCTCCTGAGAAAAAAATATCTCTCAGGCTAAAGATTTGCATGGGAAGTTGAAGGAAGCAATACATGGCTGAAAAATAATTTTATTTACAGCTTGGCAAAAGTGACAGTGCCCACTAGCAGGCATTACCAACGATAAAAACAGAAATATGGATTTTTGAAGTTTATTTATGGCCCATTATGTAGTTTATGCTGCACTGCTATCACATGTTAAATGAGAAATTACAACATAGCTGGTGACAACAGGGCATTTCAGTAATAACCTTGAACAATCATTTTCTCTTTCCCCCCAACCCTTATCTAGGAAAAAGTGCAATTTTTGTCAAAACTCTTAAAACTGAAGTCAACTGGAAAATATTTCATTCTTTGAAGAATAAGAAAATTACTTTGGCTAATACTGATCCATTTACAGAGAGGAACAATCCACCTTTCACAACAAAAATGTTCATTTAACATGAAACACTGAAATGATTAAAAATTTAACAGATTATAAATTGTGATTATTAAGTGCAACCACCAACAATAACTCAGAGAAAAGTGCTTTGTGTTTTAGGTTACTTTGATAGCTCACAGTAGAGTAAAACTAATTATAGTTTCAAGGTCTTCATCATTATGTAACTCGATGCCCACATTAGCCAATTTACTAAAAATGTTACATACACATGAAACAAATGATTTATGGCACAACTGAACTACTAAAGCAGGGCAGCCACAACATTAGGGTGAATTTAAGTAAGACTTGGAAAGCCTGAACCAACCAGCCATAGCGTGTTAATGTAGGAAGCGCCATCAAAGCAACCTGAATTTCTTATCTAAAACTCAAAAAACCTACAAAACATGAAATAACACCTGCTCCCCCCATCCCCCAGACTTCTAGGTATTATTTACTGCGTTGGTTTATTGAAATTGTTGGATGGCATCTACTGGATATTTGAGTTCATGTTGTTTAAAAAAAAAAAAAGTAGTCTTGCTATTATTTACACTTGCTTTAAATGAGACAAGAGAGGAAAAAATGAAGAGACTGCTACAGAAAAGAAAAATGTGTGAGTTCGCACTTGTGATTTCATTTGAAAGTTAAACAAAAACCTTACTGGACAGGCATCTCAAATTGATACTTACTAAATAAATAAAACACCAACAACTAAAAAGCAGCTTTTCCAGAGTAAAGTCACCGTGTTTGCAAAGAAAGCGCTAAAGGGAAACAAGTAGATACCAGGAACCTCTCTGTACTACACACTCGTATTGATTTGGGAGAGTTTGGTATGCATGAGAACTGCAAGACTGCATTCTAGGGAAATGAAAAGGAGCTATGACACGGTTTCTGCTGCCTGGAATCTTTCCACTGAACGGAGGATTTGCTCCCATGGCTCTTCAAAAATTTCTCATGGCTAACAGAAAAAGAAGGAAAAAAAAAAAATAATCAAAGCTGACAAAGCATGAAGCATGTCCCAGTCTCCCCCCCTCCTTTATAGTTATCCCCTTGCCCCTCAATTAGGCTGCTCTGCAGAGACCCTCACAGAAAACCAGAGCAAATGCTTCTAAACAGACAGTGCTCAGGGAACACACGACTGGTCTCAACAACCCCATGCAGGCAAGGGGGAAGGAAATGCTTCTGCCAAGTTAGTTATGGCCCTGGCCATACCCACCATGGGTTCCTCTCATTCGTTCCACGGCAGACTACAGCTCCGCTAATACTGTCTTATTCCCAGTCCTCTTACTGTCTATAGGCAAGTCCTTACTTATCCTTTGAACCATACCAACACAATGCTTGCAGAAATCAATTTATCTTTAAGATAAATTATCTTTAAGATACTGCATTCTGACATACAGATAAATTAATGTTCTACAACAAACACTAAACGGGTGCAGTGTCTTCAGGATCTGAGATGGTTTTGAAGGCATATATAACACAAGCAGAATTGACAAGAGATCCTTAACAAAGATTTCCCAACATAGGTAAATGTTATCTATCTATATGTTTATCTATATATTTTTACAGTACATTGAGGTTGCCAATAGAACACAACTGCAACCATTTGGGCTGGAATTTGACATGAGAGTATTTTATTTCTTTTTCTTTTGCCTCAGCATATGGGTCTCAGCCATTTCTGAAAGTGGCAGTAAGAAAAACAGTTGCTTTACTCCTACAGGTGCCCATGCTAACTACCTTGACAAGGCCCATCGCAGGGACGGGGTGCTGTTCTTGGCTGTTGCAGCTATAAACCACAAATAATTACATTATCTTTAACTACTCTTCACTTTAGCCTAAAGAGACCTGTCTTGGATCCAGCCTCTCCTAGACAACTGTAAGGAAACAGAACTGTAATTCCCAAAGCCCCTGTCCTCATGGGAGATGACACATGCTGCCCTTGAAACCACTTTTTGTCAAGAGTTTTCTCTAAGCAAGTGGCAGAGAAATAGCTTACAGAGAAGGGTCCACAGAAGCCAGAGTTCTGTGGCAGATGAGCACTGGAAATGGATTGTGATGTTGCTGCCCAGAGAACACGTACCATGTATGATCCCCCCCAAATTCTGCAGATTTGCAGATCCGCAAAGTGACAAGAGCACTATACAGAAATCCTAAAACTAGTAAGCGTTTTGACTCTCTAAACTTAAATTTGAAGCCAGCAATCATTCAAGAAAAAGGCACACATGGGCAACAAAGAGCATGCAGAACCCAAGATTCAGTACATCTCTATTCAGCGGCAGGAAGGCATCTATTATCAGATGCAGAATGGGCCTGAAATGCAAAGAAAGCCAGCATTGTTGCCGGCATTACTGGGAACAACATCCTAACTGCTCGTTACAATTACTGAAAGAAAGATGAGCTGGGACAAGCCAAAAGAATATCTTTAGAACTGCTAAACCAAACCTTAATTCTTGCAATAAAACTGAAACCAAAGCAAGCATGTAAAGTACTTAGGTACTACCCAGAAAACTCATGGATAAAAAACGGCTGGAGGTTGGCCCTCACGGCCCATCTCGGCAAGCTCGCGACAGAGCAGCAGTGAAAGATGCAGTCAGCCTTTTAGACATGGTTGTCTTGGAGACACCAGAACACACTGTATTGATGACAAAGGAAACAAAAAGCTGGATGCACTTTCTAAGGCGTTTAGTCTGCTCCCTTTCATGTGGGGTTTACGGAGGAGGGCCTCCCTGGGACGGGTATGCAGAGAATGCTGGCAGCAGCACCCGCTCATTGAGGTAGAAATCCGCACTTTCTTGGGACAGCCTTTCATGCAGCCCCAGAGCACCCTTTATCCCCGGGAACGCGGGACATGGCAGCTCCAGCAAATGAGACTCATGTTTGCTCACTTCGAAGGTTTAGCTCTGCAGGAGCATGAAACCCTTCCACCTAAGGATCTTTAAGAGAAATAAAGCAAGCAGCGTCTCCTGGTTTGCGCAAGGGCCCTGGAGCTGCTCAGCTGCTCCGGGGACTCTCCATTTATCCGAGTAGTCTTCTGCCAGGCTCCTTCCAAACGACGGGCAGAAATCTGGCATCGTACTTTGAGGTAACAGAGCCAAAGAGTTTCCAGAAACTAGCAGAGGAACAGCTAGAGGCATTTAGGCTGTAACTATGAAAAGAGCAACTTCTATCGCACTGCAATTGAGATATGCATGGAAAAGAATTTCAAATGAAAGTTTGTTTATTTTTTTTTTTTATTATAAGAGACCATGAACAGTGACTCCTTCCTATTCCAATAGCTAAGTAACTCTTGTAACTCTGTAACATGTATCTTCCATACCAAACTCTGTCAGATGCTAGTTTTGCAAGGAGATAGGCCAACCATGTAATTCTCCCCCCCT
>VYZM01005113.1:326272-344483 GCA_013398915.1 Dromas ardeola
AAAAAAGGAAGGTCTCACCCTGCCACAGGTCGCCTGCTTGTATGAATGTTTATAAATTTCCTGATTTCATAGGCTGCTGACTTTTAGATGCCCACTTTCAAATTCTGTGAGTACACCAAAAATTGTGCGTGATATATCAACATTTAGTTCTGACTGACAGTAGGATGGGTGAAGATGAGACAAACACGGGAAAAATTGATAATTTTCCACATCATAACCTCCTCTTCTTTCATGCTGCTCCTCTCTTTTGTCTGTACAGTAGATTGAGAGGGAGGGAAAGGAGTGAGGCTATGCAAAGATAGGTGTTAACTCCTTGCCTTCCCGGTCTGTTCTGAAGGGTTATAAAATGGGACAGATAATAGGTACCTGACAAAGGGATATTGGAATAATCAGCACCACCACCATCACACTTTAGAAGACCTCTCAACATCTTTACATAAAACTACGCATCTGTAGTAGATGATTGCTACCCTCTCAAAAATAATAAAACCCCTCTGGCAATAGCAGAAAACTTGGGTCAAACGATGCAGACACTCAGCCGGATGGGATCACCTGCTGCTGGTGTACTTCAAATCAGATCTGCCTACGCAATAAAGCAGCGCTGAGACCACCATCTCTCTTAGTTTTGGCCCATCTGTCTTGCCACTAAATGCAAAACAGTATACTGTATTAACTGAATTGCTGACAGCAGCTGTGTTTTTTGGGACCACTAAGAAGCAAACTTATAGATACCACAATATACAGTTTGGAATCTCATTTCAGGCATCATATAGCTCAGGCATACCCAGACCAGACCAAACATCATCAAGACAGAACACCTCTCAGTTGGAGAACCTACGATTTCAGCAAGATTAACAAAAAAAAAAAATCCAGAAATCCTGTTCCCCCTGTAAAGTGTCCCTCAAACACCGCCCTGGACACCAGTTGACTGTACCCTTTCCAGTGCTCAGTCTGCGGTGCTTGCTTTTCTGCTAAGGCTTCAGTATCCTCCAGTAATGTCCTCTTGCAGAGGCATGCCGTGAATAGGGCATACTGCCATCCATATTGGCTATACCGCTTTAGACTCACAGTGTGAAGCTTACTTAACTGGTTGATGCTGACAACTCCCTTTTCTGCACGTCTAGTGTCATGGATCTGTACTCAAAACAAACAAGATCTACCTATCATCCCAGCTTTTTCCTGGGTACAAGCCAAAAATTCAAGAAATTCGGTTTGACCACTTATGGCTGCAGCATCCTAATGACCAGTGCTTGGTCATTCTTTCTGAAGTGCAGTCTTTGTCTTGTCAACCATCCAGAAGTTGAAGGGGTGCATACTGTGTACACCTATTACATATAAGGCAAATCAGCAGTGCAAGTACAAATCTGAAAGCTGTGTTAGTTTCCCAGACTGGGTCAATCTGGCAGAATAAAAATGCCTCTTTGATGCATCATTTAGAATTTCTTTGATGATGAGTAAATCAATACACTCTGTGTACAGATGACCTATTCCTTGGTGTAGCTACCTCGTGCACCTGAAGCACCCGTGACAGCACAATTCAGTAGGATTTATGAGGAAAAAATATTCTATTCTGTCAGTTAGTAAAATTAAAACTCCCAACTATCCAACAGGGAACACCAGTGGTACAGTGCAAGATCCTGCCTCCCACAAAGGGGTCCTCTGATATTGATACAAGTGAATACTCATGGTATCATGATTCCTGCTGTGAAATTTATAGCAACTAAATAGTCAAGCTGTGCTATCACCATTTCATACAGTGATCCCAACAGCAAAGACCAGGCTCAGAAAAACACAGGAGTATGTTTTGATGATGATGCATGAGGCAGAACACATTATATAACGTTCTTTCTCCATCGACTTCCATTTTTGTAAATAAAAAAAAAAAAAATAAAAAAATTAGAGGAGATTCATACAGACACCAATTGCATCCATTTCACGATGTTGCACTAGAGACATATTCAATATAACCAGCAGGCAGAGCAACCAGACGATTAACAAGCTAGACACTTGGATACACTTTTGGATCAGGTTTAATGCCGATCTGCACCATAACTCATATTCTTTTAGAGGATGCTCTCAAATGCTGCTCAGAATTGGGGCACAACATGTTTTCACACACTGAATCCATGGGCATTTGGTAAAACATTTACACAATGACCATAATGTGCATCCATGGTAAGGAAACTTTAAGCAAGCCCTTTTATCTTTCCCTGCATCCAATTCAAAAATCTCAAAACCACACACAAAAGTCTCCTCTTGACTCCCACAAAACAAACAAAAAAAAAATTGAAAGTTCTAATCCTACTTTTAAGACTAACTATAATTAAGATCTTCTACCACATCTATTTATAGCCATGTGAAGTTGAACAGATAACATACTTTACTGATAGGTGAATTGCTCCATTGTGCCCATGGTGTATTGGACATTTATTAAAATTATTTCACCATAGCAAAGCTGGGAAATAGCAAATTAGAGGCTAGTTTCTTAGAGAGCATTCCCCTCTGCCCCAGCTCAAAATCTAGAGTATCACTGCAGCTCCGTTTCCCAGACCTTTTGTAAGGGTCTGTGCTCCATGCAGCTAATGTACACAGCCAAATTTCAATGTTACCACTGATCCACCTACTAGGTCCTAGTACGACAAAAACCTAAAACCAACAAAAAGGGACGTAAGTGTAAAAACTAGAACCTGGATTTTTTTTTTTTTTTTCCCTTCCTTTCCTCATAGGAGAGAATGAAGCTCTGCACACCTATTACCATCTGGGTAATAAACCTCTGTACGTGTTCTGTTATCAGCAATAATCAGCCAATGGACTAAGTTTTCACAAGATTGATGCCCAAAATAAATACTTACAAACTAACATATTGAAACTTTTATTACTAAATAGAACAGGTCTTCTCATTCTTTGCAGCAGGAGCCACTTGCTTCCATTACTCTGTTTTATAGGAATTCTGTTCCTATTTAGACTTCAGCATTAAGGACTTGCATGGTTTATGGATACAATTCTAAACCCAGGTCTGTTTCTAATTTTCCAAAGCCAAACCTTCATCTTAACAGACACAGTCAGAATCACAGGAACAAAGGCTGATCATGAAGGAATGACATGTTTGTAATGTAAACATACACGGTATTATACCACACAATCAAAAAGCAGATTTTGCAGCCCTAGCTAATACATAACACCATGAGGTCATTTGTAGGATTTGCCTGATTGACTGGAAAGCAAAGCCTGAACCAGCAAAATCATTTTTGTATTAATATAAATACTCTCAGTCAAAAGGACTACTTATGTGCTTCAGACTGGATGTATGTAAATTCCTTGTGGAGATGCAGTCCTAGACAGTTAACGCATCTCCGCATTCATACAGTAGCTAAAGTACTGAACTTTTACACTCCTGCTGCTAAGATCACTTTTATAGCTCCAGCTGGTATTTGCATCCATGCTGTTCCTGTGGTAGAAACTAGTAGGATAAAAAATTTGGTAGGAGACGCAAGTAAAAAGGTATCTATGACTGATTGCTTGCTTTAGTTACATCTGCTTCCAAAATAGCCAAAAAAAAAAAAAAATCACTTCAAACCCATTCAGAGCTGGCTCTTAATACTATATTTTAACATCGTTTAACCTAGCTTATTTTTCCCCTTACTTTTTTAAATCTGTGTATTATATCCCTTCACCATTTTCTCCAGCTAAATCCCTTTTCTATTGTGCAGATGCAAAAAGAAAAAAAAAAAATGCAAAATGAGCCTCTACGCCTGCTGTGAGACTGTGTCATCGAAAAAGAGAGAAGCTCACTAGAATTATATACTGTCAGCTCTGCTCTACTCCCACCGATGGTCACAGAGAGTCTTACTGTACAGGAGGGAACAGAGCTGCAAAGCTCTAGCATACAGAAAATATGTACGGGGGGAGAAAAGCAAAATGGGAATCCTGGCGTATAATAAATATTACAGATGCCGACTGTGTGCATAACAGCTTGCTAAGCAGAAGCCAACAGGAATGCTAGGCCTATAATCAACGGTCTTCCTATTTGCTTCCAAATTATGGGTATGTATGACGGAGTTAGGGGTAAATCATTGCTTAAACTCAGTAATGTCAAATAAACTATACATTAACAATTAAATGTTTTCCCCCTCTAATGCAATATTCATAACATCAAGTCAGACAAGCTCCTTTTCAGCTAAAGGCACAAGTAAGTACACTTCACAGAAGAGATCTGGTTGCCTGTGAAGTTGTTAAATAGACTCAGAACCACTTCAGTTCTCATAGGAGTGTCATTTAAGGTTCTGATGGACAGGAATCTTATTTTCAAAATCATTTCAACATTTAAGACTTCAAAATATATAGGTTATTGCTACACTTATCCCAAAGCGGTCACATTCCTCCATTAGAAATTCTCTAGTAAAGAGTCAAAGTTTGCTAATAACACTGCTGAAAAACTTAGATTTTTCGAAGACTGTATCTGTAATTGATATTCAAAGCCCGATTTCCATTTTGAAGGCAGAACAAAAGAATAGAAGACCAACAGTGAATTGAAACTTTTTGTATTAACTTGTTTCCATTAAAAAATGCTTTCTTTGGCCTTTATCCAAACACAAGTATTACATACATAAGAGAAGCTCACATAAATTTAAAAGGACCATCAACAAGCGTATTTTCTGAATTACAGCTTAACCCTAACAAGATTGATATTGTTGGTAGTTGGGAATACATAAAACCACAAAGTGTACTCAGAATGTGAAACAACAGGTTTTCTGTATTTTAGGATATTTGCATTGTCTGTATATACACGCATGCTCTATGCCCACATACTAATAAATATATATGGAGGCATATCAATGCCTTAGAACAGTGAGTGCTATTTATCCCAGCCCTAAGTGAACTGCATATTTATATCCTTAATATGGGGATGCAGTTGATGTTGTAGTATTCATGTAAAGGCTCTTGTCTTCAGCTGATCCTCCAAAGAACCAGACTTCCAGAAAGTATCTGGCATATCTTTTACCCCATTTTCTACTCAATTTATCAAATAAATATAAACATTTTAAAGATGGCAATGACTCGCTGAGGATGGTGGAATTCATTTCAACCAACTGATGTGAGTCCAAACATCTCATCATCTGGACACTTTCTGTTCTCAACAGAAAGACAAATTGCTTTCCTAAAGGGTTAAGACAGGCTGGGCAAACTGCCATCTAAAAATAACTCCCTCTCCACTGGAGGGGCCAGACGCCCAGAGAACATACACTGGATGCCTAACAATGAAGGACAAAGTTTTCTATGAAAAAGTATCTTTCATTAGACCGACTTGCATAAGTTTTAAAAAAATGACACAAGAACTGGGGCACACAAACTCTTTTTTGTTT
Source organism: Dromas ardeola (assembly GCA_013398915.1). Taxonomy (NCBI): domain Eukaryota; kingdom Metazoa; phylum Chordata; class Aves; order Charadriiformes; family Dromadidae; genus Dromas; species Dromas ardeola. The sequence goes on from VYZM01005113.1 coordinate 331,636, forward strand.
TAAAATCCTCAACAGTGTTATTCTCAGCTGGGCAAGTATTCTTATTTTGGAGCTAAGGAAAGGCAAACATACTAACTCAAAAGATTTGCCCAGGGCTACTGTGCAAACTATCAGCAAACTAAGCTCAAAGATCAAGTGGCTCTGGATGTACATCTGGGGGGCTCCTTCCCCAGCTAACATCACTTCTCTGATACTTCTGGAGTGCCTGCACTGCACAAAGAGAGACTTGTGAAAATGCCTTAAGTGATTTTTTGCAGGGCACATTCACGAAGGTAACTTTCGTGTCACCCACCAGACAAATACACTGGCTGCGGCTGATAAATGAAACCCATTCAATTCACAAGAACACACCATGCCCCACCAATACTATGCATGGTTTTAAAATGGGCTAATCCACCTGTGCAAGTATTTCCACAACGTCAAAGAACAGACACCTGCAGGAAGAACAAGGGGGTTTTTGTTGGGGTTTTTTCGTTTGTTTGTTTGCTTGGGTTTTTCTACAAAAATGATAACCTCCCACTGAAACAGATTTATTCTTAATAAGATTAACTTAACTGAAACAAGAGCCTGTTTTTAGGCAGTGTTTCTATAAAGGAGAGAGTGAGTCAGTACAAATCAGAGGTGGTTCATACATACAGACATCCAGAGGAAGAAAAATTAATGAAAAATTTGTTTACAGTTCTGAGGTTGAGACTGCCTACAGGTAAATAGTCTGATGTAAATAGATGAGAATCAGTGTCTGAAGGTGACCAGTCTTTCAAAATTCTCTGATCTGATATAACCCTTCCAGTGTGCTATAGCTAGATGTCTGTGTGCTTGCCCCTTGGGGACTCATACACGAGTCTTGACCTTGAATGGATACCAGCTGGCCTGGCAAACGCTCCTATCACCAGCTCCAAAATAGCCTTGACGATATACCCGGTGCGCGTCACAATTAGCGCTGCCACTCGACAAGGAGTAACAACTCCTCCAGTTTGCATTGCAGTTCATGGGCACAAACAAAAAGCTTCCCATGAGTTGTTGAGCGGTACCCAACCGAGCAGGAAGAATCTGGAGGGAAGCTTTAATAGGCCATTGAAGAAAACTGTGATGAGCTAAGTATGAAACAGCAATAGAAATAATAGTGGAAGATTGCAAAACAAGGGCATAAAGCCTAATATATGAGAAGATGTGCCAGTTGGAAGCAGGAAGGAGCTAATACTGAAAAGGAGAGATCACAACGCAATTCCGAGACCAGTGAGTCAGATAAAAATACCAGGTTCCCATTGTCTTTAGCCCGCGATGCATTTAGCTTCATTGCCTATCTAGGGATGCTGCCCCACTGGTTCACTGTGCTTCTTCTCAACAGACGGCAGCACTCTGTGCCACCAGCTCCCGGTCCCCTCCCAATGAAGGGGCCCCACAAACCCACGCTCAGAGGCTCAGGCAGAGACAGACTGCTGATTGCTTTACCTTCTCCTCCTCCTCTTTGCATAACCTTTAATATATACCTCCAAAACCAAAGTCTGAAGTTTAAGAACTGGACATCATGCCACTAAATATTCCAGACAGGCTGGGAAGCAACACCTCCCCACAGAGCATTGTCTACACTTCGTAGAGGCTCTGCTTCACTCCTGGTACAACCTCACACTGCTACTGCAGCAGGGAAGCTATTGGGATGAAAGGACACTGAACTAAAGCTCGGTTAGAAGATGCTGTGAAGTTTCCAATTCATACATTTAGCATGTATGGAAAAAAGAGACTTGTGATTACAGAGAGAAAACAAGACAGACATGGAAGACATGCCGTAAACTTTTTTCTAATTGTCTGAGCCTTTGGATATATTTCTTCCCTTTGTGAAGATCTTGCATAACTATTAAGGTTACTAAAAACACACCATTTCTCTCAAAATACCCGAACAGACAGCCAAAACATGAATTTGGACAACTATTCAAGGCACTTCCCGATCAGGACCCATCCAGGTTTAAAAGAGTACCAGCTGCACCAGCTGCTGAATACTGGCTAATTACGATACAGTATCTGGCACTCCTAGAAACCCATCTATGCATCCAAAGCCAGTCTTAGAGAAAGACATTTCCTTCTTCAGAGAAGAAGCCTTTAGTCTCTTTGAAAATTTCTGAGATTTGAGGTAAGAAATGCACACAGACAGAAAGGAGCAAAATCAGCAGCTGGAAGCTGAGTCCTTCAGACAAGCTGGCAGAAGAGATCACACACTTATTCTTAACAAATATCCAACTGCAGAAGATCCATTGCTTGGAAGGAGGTCCTTTTCCAAGTTATGTATGAGAGGTGTCCCTGCTATTTGTGCTTCAAGATTAAGAAAGTATTCATGTATGTTTGAATACTTCCTCATCTATTCTATTCGTGGTTTTATTTCCTTTGACTCACCCTCTGCAAAAGTCATTCTTCCACTGACTAAGAGGAGGGAGAGAAACACGTGCCAGGACACAGGAGTAAGTCCCAGGCTGGTTCTTCCACAGACAGAAACCTGATAACTACAGACTTAACTGGGCTCATGTTGTATGTACTGCAGCATATTTGATTAGCATCAGATGACGCAGAAGGTAGGACATGAGGAACATAGGCTGTTACAGCAAGGCTGCTAGTTCTGCTCCTGGATTTCCTTCTCAAATGATTTATATAGTTCATAAGAGTTCTTATTTAATAAGCATTTCACTAAATGGCCTACATGGTAAATTGATTCACCAGAAAGAAGCAGTGCAGAATTCTGTCCTGCATGAAACAAGAATCACATCAATAACATCTATAAGGCTATTCCCAGCTGGCAGCACTGCAACAAGAAAAATAAATCGTGCTTTCCATCTGTAGAAAACATTCTCACAATCTGGATATATGAAATATTTAACAATGGTCATGCAAAAATTGGTATTAAAATAAATATCCACTATTCCTTCTGCATTCAGAAATGACTTTTAGTGGTAGAAATTATGCCCTTTCTCTGCACGGACAAACATGGTATCTTTCATCCTGTCACTAACAGATGATCACTATGATGATGATGATTTACAGTGACCACACTTAATGAATAAGATTGCATAGTGAAGAACCCAGCGTTTCCCTATCAACTTGCTGAAGTAACTGATGAGGCTAAAATGGGATTTACAAGCCAAACAGTTTGAGATAAGAACAAAAGAATTCACTTTGTTCAAAGAAATCACTTTGTGTGCTTTTTTCTAGGACACCTCAGAACAAGTTAAAGTTTTATAGTTCTATAAGAGCATTGATGGAAGACAGCTGCTTTCACAGTCACCCTTAGCACTTCCAGCAGCAAATACACCTTCAGATAAGTATGTGCCTCAGGGTTTGATTTGCCTCTCAAGTATGAAAGTTTGTGAAACTGTTTCTGTCCTTTATTAGGCTGTTAATCCAGAAGTAATTTAAGGGTTACAAAATGAGTATCAAATAAAAATAAATCCAAAAGCAACCCTTATGAGCAGAGCAGATCATGCTTTCGCTTTAACAAGAGCCTTTACAGAAGTCTAACATCTGTGTTTCTTGCATTTCAAACAGTGATATTCCAACTGGTAAACCCTTTTTATGTATTCTGTAAAACGTTAGGTGTCAGTTGCCCAAAGTGACCATTTCATTCCAGGTTTGAAACTCCATCGCTTTTTTTTTTTCCCAAGGAAGCCTGAAACTTAGCATCTCATTAATATTTACTCACAATTCCTGCTGTGTCCTCCCCTTGCCTGCCCCCAGCTCTATTGGCTTCTGAATGATGCTAAGCAACCTGCTGTTTGGTTTCTGTATTAATACTTCAGTGACTTTTTGCTGAACAGACAAAATCTAAAACTCAGGAGGCAAGACCACAAATCCCAGTTTCTCTACATATATGCAGCCTAGTTACTTAACAACATTATTAACCTAAGAACAGAAAACTATTCTTAGAGAAACAGCATGGAACTTACAGAAAGATTTACTCTTTGGCCCTAAAAACTATTAATTGAACAGCTGGACAGATAACAACTCAAGAAAAAAAAAAATATTCACCAATTTTATCTTCTAGCAATAAACCTGCCCCACCGTTTTGTACTATTTCTCTACGACTAGCTTTTCCTCATTAGATACCAACATTCAAAACCAAATCAAATCCTGCTTTAAGTACTCCCATTTCTTTTACTCTCTCAAAATTGACTACTCCATTGTCTTACCTCTGATGATTTAGACATTACGCTAATACGTTACTTCTGAAGTCAACTCAAGAGAGGGGGACAAAACTACAAAGACTTTAGCACACAAGGCAGCGGCTTGTTAGTGCTACCACTGGACAAAATCCTAGCAAAGAAGGAAGATTGTGGCTATTGTTATTCATTGTTAAGATGGACAAGAAACATTCCCAGGTTTACACTATGGAAAACAATCCTTTCAGCTCTGAATCTGAAGCAACCAATAGGCAAAACTGCAAATTGTTTTTTTTTTAGAAATCCGTTTTAGTGGATTAAAGTCATACATCTTATATAGCATTAATTTTGCAAGCAATGGAAAGAAAACAGCATTTAATTTAAGGATTGTTAGCTTCAACTCAAATTATTACCTCTCCTGGAATACAGATACAGGTATATTCATTTATTTTCTTAGTGCTTTTACATTGCTGCTTCTAAAACAAAATTTTCAGGACAAGGTATGCTAGACAATATGTAATATTTTTAGCATATACGTGATAAAGAGATGCTAAATACTATGAGAGGCCCAGAGCTATCCCGGGACCACAAGAAGTCAGGAAATATTCTGGATCTTCCTTTGAACTTTCAAGAATTAACGGCTGATCTCCTTTTTAAAAGGGAGATTGCTTAAAGCTTTCCGCAGTAGATAAAATCATCACCAGATGAACTACATCTGTTCATCACATCCTTTAGGGCCAGCCACACCCATCATCTTGGAATAAAACATAACTCTGGGTGGAAGTTAAACAGTGGTTATTCCGACTGCAGTCCCTGCACCGGCACACTGAATTGTGAGTTCAATGGGGGCTTGTGCTCAGACACCCTTCCCCAGCCCATGCCCTCATCTAATTGCAATTTCTGTATCCTCTGGTCCCGCAGAACTCCCCTTTACCTTCCTTTGTGTTAAGGCACTAAAGGCAGTAATTTACGTCTAATTAACGGAACTGAGTCATAAGGGAGCCGCTTTCTTTTACCCGACTTGAATGTTAAATGTCCAAAATAACCAGTGAAACCCGGCTTTTAGTCCTGCTCCCTGTTAAGTTCCTGCAGCACAAAGCTGTTATTCAGGCCTCCTGGCTCTGGAGGGTCGGGGGTTACTCACACTGACAAATTCTTAAGATGGCACGCACAGAGGGGTTTCGCCACCAGCTCTCCTGTTGTAGCTAAGCAGCCATGTCGAGACAGGCTCATCCTTCGGGACCTGTCCATTTTCTCCTCCAGCTTTGAGGGGACATCCTTTCCCCATCGGCTGAATGCGACGGCACTCTTCAGGAGGGATCAATTTCCACGCCGAAGAGACGGAAGGTGGGAGTCAAAAATCGGAAGGCAGAAGCACAGAGGGCTGCGCACCTGCCCAAAGACAGGCATGATAAAGCAGTTCTGCTGCTGATCCGAGACAAACCACCTACATGTCAGGAGGTAAATCAAGGCTATCAAAGAAACCAGCTAAAGCGGGAACAAAAGCAGGCACAAAATCGTAACAAGTAAAGAAACTGAGGTTCCCACTCCAGGAAAGAGGAAACTGTTGCCAATTCAGTGAATCAAACCACAATAATGCAAAACAAATAAAATGTTTAAAAATACTGACCAGTCATCCCAAAAGACAGATCAAGCTCTCCTTCTGAACTACCCTATTTTCATCATTGTGTGTTAAATTATGTAGATAATGCTGATGGTGCATATATTACACAAATACCAGTACGTTACTGTAAGGAGGAAGAGAAAAACCAGCCTAAGCAGGACTCGGTAGACCACCAACCCACAACCTTGGATTACTTCCTTCTTCCCTGTCCACGTGAGGTACTAGAACTTCGGAAACGAAGAAGTCAAACAGGCCTTTCCACCTGCACAGCTTCCATCCACTCAACTATGGATGGAAATGGAAAATTACAAATACAGACTCTTTGTATCAGAAGATTATTTTGTGGGCTATCAAATGCAATAAGGACTCAGAATTATGTTTTTAATCATTCCTCGTTAAAGTAATGCTATGTGTTAGTTGTAACATGAGATTTAAACACGATTTTTTCCAAACTGATTTTAAGAAGAGTATCTTCTTTAATGTCAAACTGCCATGCTTGATGTCAAGTAACATGTAAATAGTTACACATCCACCTACTCAATTTTATCTGTAGTTCATCGAAAGTGCAAAGTTGTGACAGCAAAAATAAAACCTCAGACTAAAGTTACTAATATTGAAATCCTGTTAGTATGGAAACATTCAGAGATTAGACTTTGTGCCGATATGGTCACCTTACCCGCAGCAACCTGCATCTCCATACATATTGCTGCCTCTAACTTTGCAGCCACCCTCTCAAAAAATGTCCAGGAGCAAAGAACAGCTTGAACAGGGATGGCGTTTAGTTTTCAGCTGTTCTGACTTACCTCCCCACTCCCTCTACATCATTCTTTTCATGCAAACTTGCGCTAGCAAGACAAAATGGTAGTTTTTATACTACAAAATTAACGCAACACGATTTACTGCATAAACTTTTAGGGTTTTTTTGTTGCAACAGATTGAATGTATTAAGTGAAAACTACAAGGCTTCTCCCCGCACCCGCCATGTTAGTCAAAATCACTGATACATAATTAAGCTAATAATCTAGTTGCTTGGTAAAAATATTTAAATTGCTTAATAAAAAGTTATTATTTTTCAATTGGTTAAAAGCCCCATTTGTTGAAACTGAATTACACTAAAAGCGCTTTTGATTTTGCAATCATATGAAAAGAAAAAACAATGTACATTTAAAAAATCATGCGTGTCAAACATTCATTTTGTTAATGTACTATTCTGTTCATCCATGTTAATGGCTTATTAAATGTAGTTTTCAAAGAAATTTACCATATAAAGAAAACAATTTAAGTACATCACACTATATTAAAACTAATGCTAATTTGAAAAAATACTAGTAATGAAGTAAGCTCATAAGTGGAATTGCTTTCCGAAGCAGTAGGAGTTCTCAATCAATTAAAGAATTGGTTAATCTAACACAAACATTCTTAGTAAAATTACTGTAGTCTCTTTAAACCTAAGCACAGAAAGCAAGGTACAAGGTTTTCCGTTTTCCCCTACATATTATTTTTGTTTATATGAAAACATAGAAAAAAGACAACGTATCAAGAACCACATATCCTGAGTTTGTCAAGGATCCTCTTCCTCTTTCTTCAATAAATCCAGTTCTGCTCCTTTAAAACTGAGTCAAATGGATTTGCAAAGGTTGATTATCATCATTCGCATGTTAAATGCATTTTTACCAGAGGAGTACACAGGGCAGATAAAAAGACAAGGAGGGGGGCAACTGCTAATAAATACACACACCAAACATAAAAAACTATTTCCATAATCATTTTCTCCCAATAATGCAGACGAGCACACAACTAGAGCACAGAACTGGTGATCTGCTGATGAGCACTTTGTTTGCTAAGAGGATGAGGCTCAGGCTGATGTGTACCACGATTTCTCAGAAGTTCCCAGAACACAGTTGCCTGGAAGAGGTATTTTTGAAACAGTATACACAGTATTTCTCTGCACAAAGTACAATGCGAGGTACATCACAGGTTACATGAATCTTTCCCTGACAGAACAAATAAAAAGCTCGACCAACAAAGCTACGTATAATTTTCTACTTCAGTATTTACAAAGGACTTCAATAATATAAAATTTGGTTTAACATTCATTTTATTCACATTATTTTCTACTCTTCCATTTTAACATTTTTTAAACACCATTTATGCAAGTAAACTTAATTATGGAAAAAAATGTTGGTTGACTGACAATCTATCAACGGATGACATTGTTGTGCTAAACTCGGATTGCTTCAACATGTGCCATACGAGACCCGAGAGCATCTTATCTTCTCCACTATAAAAACTGAATATAAAAGCCTACTTCCTCATGTAGATAAAAGTTTAAGTAGGTATAATAAGAATTTACTCCTAAAATTTAGCAGTAGTGGTCAATGAAATTTTAATGCTAGACTAAGATGCCAGACAGGATTCATTTCTGCAATTTAAGTCTCAAATTTGCTTAATTTATGTGGCAACATAGTCATCCATTTAACAGCCTGCCAAAGCGAAACTTGCAAATCTATGGGAAATTCGATCTTGAGACAGGGATAAAGATGGCTGGAATACCGCTAATAAACTCATGAGTGTGTCCGTGTTCATAAGTGTGTTCTGTTTTGTTAATAGATGTCTCCCAACAGGAAGCCCCCCTTTCTTCAGGCTCTTCCAAACACCAGGTTCTTAATTCTCAGTTATTGGTTCCACCTTGTCAGAAACTCTATTCTTTACTCAGCTATAAAAGCCCTTTTGTTCCTATTCTTAGAGAATGACCAACAGGAACAATAAAAGCAACAAAAATTCAGGCAGGAGAAAACTAGTTTTAGGCTTCGTCTCTACAGAGGGTCTTTTTAATTGCTTAGTCAGGTTTTTCCTTTCGTTTGCGTTTCCGCACCAATGCGGCTGCACCGATGTCGAGCTCACCCAAGGTAATGGATGCAACATTTTATAGCCGTGCAAAACACGTGCATCACTATGACTATAACATTAGAGCAGGACAGGATTTACAATGAACCATCAGTTTTTTTTTCCCACCCCCATAACTTTTTGCCTTTATAAGGCTCCTGTTTAGGAAACGCAAATAATTTCAAGTAGATTAAATTAAATGTATGACAAAGGCTATCTGTTTGGGGTTTTGGTGTTTGCTTTTTTCTTTTGTGGTATTAGAGTTTATTCTTGCATAATACAGTTTCAGCAGAAAATGTGCAAATACTCTGAAGAGCAAAACCGTGGCTGATGCATTTTTCCGTTTTTCCATTTCTGGGAAGAAGGAAATATGCACTTTTCCTCTACACAGCAAGATAATACCTTGCAGCTGTTTACATAGTCATAATAAATAAAGAGCCAATATCCAAGAGCTGGATACCAGATTCAACTTTAAAACATTACCTCTCAGTTCAAGGATAGTTAAACAGTAATAAATTTTGATCAAAAGAAGTTCACCATCACAGTTGTGTTTAAAAAAAAAAAAAATAAAAATGGACTTTTTGCCAATATCAACCCCAAATATTGCTTTAAAGGCACTCATCTCAGGCTTTTATTTAGATCATAATGATGACCACTGAGCCATCCAATCTTCTCTACTTTGGGACTCAAACTTAAAATTGGAAACAGTCTGAAATATAACACTAAAGACATTTAAAAATACATTACTTCAACACTTTGGGACATGGTGAATTGAAGGGTTGCCATTTTGTTCTTTTTTTTATTTCTGAATAGTTATACGAACAGAGACAAGCAAAATCTCTTTTCAGCAAGGCAATGTATTGTTCCCTCCAGAGTAGAATTCGCATCCCAGCACACATTTCTTTATGAGCGTGGACTCCACTGAATAACATTTTCTTAGTACTGCAGACCACAGTATAAATCCTGGGTCACAATTAAAATGTCCCACAGCTCCATCACAACAGCTCGAATTCCTCACATGACCCAGCACAGTAGAGCGCTGGTATGTGCTGAAGGGGCAGCTAGGACAGAAACACTGCGTGTATGACTGAGGCAGAGAAATATTCTGCATAATATATGATTCTCTCTAGTGCTCATTTCAGAAGCAAAAATACACAGACAAAAAAAATAATAAAATTAAATATTTCATTTTGGCCAAAATTAAGCGCGACTTCCCACCAGCATGAGAACAAGAACAGACTACAATAAACTCCTAAAATTGCACGGCTATTTTATAGGAAAAGAATCGGGATTCCAGGAAGATCCGTCTGTAGCTTACATTATTATTTGTTTGGGTTTTTTTAAAGCACCTCAGACTGCTGACTTCTTTAGGTAAGCGAGTTTGTCTTGCTGTGAGGTAGACCAGTCATGTACACTAGAATCTGGACTTTGCAATGCAGAAAACAGTCTAAACTTCTGCTGAGGGTTTCTATCTTTGTAGTTCTTCAGTTCCTCATGTCTGACACCACCTTTGTGCTGTTAGAGCAGAGCAAAGGCAACACGCCCATGATTGGTATAAAAAGAGTAAAGAAAAATTGTCAATACTGAACTTAAACTACAAACTTTCAGAGAAATTACTGATTTATGTGGCCCACACTTGCCATGTTTATTCCCCGATAGTTCTTTTCCTATAATATAAATTATTTCCCTAAGCATTGAGTCTTTCAGGCATCAACATATACACTCATACAGAAGTCAAGGCTTAGGAATGAAATAATTTTAAGTCTACCCAGTCACCTTCTTACCATAAGAGATCATTGTACTCTACATATGGGAGTCAATAAAATGTTGATGACTTCCAAAAGGAAACAATCAAGCTGGAAAAAGCCCAAACATGGCAAGTAAGTTGCATATAAAAAATATTTCCCCTGTAAAGAAAATGCGTGTGTTTGGAAGTAAGTCTTCACTATCCTGAATACTCTTTGTTAAACAGTATCTATAAGGATTATTTCAGTAATAAATATCCAGCATCTAACACCCAGGCAGATTGTTCCAAGCACAGGGGAAAATACTTCAGATAGAATTGTGGTATCTGGCAATTTACATTAAAAAAACCCCAACCATTCTTTAATGATGAACACAACATTTAAAACTGTACCACCAACAGGGTTGTAGAGTATTAAACCACTCACTGAAGCTTGTCAGTGGGAAGACTACCTGTCAATGATCATATGTTCTCATATACCTCTTTCAAGTCACAAGAAAGGAAACATAGGATTTGGAACGGGGCACTTATTTCAGGAAGTAAGTTAAAAATTCATAAAGACGACCCAGAATTACAACCTTTTTTTCCTTCTCTTTTTTCCCCTCCCCAATCCAGAGGCAAGTTTCCAGAGGCGGAAAAATGGGCAGAGTCATCACCTCTTTCCTCAGGGCATCCAAAAAGAGCTCAGAACGCATGGAACACCAACAGTTGTTGGAATTTTTTTTTTCCTTTTGTGGAAGCCTAAAACATTTTCCACTGGACATGTACCTCTCCATCTAACAAACTTAAGCCTCCTGATAGCAGAACTTTTCTTAATACTTCTCCAGCAGTCCTTCCAAGATGTACAAACAACAGACAGAAAACATAGTAATTAAATAGCTATCTTCATTACAAGTGATATCTAGAACTGACACAAGGCAGCTGGCTGTAGAGACAAGTCAGTCACGGCTGCTTAGTGCATTTCAAACCCTATTAGTTTTTTTACTCTGCCATAAGATGTTTTCAAAAAAAATCCGCTATACCCCCCAAAAAACAGTATCTGAGATTGAGAGATTTTACCTATTAGATAACAATTCTGGAGAGCAACGATCATTTTATTTGCTTCAGTTTGGAGATCAGTCTTTCCTCTCTGGTGCTTACTCGCACCCAGTGGGGGCAATGAAACTCAAAACACATATTTCTTAAAAGGCTGCTGTTAAATTTGGAAAAGCGTGTATTATTCAGGGGAAAGAAAAGATCATTCTTGCTTCCAGTGATCTCTTGCAGACAGCTGCCAGATGGGACAATTCCCCAGACTGATCTGCTTTCCGATTCTGCTACGGATACCCAGCTTTCCTAAATAATTTTAATTGTCTGACATAAAATGTCTGGCAGTAAGTCATACATATTTCTTCTGTAACTTGTTGTAAAAATTCTACTAGTTCTCACTAGAATAAGCATTGTCATCATTTACGCATCTCTAACAACCCCCTCCCTTTCTGACAACTGCTCCTTGGATCTTTGTTTTAAAAACACCATTCAGACATACAAAGTGACTAAGGGTTACCAGGTCAAGAAATATAGCTACAAAATGACTACAAACCTAGGGCCTCTCTCATAACCAAAGTATGGCTAAGTTGCTATGCTGCTTTAGATCATTTCCCCCTCCACCAAAAAACCCCGGACATTCATTGCATCTACTTGATGCTGACCCTCCCTTTTAAATCAACACAATAATACTAGAGAAGATTTTCCTTTTCTAATGACTTACAGGAGAAAAAGAACATGGCATACGCTATTTGTGGCTACATTGTCCAGGAAGCCTAGAGGCAGGATAATTAGTGATAAAGGCTCAATCTACTCTATTATCTTCTCTTACTAGCGCTCCTGTTCCAAGTTTAAGAAAGAGAAGAATAAAGACAAACCAGAGGAAGATAAGCAACAAACCTAAGAAGGAGCCTGGCAAGAGCAATTAATACTGTAAGACTAAAGAGCTGAACTTACTGTATATCTTGGCTAAGCAACAAATGAGGGAGTCATGATAATTATCTGCAAAGTATCTGAAGCACATAGAAGAGGGAGGAGGAGGAGGAATTCTGTAAGGCTGCATAACCCATGAGGGTACCAGGAGAGCATCAGCCTGCTTAGATAAGGACAATGGAAGCAGAGTATCAAGAAAAGTCTTGAATAAGAATCACTTACCATGCAGTTGCATTTAAAGAAGTAGCACTTCTCTTAACTTCCAAAACCCTGCACCATCTCCGGAGAAAAACAGCCTTTCGTTTGGGGACAGCTCTTAGCTCTCTGCAAGCTACCTGACAGCAGCCACTCTGTCATTCACCTGCAGAGTTGGTTTTCTTCTCTGCAATTTTGGTGTTTTCCCACATGGGTTTTGCTGGTACTGCAGGATTTATAAAACATGGATTTGGAAAGCACTATCACTGGCCAAATAAGTAAGAAATGTTTGGGTTTG
>VYZM01005113.1:344574-355680 GCA_013398915.1 Dromas ardeola
GGTTTTTTTGTTTGTTTGGTTGGTTTTTTTGTTTGGTTGGTTTTTTTAAATAAAAACCCCAAACAGAAATAGCAAAATAAGAAAGCCCTTAGAGAATCCTTCTGAAACGTGAAAAAAACCCCAAACAACCCAAACCTTTGAATAAAGAAAACCCAAACCACCAAACCCACAAAACAACAAAAAAACACCCCACCTACTTCCCCAGAAGAATCGGGAGGCAATACTCTGGCATGCTGCAGGGACAAACACCCTACCACGGAAAGGGATGAGAGAAATTAGAAGCATGTCCCCTTTTACTAAATCTTAGCCCAGTTTATTTTTTCAGTTACATCAACATCTGAAAAGCATCCATAAAACCGTTTTATGAACCACTTTCCAGAGAGAGCACTGAACAGGGCAGAGGCAAAACAGTAAAGTTGCTGAACCTGCACATTCTTGCACGTGTCAAACCAGCGTAAAATAGAGCAGATGACAGAAAGGTTTAAATCCCATCAGTTCCTCACACGGGCTTTCTAACTGGCATCAGTTTAGAAAAACTATCATGGGAAAAGAAAAAGACAATGTTTTTGGCTGTCTCACTCATGAAAGCCTGTATATGATGCCACAAGATGAAGGAGGAGACAGATGCCTGCTAAGGTTTAGGGTTAGCAACACCGACACTCTAGCACAGCAAATTTACGGCTAGTTTTTGAAAGGGTCTGTGGTTCTCAGATTTACCAAACTAGATTTATTTTTGTGTCTCCCTCTCTTTCAAAAATAACTGGCAGTAAGAAAAGTTACCTAATTGTCCAGGAAAAAAAAATACAATCCTAAACAAACAAATGCATCACTGGATACATACTTCATAGGGACGAAGGAGGCACTTATTTATACACAAAAGGAAAGGCAAAGGATGGCATTATAGCATTCTTTCTATCAAGATGCTCTCCTGAATAAAGTGGTGCATTGATTATAAACTGTGAGCCAAATGCAAAAAGCTAATACACCTATGAGAGTGTTAGCTAAAATTATTTTCGGAGGGTGATGGGTTGGTTTGCCTAAGTACCAGGAGAAAGCAGTTTCTTTTATTTAGTATACAGTCTGTCTCTTAACTGTACAGCTGCACCAGCACCACTGGGCAAACCTGCAAGAACTAGAGCTACAAAAATAAAGGCTTAGTTGAATCCATGCAATTTTTAATGTTGAAGATGATAAAGAGAAATGCACTTCAAACTTAGGTTCCAGACTGAAAATGCAAGGCCAGCAATGAGAGGGAACATAATTGAACTTGTAGAGTAAGCGTATTTGATGATGATCTCAGTGGCAAACAATACATGGGGAAACACAAAGCCGTTACAAACACGCTTTCCAGAACACACACTTTTTAGGGTGAACACAGAATATAGCATCCTCTGTTGACTTTTTGTTAGTTCACTGTCTGAATCCTGTATGTACCACAGCATTCAATTCAACTTCTAGAATGAGTTCCACTCTATGAAATGTTACTATGCTTGTGAAAGCCTCCCTATTTTAGATAAAAGTCCATTACAATACCTTTTACAAGGCTTCCCTCCACCCTAAGGGGTGGTATTTAAAAAATCACCCCTTAGGTATGGGGATATAGCTTCCTAATTAGTAATAGCTTGTTCAAATATCCTAAAGAGTTTTCTGGCAACACTGACCTTTGATGCTTGCTGCTTACAGTAAGCATCTTTTAGAAGGCGAAAAGCATCAGTGCTTTCCTCTAAATGTGATAGCTATCTGTTAATGGCCATAAATACAAATAAGGGCCTCAAATCATGTCAGATTTATATGATGCTTTTTGAAAAAAAAAGAAATTCTAAAGTCAATTTTATTTTAACAACATACCATAATCATTTTTGCCTACTGCTTTTATGACAGTGCGCTGTCCCAAAGGGCACCCCTTGCAGCCCTGCCGTCATCCTGCCCAGACTCCTCGTTCTCTCTGATTTTTCCTTGTAACTTAGGCTCAGTTCACAGAATTTACATTTCCCTTCTTGGAGTCTAATTTTAAATCTTTATTCAGTATAGTGTCCCTTGGCTCTGCACATCAGATAGCAATTAGATTTTACCCTGTATGAGGGATGGTACTCAAACTACCATGTGACCGCTCCTTAATTTGACTACCGCCCCCTTTAATAACCAAGCTCTTAAGCAAAAACCACATTATTTTACTTTTCTTTCTATTAATCATGCAATGTTTGTTTGCAGTCCCCGAAACAAACACAAAACAAAGAGAAAAAACTGCACCCAAGTTATCCGATCCCCAAATCCTGGGCAGCCCGTCACAAGTAAGATGCTTACTTACAGCTTGTCCTTTTAGACGGTGCCAGGATTACATTTCATCCTTTTACTACCCTCCCTCCTCCCGCAAACGTACCTTTGGCAGAGGCTGTCAAGCAGAAGTGTCTTAAATGGGCCATCTGCAGGGAGTGAATTTCATCCACAAACCCCATTTACTGCTGCTCAGTATTTGTATATTTTGTGCATGAATCTTCTACTATATAATTTATGCAGTCAGTTCAAAAGTACACGGAAGTCATTAGATGCAACTGAACATCTAGTCTATGCAGAATTATGTTGTGGAACTCAGAGCAGCATCAGAAATGAGATTATCTGAGTCGCAATGGTAAAGGGAAGAAAGTGTAGAGGGTCTTCGGTCACACAGACACACACTTTACTTAGCTAACATTATGTACTTCAAGTTTTCTCTTTGAAAAAGAAATTAAAAAAAACCAAAACACACCAGTAATTGTAATACCACGTACCACCGCACTTCAGCCACCTGCTTTCTGGATTACTAAACTGCTGCCTTAAAATGATCAACATCTCAAAATCTTCACGAAAAGCAAGAAGCTTTAAGCTGTGTCAAAATAGTTGACATAGATGTTGGGGAAAGCATGGTTGGGTGTAAAAATGACCATGACAGAATCCAAATAAACTTCAATTAAAAAACCTCTTGAACAGTTTTGTAAATACAAGCCATGAAAGAAATTATAACCTTCTATCTTATCTCAAGTTAATATACCTGTGAAAAATCATTTCTAAAATAAACTCAACTAGAATGCTTATTTTCGGTCATTTTAAGTTTTACATGTAAGTATAAAGAAACTTGTTTTAAGGAAATAATCTTTTACTGTGTTAGAAATCACATTTGTTTGTAAATTTTTAGTTCTTGGATGTATATATAAAATGTGCCTCGGATGTACATATATTGATTAATTTATGTTCCTGAAACTGCACACAACCTAAAACTTGCTTCTTTAGCCCACCTGCAGAAAGAAAAAAAAAGGGAGAAAATTCTTTGCAAACGCCTTATTCTGAGGCAATGCTTTCTTGAAAAGATTAAGCAAAAAACTCTCTTCATACGTTAATTAGCCAGCTTGCAAACCGGGGAGAAGATGAAGACAAACCGTTAACATCTTCCGTAGCTCACCCTTTGCTGTTCATCAAATGAAAATTCTCCCATGTTGGGCCTTAAAAGAGTGGTTTTCCTTTAGTATCCTTCCTGTAGCTATTGGCAAGGTTTATCTTGCAAGAACTCCTTGTTTACAATACAGGTATTATTCTTCCATGAATTAAACCCAATTATCCAGATTATTTTTTTTAATTGAAACTGTTTAAAAATCCACTAGTGCTGTTTTGGTCGAGAAACCAAACCATAACCCACAACCGGAGGGGAGGGGCCGGGGGGGAAGTGAGAAGTATGGGGGGAGAAGGGGCTTGCAAGCCGCTTAATTAAAAAAATAAAATAATCTAGATGTTCAGTGAGCATGACAAATGGTAAAGAGATAAACAGACTCATTTTCCAACACTTTAGTCTTGGCATTTGACCAAGAAGTCCCTTCCCGGCAAGGAAATAAAGGCCTGCAAGCTACCGACCTCTCCAAACATCTGTAAGAATCAACTTCTGCTGGACATTTATTCATTCTTAACATATGCCCTCATTAACTTTTACCTCTAATTGCAATCTAAGGATTTTTTTTTAGCCGGTGCTGAAGGACCCCAGCTAAGCGGGTCCAGCTGCAGTGACAGCGAGCAGACTCAATGGAGTTGGCCGTGCTGGGGGCTCTGCCAGTGCAACCTGATGGGCTGGTGCTCAGGGCTTCACCACACAACTACTACCCAACTTTCCAGCCCATTAGGAGAGACCCCAGCAGCAAAGCTAAGCCCAGAAATAAAAAAAAAAAAAAAAAAAATAAAAAAAAAAAAATAAAAAAATCAGGTTTGCTCCGAGCAGGAATGTGGCTGGAATTCTGCGCTTTGTTTGTCTAAAACTGTTGACGTTTATCTAAAAACTTTTCAGAACTTGTAGTATCCTGGTCATGTCAGACATCTTTGTAGTAAAATCAACCAGGCACACTTTCCTCCCTCAGCAAATCACTAACTTAAAATGGAGGCTGACTTCAAAGTCTAGTTAGCCTTATCGTTGTTACGAAGAAAGTTAAAAGGGGGAGTGAATTTCCCTCCCCATTTTTAGAGATGACACCACCTCTCCCCACCCTGTAATCTCGCCTGGAGAATAAGCACAGCCCTTTTGAGTACTGCATCTTGTGGAATGGCTTCCTACGAAGCAAAACCACAAACATTTAAGTAACTTGATAGATTATGGGGTTTATGAGAAAACAAGTTAACTTTGGTCTCGCACCACATCCCAAGAGCGCAGGAGACAACTGCAGCATAACTTCTCATTATTCCTGCAGAACCATTTATGCCTCTTTGCTGTGTAACCCCTGCACTTCTGGTCTTTCATTACACTCTCAAGAATGCACACCCTCTCTTGTTAAGAATAATTCCACTATTCAACATATCATTTACACACAGCTCTTGAGAAAGAACAAAAACCTATCCCTACTCCTTATGCGAGCCTTATGAGATGATCAGTTCTTTGCACACAAACCTCACATGGGCCTGACGTCCCAACTCCCAACATCACACACTTCTCAGGGCTGTCTGCAAGAGATGAGAAGGCTGTACAAGAAAGGAAAGGTAGATCTGCAGTGTGATCTAGTTAGAACCGATAGCACTAGAAATATGTACCTTGCACCTACAAATGTTTTTGGCATACATTAGCAATGGATGGTAGCTTTCGGCTTCCCACCTTCTGGATGTGCCACAACTTAAGCATATGGACAAGGAGGTTGTCAGCTGCTAAGTGACAACAGTAACCTGTTCCCGTAGGAGAGTACTGCTCCTACAATGCTGAAGCAAAGGTGACTGACTCTTGAGGTACACACTGAAAAGATGAGACCTTTCTGGTTTGGCAGGTTATGGACACGGAGGAGGAGGACGACGAGGGCAGGAACGGTGGAAAAAGCAATGTTGGGGTCTGCGTTTAGGAAAGCAGGATGAAAACATGCAGAGGGGCAGGGCCGGGTCCTGCTTTCAGGGAGGGAAGTATTTTGTGAGAGCATAGGGAGGACAGATTTGGAAGTCCTTCAAGTAACTCCAGAGCCTCTTGTTTCACGGTGCAAAGTTAAGTCAAAAAGGTCAATTTAGCCTACATGCAACTAGTCTGAAACCAAATGAAGAGTGCAGCAAGGCGACTCAATCAAAAGTTTGGCGCTATTTTTGTAATACTGTCATTAGTTCTTACATAGAACCCTAGAGAATGTCTTCCAAGGTTTGCCACGAAGCAAAACCAGCTTTCTGAAGATAATTTAGCTAACTAGTAAAAAGGATGGAATGAACTTTACGTGGCATTTCAACAGCCCTGTCCTGTCAAAAGATTATAGGCATCACAAAATATGCGTACTGCGCAATGGTTAGACCACAGATAGCGATAATGATAGCCTGTGCTACACAGGGCTTTCATTGCCAGTGAGCTTTGCAAACAGAAAAAGCATCACCACAAAGGTCCTTCCTAACAAAGTTTTGCTTGGAAAAATATGAAAGAGCTTTAAACCCTGACATCTTCCTCCCAACTTTCCTTCTTGACCACATCCCTCTTTAGACTTCAGCTGGCAAATAAGTATGCCAACTTGAGTCGCTTCACTCTCAGGGACTGTAAAAGATTACAGAAGACCATCCTGATTTAATGCAACGGCACGTTAATTCTCTTATGCACTAATTCTATATCAAATCTTATGAACCACACTTGCCAATGGTTCACAGGTCTGACATTAGGAAATGGAGGGTTTGAGCCTTCTTTTAGGGCAGGGAACATCAAGGCAGGCTCTACGGAATTAGCAGCGTACAGCTGGTATAAGCAGCAACTTGATAAAGCCCATCCTTTCCAAGTCAATATATTTCAGCAGTAACCTGGATCTGTAAAATCAATAAAAGAAAAACACCCTGCAGAAAAACTTCAGTTGTCACCAACTGCTAAAAAGTTCAATCCCACTATCAGAAATGTCACAATTTCTATTTTCTGGTCTTTCTACATCAGAAATAACTTCCAGGGTGCTGTACCTCAGTGTGGTATTCTCCTTCCCTTAACATTTTCATTGAATCAAAAAATCGTTTAGGTTGGAAAAGACCTTTAAGATCATTGAATCCAACCTAGCACAGCCAAGTTACCACTAAACCATGTCCCTCAGCACTACATCTACACGTCTTTCAAATACCTCCAGGGATGGCAACTTAACCACTTCACTGAGGGAGCCTGTTCCAATGCCTGACAGAACTTCTGGTTAAGAAATTTTTCCTAATATCCAATCTAAACCTCCCCTGGCACAACTGGAGGCCATTTCCTCTTGTCCTGTCGCTTGTTACTTGGGAGAACGGACCAACACCCACCTCCCTACAACCTCCTTTCAGGTGGTTGTAGAGAGCCGTAAGGTCTCCCCTCAGCCTCCTTTTCTCCAGGCTAAACAACCAATTTTCTTTGGGCATTTTAAAAGCTACGTTAATTTAGTAGGTAAACGGTACAGACGGCTGGGTTGCATGTCAGGTCTAACCACCTAAGGACCAAAGATTCTTTGTATTACTGTCTGGTAACTTTAAATTACTAGACCTACATGATTTTACATAGCCAGACAAACAAATGGGAAGCACAAGACTTTTGCTCATGTTACGATTTTATTTCCCCCCACCTTAAGTTCATGTTATTTCTTTTAACAGTATTTTTTGTGTCACCTTTGCATGTTTGATTGTCATACCTTACAGACTGTGACAGTGGAGAAACAAATGGCTTCTCCATCCAGCATGGCAGGATTTGACCCCAGTTCTTCCTCTTTTAGCTGTAAAGGATGCCCACAGAAACATGCTCAGCTACTTTCTGTGCTATTAAAAGTATTCAGCACTTACAGCTTCACTGCTTGTTTCCCTCGATGTCTTAATTTTTGTTTCACTTTTGACTGAAAATGTCACTTTCACATTTTAACTTTACTCTATGCATGAAACAATAATGACTACCAAAAAATAACAGATCTAGCAGAAAGGACAGCCAATATCCATACGCTGAAGTTCATGGAAAAACCTTGTCACCTACAGATAACTTCTTAAATCACAACCGCTACAAGCTCCTGGAGGCACGCAGTCCTTTTTATTTCATATCTCCGCTCTGTGACCAGAGACAAAGTCACCGAACCAAAATTAACCCCAGCCGCTTTCTGCTGTGACCATCCTGGGAGCTGCCTGGAGATGACCAGAGATGCCTTCAGCGTCTGACCTCTGCATAGCTGCAGCAGGACAGCGGCTGGACGTACGGCACACGTGCCCGTGAGCCCAAGTCCCATGGGGTCTGACACCGAGGCGACGGCTAGAGATAAGGACCATCAACCCACCGCCGCCACACTTCCTATGTCATTTGCTTTAAATAGCCTTGCTATCTGTAGTGTTCAAAGAGAAGTTTGATGCATGCACGCTTTCTGGTCTCAGGCTGAATTCACTCACTCAGTATCTTTTTTTATTCATCTTAATTTTCCAGGACTTAAAAAAAGGTAAGAACTGTATTAAAGAACAGACAGTAACTGGTAGCAACAAAAAACTTTCTTCTCCAAAATGTAACACTAGATTAACAGAGACTATAAAACTAGAGGGGAAGAAAAAAAAAAAAAAAAAAAAAGAGGTGAAAAAAAAGAAAAGTTTGAACCATCATCCCTCAGCTTTCTCCATGCTAAAAATACTGACAGCAAAAGGTCAGCGGTTACTGAAATCTGTCTTCTGTGAGAAGTTCAACTCTGAGCCTCTGGAGATGAGGGCGGTTCCCCCATTTTTATTACTTCTTTTTCTTTACAAAGGACTATTTCAGCCAAACATGTAAAAAGACTTTATGTTAGGGTTTCTTACATTGTCTCTTATGCTTCAATGGGGGAAACAGAGTTGCTCTTTGAGAAGACTTATTTTTCCTCTTTAAAGGCTATTCTACTTGAGATAGTCTCTGTAAGCTTATTCTATAGCTTCTTAAATAGAAAGATTATCTTCTTTGAGACTTGCTTTTTATTCTTGTTTTTTAAACACACTTTCAAGAAACGCATCTCAAGTCTCCCAAGACTTTGAAGATTGCTATTGAGCCTTCATTCCCAGTGCAAGGGTGGAGCACAGGTCTAATCTCTTTAGACAGAGATTAGCCTTGCTTGGTGGAACTGGTGGCATGCTGTGCCTCAGTAAACCCAGCTGCCCACTGCCCTCCCTCCCATGGAACACAAATGCCACCATGCCTGGGGGCGGCCCGTGCCTCTGCCTCCAGTATCACGCCTGTCGGTGGGGAGCAAGACCTCACCAGTATGTGTGGCTCAGAGCTACCTGATCCCAGAGCTTTCCTCCCGAGGTGCACGATACAAAGGTTTCTAGATCAGCCCACCAGACTTATGAGTGGGCTCAGACAGACCACTGCTGAAATAAACCTTGCTATGACCCGCGGCAGCGCAGTGCTGGTAAGATAGAAAACCAATATGGTACAGAAGCAGCAACAGGACACAAGCTACCTTGATCACTAATACACACAAAGCCAAGCCAGTATGACAAACAGACCGTCACAAACTACAACATTTAAGGAGGCAATGTTTTCTTTCGGTAAAGGCAAGCAAATGACTTCCAACTAGCCTTGCACTTACTTTGAGCTAGGTACTTTTTATCCACATGGTAGTCTGCTATATGCACAATTATATCCTTTTAAGAGCAAAGGCTGCACCACGAGAGATGACAAACTGGACTAGGCATCAAAAACTGGTACTACATACTGAGCTGCTGAATGGCATAAGTGATGAAATTTTACTATTTTCTGCTGTTTCAAGAAAATAAATGAGAAAAAAACCAATGCACCTATCTAATGAGAGATGGGCCTATTTAACTCAATTGCCATTGAGGTACTGCATTTATCATTTGCAAAAAACCAGCCATCCCTGTTTTCATATCTATTGCAGTATGACAGAAGTATGAAAAAATAGCAAAACTAATGTCTGAGTCTTAACTTGTATTGGTAACTGCGCAGGAAACTACAGATTTCCATATTTTGTCTTACCATGCATTTCCCAACTTGTGACTTGGAATAAAAAAAAAATCCATGGTGAAGTCAATCAAATCATTGAGACTTGTCTCTAAAGTCTGTTTTTCCCTCGTGCTTTTCTCCTTCCTCCCCCAGAATACTTGCAGCACGACTGAGATGCACATTAACTACCATGAGCTATTTATTGATCCCCGGTTAATAGATGCACAGATGCAAGTATATCAAAATTGTTTCTTTTAAAATGTAATATTCACATTCAGTGCCCTACAACGCATTCCAGAAAACATGAACATTACCAAGTTTCTGGTACTCTTTAAAATTGCCCTACTTTTTCCAGTATTACAGTCTACTTCTGAAGTTTTGGAGCATGACAAGTATTCACCCGTGCAAGGCAGGCAGTCACTGAATTCAGATGGGGAAATTATTCTGTACTACTTCTGCCTAAATACTGCAGATTTATTTTCACAATGTTCTCACAAAAGCTCAAACTATTTCAAGTGTTCAGGAAAAATAATAAAAATTTTGACTCAACAATGAAAGCCCCCTCCCCCCTTTAAAGTCTGCTTAGGAAATTCAAATTATTGCCAAAGCCACACTTTATTGCACTGAAAAGCCCGCTCTGGCCACAGCTGTCAGCTTTTACTTTTAGAATCAGGATCTGCCCATGGGCATAGAGATAGCTTGTAGCTAATAGGCTCATTACAAGTCAAGGGCAAAAAAAAAATCCATGTAAACCAGTATGAAACACTAATGTAACTTTGGATGTTTAGATTATGCAGTTGCACATCAGTATTCTAATTAAAAAGAAAAGATGCTATCCAACCTCCAACTTTAAAAGGAGGTTTCCATACTAGGAAACATATGTTTTCCTTTCCATACTAGGAAAACATTTAAGTCATAAGAAAAAGCAAGCAACAGATCTCCTGACCACTGGTTCAGATTAAAATAAAATCAGATACCAAAAATCATTATCTGAAGAAACACACCTGTGCCATCAGATACATTCTGTTCTTCATCATACACAAAAGCACACTAATTATTAGTCTCCAGAGACATCCTTATTCCCATTCGTCCCTCAACAGGAAACCAGCATCACCGTCATTCCCTATAACATACATAAAAATAACTTGCAAATCTTTTCCAGAATATAAGATCTGTAGAAGATTCCATAGAATCTCCCTTTTCCAGTTGAGATATTCAAAAAAGAGCAAAAAAAACCCCTATATACTAGAAACTTACAAAGTTTGTGGTTGATTTTAGACTAGCCAGATTTGCCTTGAATTTCAAGTATTCTCAGAAACTCTGGAACTAATTTTCCTCTTCCTTATACCACATTTATACTTAATGTAAATCCACCAGTTTTAATGAATTATTTTTATGCTGACCACTAATTTAAGAGGAGAAGCAGACTGTGCTATATAAAGATCTTTGGAGTAGACAGTTTAAAAGGAGGCTTGCTTTCCCCCCCCGCCTTACTGAGAAGCTTTAAAAATGCTGTCCAAACCAAATCACAGTCTCTCTCTCTTCAGCTTAAAAGGAAGCATTCCTGTTGTTTTCAACCCAAACTTAATCAATCTCATTATTACAAATCACAGGGAATGCTTCTCTATTTTTGTTGTGGGGTTTGTTTTGTTTTGGGTTGTGGTTTTTTTTTTTTTTTTTTTTTTTTTTTTTTTTTTTTTTTTCTTATACTCACACGGTGAACACCACGACAA
>VYZM01005113.1:355693-366316 GCA_013398915.1 Dromas ardeola
TTTTTTTAATCCCAATTGCCACAGTGGAAACAACTGGAACAAGACTGCAGCCTTAGCTGAAGAGCAGCAAGCCCAGCCACCACAGGAACTTACTGCAGAAAACAGCTGTAGGCCACTTTCTGAAGACCGTTTTGAAAGTCCCTCTGAGCAAATGGGGAGCCCTGGGGTTCTTCTGCCTTCCCCCACAAAACACTACCACCCCTAGCCACCTAACTTGCCTCTCTGCTGAGGACAGTGCCTACCGAGACGCAACAGAAGGGCATGTGCATCCTTGTGTTGCTGCTCTAGTTCTGCTGCTGCTGCCTTGGCATCAGCACATCGTTATTGATAATTCACAGCAGGCTTTGACCCTCAGAGGCGAAGCCCAGGCAGGCAGCCTGTGTGATCAGCCTTGCTGCGGGATAGCAGCCTCCAGAAGACAGACAGCGGCATCCTCAACTATGACAGGAGGCTCCAGCAGAGCTGTCCGTCCAAGCTCTTCACGCAGAAGAGTCTGAGAAGCAGACAGACCACTGAAGCTCTGTGAGGAGTCCAGGTAGACGGTCATGTTTTACATGACCCGAGGTGACTAAAGAAAAAGTTCAAGGGGGTTGCACGCAGAAGTGTCTTACAACTACGATAGTCAGCTTTGCTGTTTTGTCTTGCAGATTTGCAGTAAGGTCTATGATTCTTCTTGTCCGAAGAGACTGCCGCTTGTTTAGGGGTTTACTGCTGGATTGTTACAGCGGAGGGAGAGAGTCTGGACGGTCTGGAGAAAAGATTAAAATGCTGCACATTGTTCTCATATTTCACAGAAGGGCTTGAGTTAATGGTGAAATATCCATGATTTATACATTCATTTAAAAAAATGTAATCACATAGAAAAGGTCATCTCATTTGCATATTAGAGGCTCAAATTAACCACTTGGGTTCTGCAGATCTAAAATGACAGCAAAGCAATACTGTTGGCCAGTGAGAGATGTAGGTTGAGGACCTCAGTAGCGGATGAGCAACATTTACAGACACAGCTAGGCTGCACTTTTGGTATGACAATTAAAATGATTTAGACGGAAGATGCTGCTAAAGGAGGTGGTCTTGCAGCCCACGGTCCCATCTCCCTCTTCTCCCAAAAGCCGCTGCAGCGCAGCTGTGGGACAAGTTGATACATCCAGCCAATCCATGGGAATACCATTCCTCTTTCGCTCTGGGGTAGGCCTGCCATTTGATCAGCCCAGTGCATCAGTTCTTACTGAGGCTGCACAACCACTATATCCAGTGCAAAAGAAGCATTTGGACCTCTGGGTAGGGGGTAGGAAGAGATGTGGACTGCCCTCTCCAATGGTAATTTACCCTTACATCACTTTAATTGTAGCACAGAACTTCAGCCTTAGGCACGAGAAGGCAAATCTGCCCAAGCTCCTCTATCACCAGTGAAGATGCCCTGGGTTGTCTTCTCTGAAGCGTGACTCACATCAGCGAAGTAGTACCATTCGGTCCCCCAACCAAACGTTTCTTCCCCCCTCACCCTTGAGTCCACCACCCTTTGGTCCTGCTACCTTTTACAGCACCAAAACAGAGACCAAGCTTTAATTTAGCTACCTCACCCACAGCAATGCAAGTAAGTGCCTCAGCACCAAACCTCCCAATGCATTTGGGTCTGAAGAGTGAGGCACGAGTAGGACTCGGTATCAGCAAACCTTATTTTACTGCACATCTGTTTTACATTTGTCTCTCACTAGCAAGATACACTTCTCTATTTGGGAGCTGCTGCTCTGCAGTTCTCATATGCTTTAAATTGGGGGAACTGTACTCTTACTATGAGGGAGCTTGCGGCAATCAATCTCCTAAATTGGCCTCCTAATCTTCCCAGCCATTGTGAATAACCCCACATGACAGCATCTTTTAAGTCTTTCAGTCACAGAGAAGTTAACTGTTGCTTAGAACCTGCAACATCCATGCCAGAGGGCTTTGGACACCTGATGATTCAAGTCATGGAACTACCAAAAATTCTGTGACAAAAACATTTCACAAGCTAAACTTCAATTTTCATATTTGCTATAGTGAAGAAAATTTACTTTGAATGTTTTGTAGGAGCATCAATTCAAAAGACGAGAAATACCACGTTCACCTGCATGCACATGAGTTCGGAAAGGGAGTGAAGAGACTGTGTATAAATGAGTATTAACCCCCCAATCACTTCATCAGAACTAAGCAGGTACATTCTGAAACAACCCAAAACCACTTGCCTGTCCCTTACTGACTACCGATTCTTACTGAGGCTGCACAACCACTATATCCAGTGCAAAAGAAGCACAGACCTGACTGTCCTCTTGGCATCTCCAGCTCTTTCTAAAGACTTGTCTAATATTACCATTTCTTTAATAAAACATTTTACCTTTTGTTGCTGGTGACGTTAGCAAAATTAACATGAAGTATGTGATATAAAATGAATAATGGTATCAAGACGGTGTGCATTTACCGCACAAAGGTGACCTTTTCCCTCTCTTAGTTTATGGCACTGTAGACTCAGAATTCAATTTATCCTGTGGCAGATCAGTGCATGGCCAGCAAAAATTTTAAAATGAAAGACAGCAAGATTTTTACTAAAGCAATAGTACAGAGACTTGAAAATTCTAGTGCCAAGTAAAAACCAAAGACTTCTAAGCAAACAAACCATGTTTTGCCCTTCAGTGACATTTTGACACTACGTATAGCCTGAAAGATTCTCTGCATCATAAATATATGTGGCTGAGAGATATTTTTAAAACACTTCTGTAACAGCTTATCAAACTGTTTACCTATCTCTACACCTTCTACAGAGCTATGCTTTACAAGAATATATTGCAATTAAAAAATACTTATAGGGAACTACCTAAAACCCTTGCCAGCCTCTGCTCATCAGCTAGGCTCACATTCACAATGTTTTAATTGTTTGCAAATTAAAAACATTGACTCTGACCCAGATAAATAAACATAGACCACCTCCAACAATAACAATCAGGAAACAAACCGACAAAAGAAGTATTACAAAACTCTTTTAGGTATCTTTCTGAAGCAGTCATCAATTTATGTCATGGTATTTCAAAAAGAAGTCATCACGAAAAACATATAGTTCACAGATAACCTAGGAGTTTATATTGCAGGATTTTCAGAGTTTGTGGAGGAAACTAAGAAAGGTTATTCAATTCCCACACGAGAGTTAAAAAAAAAAAAAAAAAATAAAAAAAAAATCTTCAAACGTAATTTTCATTTTGATTCATTCCAGAAAAACAGGCACCTTCCTATCCCCCCCAGTGATCCTTCCCAGGGAGCTGGAGCACCGAGTTCATTACAGCGTATTGATCTCCCAAACAAAGGGGCTCGCATCTATCGATCGGCTCCAGCCAAGCCGGGCGCTGCTTGCGAGACCACGCGCGGTGCGCAGCTGTGTGTTGCTCAGCAAGACAAGCAACACAACACGTTTTCCTCCCCAAGTGGACCCAAGCAGAGCATTCTTCTACCGCATTAACCAGAAGTCACACAACCGCCCTCGAGCAGACAGCAGGCAGTCTTCCAAAACAGCTTTTTTCCAAGATCTTATTTGGTTACTCTACAAAAAGTTTAAGTATCATGTGAACGTTGATAGTCGCTTACAGGAACAAATGTTCAGAGCTTACTTCTTCAGTCTATTACTGATGTTCTGCGTGATAAAAGGGGCTTCAAAAGTTAAGAGGCATCTTTGCCTACTTGTATTGTTTTTTAAGAGAAACACGCAACTCAATACTACTATGACACAATAACTTTCCCTTTCATTTGAAATCAGCTGGAATATAAAGCCCACAAACTCAAGAGATGGTGGCCACCTTAGGCCAGGCTTCATCTCTGCACTACGACCTGCCCAGCAGACCAGAGCAACCAGACGAAGCTTTGCTGGGATCACAACGTATTTTTCCCCTTACAAAATTGGGTCCTAAAGCCAGGTGCACCTGTGTTTTTGCAGGCTTTGCTTCCTTTAAATAACAAACCCACTGAAGGCTAACAAAAGCTTTCATTTTAGTGACTACTTTAGCTTTTTGGGTTTTGTTTGGTTTTTTGTTGTTGTTTTTGTCCATCTTTGTAAATTACAGAGCCTTTGTTGCAAAACTCAGGAGAAGAACTAACAGATCACTTGCAGTCCTAACAACCTAAAAAAAATCACCTTCTCTGAGGAGAAAATGATCCATTTTTATAAGTAATGACACATATCATTCTTAAATATTTAATTTGCACACAAGTATAATGACAAGATTTTAATTAAATGAGACCTGACAGAGTCAGAAGTGCCAATAGTGATATGCAGTGTAAGAATGAGTGGGGTTTCTTTTGTTGTTTGTTTGTTTTTGAAGTTTCAATGCGATAGGGACTTCATTATGGTTCTGGCAAACACGCCGAATCAATTACAGGTAGGCAAAAACACCTACAACACCTGAAACGTTTTTGCTGCAAGCTGTTAATACTCCTGCCCTAATATATCTCAGCTCTGCACATAAATGCACTCCAAGAGGTTAAAATTTCACTCTGTATCATTGCTTCTCTCTTCTACGCAGCCTGGAAAACACTGGGATATTGACCTTCTCCAGCTACCTTCATACACACAGTCACTCCCTGCCCGCATGTGCTGCCCCAGTTTCCACTAATTTCAGCAGTATTTCTGCTCTTACATAACGAGTAGCTTTTCAACAGAAACTCCTGCAGAAGAAACCAAACTAACCAAGGCTCTTTTTTGCTGCATAACCTACCAGGCAGCTATCACTGAGTGGCTACTGGGTGCAGATGATAGACCGGATCTGAACCTGTGACCTCCAAGGGACCTACACTCCCCCATTAGCCATACCCTGGGAACCTAATTAATCAATTTTTTATAAAAGCCCAAACACGCACTAAAGCACTGTGAAAGGAAAATTGCAGTTATTTGAACAGAAAAGCACACAACTGAATTAGAAAGCCAAAGACTTTCACAGACATTATTTCTATGGGGTAAAAAGCCTACTAGCTTGAAGAAAACTCCTAAGTTTTTGGGGATTTGGTTTTGTTTGGGTTTTTTCCCCCTTAAAGAACTCAGACAACAACCAGCACTGAAAGCTAAATCTATGCAAATAATAATTGATTTAATGAATGCACAGTGATAAGAATTTGCTTTGGGGAAGTATGTTCCAAAGAACTTTTAGCATAAAAGATGATGCTGAACAACAAACACCAAGGAATATGCGGGAATGATAAAACCACATAGTTGACCCACTGATATTGTCACACTTCCATCTGCCACCAAACAATATGCTTTCCGAGGGTAGTTAGCAAGTTATCAGTGTGCCAATGACTGAGAGATATTTTATAGATTAAAGAATTTAAAGAGACCCTTGAAATCTAAATTTTAAATATACGATCTTTATTTACCTTTCCCCACAACAGTCCTTAGGCACCAGCTTTGTTGTATGGCTCTCCTTTGCAGAAAAGAAACTTTACAAATTACTTAAGTTAAATTCAAGTTTAAGAACCTGCACTCTATGCAGCAGCAAACCCTACAACACAAACAGCAATAAGATTTTATGCATCCAGTTTCTGGCACAAGGTTTGAAAGTTAAATGGCTATCCCATACAGCAATAATTTTATTAAGGAACATAAACATGATCTAAATCCAGGAAAGTCAACAGAATAACTTCCACTGACTCAGCTACGCATCAAATCCTATGTGCGCAACTAGTTGACAAAACCTGAATGAAGACAGGAAAAACCTCATAGACGCTCAGTACTATGTTACTAATGTTTAAAAGCCACTCACTTACAGAAGAAAAGGGATTTTTTTCCCCCTTTTCATGTGCTTGAACCAAAATATTGACCTAATGTAACCAGTCAGCCACCATTAATAAAAGCTCCATGCTGAAAAACAACTAAGAGCTTACCCTCCACCCACACATAATTCTTGATACAGGTATGCTAAATGCAGAAACGGAAAACTATTTACATAGATGTTTTGCTTGCATTTGATTGCCAGTTTACTTGTATTTGAATATCAATTTGCAAGCTAATTAGAGAACATTGCTGAGCCCATTACAGAAAAATAGTGCTCCACCATTAACTGCACTGCTATCTCACTAATTCCTTTAAAGACTGGCTTCAAACACCATCTTCATCTCCATTCAAAACAATTAGTGTACATTTATTTCACATTTTAAACTGCAGAGAATCAAATTTTTAAACACTAACAGATTGCACTGCTATTTTGATAGCTTTTATGTTACAAATTATGCTTTTAGGGATTCAAAACTTTCCTATTTAAGAGAATGTTAAACTGGAACTCACAGAGGGTCTCTTAAATAATTCCTCTTCTCCACAACCTGAGAGGCACGTGCCATTAACTTTCAAAACCAAACAAAACCTACTGCTTAGAAGGCAGCCCGGTGCACAAGACCTTGCTGCTGCAAGCGAGCAGAGAGGATTGTAGTATCTTGCCACTACTCACAGGTCTGCCAAAACGCAGCAGACAGTAGAAGGGAAGAGGAAAAATTCAAAATGGGCCAGTTTCGGAAGCTCTTGCAGGCAGCTCGGAGATGGAGGAGACGCCTCCGAGCTGTGCAGTGCTGCTGCTCTGCCCGGAGCATCGCAGCGGGCAAGGGATGGCAGCCACGGGCAGCACTGGGTGCCCTGGTTCTCTGGGATTATCTGCAGCTGGGCTGGTGGGTTAATGGGATTGCTCGCTGTCAATCTGCAACTCGGCTAAGAACCGCGGGAGCAATTCGCCACTATGCCTGGATGGGGCTGGGATGCAGCAGGCAGCAAGGGAATGGGCAAGGGGAGCTGATCCTCAGCTGCCCAACCCTGGAAAAAATTAAAACAGCAGGAAGGAACCTCCTGGTTGCACTGCAGGGAGAGAAGGGAAAAAAAACAAAACCAAACCTAACAGAGAATCCAACACACTGGAATCTCATTCAGCTATGACCTCCTTTTCTCTCACCACCCCAAACAGATACCTTTTCTCATTAACTTTTCTCCTTTTCCGCAGCAGGTCCCAGTAAATCAACAAAGCAAGCTGACCCAGGGGAGAAGTAGCCCACCACAAAAAGCAGGAATAGTTTTGTGACAGATCAGCTTGCTGATCGAACTCACTCATCCTATTTTCACATGCACTTCAACTGCACATCTATAACCGCAGTCAGAAACAATGAAAAAAATAAATAAATACTGGTACCAATTCATCTATAGCAATAAGCAGCAGTGGGCTGAGAGACCACTCTAGACACTGATGGACTCGAATGCTCAAACCCAATGTTGCCTCCAGAACAGTGGACAAGCCATGGTGTGCAAGCTATAGGTACTTCTTTAGTGAACCTCGTACCCTGGCTGTACAAACAGTTTATCTTCAAAAGGCTCTTCCTTGTTTGTGTGTTATCTGATCTTGGATGAATACTCAGATAATTAGGTTTCTTGGCATTAGTATAGTTTGCAAAAAAATGGGAGATGTGGGCATCCTGTTGTTATTCTGATGTCAAAATGGCCTAGCAGTTTCTCCTAGAAAAGTTTCTCAGCACTATCTGCTTAGTTAATCCACTTTGGTGAGCTCCACGCAGTCCTTGGCATTTCCCTCAGGACAGATACCAGACGCCTGTGACTACCTTTCATGAGGAAATCTGAAAATACTCCAAGATGCTTTCCTTCCTACTTTAGGTTGCTTCTGACGCCTTCTTTCAAACAGTGCTAAGTTTCTCTGGTCTTTCTCGAGTTCTGACGAACCTGTGCTTTCCTTTCCCCCTGAACTACACCAGGGTCTCTATTCATTCCTCCACCCATTACAGCATCCTCCATCACCCGGATTCTTCTGCTTCCATCCTTTCCCCAGCCTCAGCCCCATTATCCCCTCCTGAATTTCACCCCACTCATCCCCCAACATTATTCTTGCCCTCTGGAGGACAAATTACCCAGCTGAGATATATGGAGAGGAGTGGAAAACTATCTGCACTGTGGTAAACTGGAAGGATTTAAAGGGTGCCAAAGGCCAGTTACTCTTTCTACAGCCAAATTAAAAAATAGCAACTCCACTAATTTCCCTTCCACCCAAAATCTGCTGCTGTTCCCTTGCACCTTCCTTCTGCCCCTGCGATCTTCTCAGTTCAGCAAGGCTGACTCCGATGCTTAAGACATGCCCTCCAAGTTTGGAAGTGAACTCTTCCAAAAGTTTTCATTTACAGCTTAAAAAATGCCCCCATGTTGAGTGTCACAAGTTCAACCAAAAGCAATTAATCTGCCTCACTGCATTCAACCAAAATCAGAGCAGTTCAGACTGTACTTGGATTTCCTGACTGACATCCAAGTCTTCAACACAGTAGTATTTGACTTAATATAGTCATTAAGTGTTTAAATACTACTGGAATTTATCTCTATTTAGTATACTAAGATGTTCTGTAATAAAGGACATTTCCCTATAATATTGGTTCAATAGGATGCTCTAGTAAATTTGTCTTCCGGATTGTTAGAAAGATGACAAGTCAACAGAAGACGTAGTCTTCAGCGAGAATTTGAATGCGTAATTATACACACCATGTATCTCACGCTATTCTAACACAGATGGTCTCACCTGAGGTTTTGCTCCATGTACTCTATACACCGATCTACCCATATAAAAAAAAATAAATAAATATTGTAATGCCGCTGTTGGAAGGAAAAGCGACTTTTCTTCTATCACTGAATACATCTCCCATACCCAAGGGCACCTTTGTCTGCTGAGGAGGCTTTCCGCCCAGCTTTGCAACAGCCATTCCACCCGGCCTCCCCTAGAGCACGGGTCAGCCTTGGAGAAGGCTCTAACTATAGCAATTCCAGGAGAAATAATGGCCCCTTGGGAATCAAGGCCAGATGGCACAGTTTAAAACTGAGCTAAGGCTACACTAAATGGTGTTAGAAACACTACAAAGCTAGACCTGGCTTCAGGGGCAAAAACAAACATCTCCTTTGCCGTTCCCCATTGAGCCATGCCCAGAGCTTACTGGGACCGCTGACAACTCGTAATTCATATTTCTGCACACAGAAAGGACACTACAATTTGAGATCCTCATAAGTAACCAGCTGAATATAGGAAAATGAAGTAAGTACTAATTAATTCAGTGCATTTCAAGTAAATGCACCATAAACAGAAATGACTATCAGAGCTGGACTAATTAACTGAGGCAGTAATTTACACACCCCAGAACACAGCAACCATTCAGGATTTCTATAATTTCTCTCTAAGTGTATTTTTCTCTTTATCAAGATGTAGTTATAAGACTCCACACTGGAAAAAGAAGCAGCGTTCCTTTTGCAGGGAATAAAGGTGGGTCAAACTTCTTCTCTGGAAAAAGTGGACAGAATAGTGCAATTATGATTTTAACTACAAAATGTATTTCCATCTCTAATCCAAATATTACACAACAGGAAAACATTTTGTTTAGTACATGTTTATAGATTTCTTTTAGAACACCTTCTTATCTAGAACTCAAGTGATAAATTCCTTCATACTGGATATACAAATTGATCCAAATACTGCAATTTCCTAACAGCTTTAGGGATAATGGAGTTACGTTTCTGAAATGTTTGTGCTTTGTGCACATCCAAAACACCGCTGAATTTCATTATTTGCATTTATTCCCTGTTTATATATATGTAATGTTCTACATACAAACTTGCAATGAGAAAATACCAACATTCATCAGTAGCTTAATACTAAAAAGTAAAATTGAGTATCACATACAAATCAGACGTAGAACTTTACAGGAATCAAAGTGAGAAAAAAAAAGCCACCATTCAAATAGGTATTTTCAGTAAGGTGAACATACGTTATGTATACTCTAGGATATATTCTATGTTTAACTAAGGAGTGGGGAAAAGCGAGTAAGGAACCACATCTCAAGAAAAGCAATCTCTTGCTTCAGCAAAAGAAAGCCCTGATTTTCAGGAGACAAGTATCTGAGAATACATTAAGAGCTTGGTACGTGAATAGACAACAGGCACCATAAAACAGGCACTGTGCTAGTGTAGTTAAAGCAAACAGAAGCGGCTCTTCCAATCCAGGATAGTGAGCTCAATACTGACACAGGAGAATTTAGGATGCTGCGGGGTATGGAAAGAGGACAAACAGGAAAGCTGTTTGAGAAGAGGAAAAGGATTAAAAAGGCGAGAGACTGAGAATTGGAATACAACTGTAACATAAAATAAATCAACAAGGCACAGCATCACCAAGTAATGGCATTAAAATTTACTGCGCTTCACAGGGAAGAGGGCAAAACTTAACCTACTAAATGTTAAGCAGGACTGGGAGAAAACAATAAATATACACTCCCAACATAAGCTTCTGAAAAAAAAATAATCTCACTCCCATTAAGGCTAAAAAGATTAAGTAGAAGGATGATGTTTGCTTTTTTTGTTTGTTGTTTCATATTTTTTTTTNAGAATTTTAGAGAAGAAATACATTTGGGAAGAATTGAAACATTTTTTCCCAGCTTGCCAGCAACTCATAGAGAGACCCCATCCATCTGAGATTCTCTGGCTGTCTGCCTGGAAGGAACTTGTCAACTTGTCTTTTTGCTTAAGGCAAGGAGACTTCAAACAAAGTGGTTACCATTTTCATTTTTTCGGGTTGGGGGTGTGTGTGTGTGTGT
>VYZM01005113.1:366345-380696 GCA_013398915.1 Dromas ardeola
TCCAATTTTTTTTTTTTTTTATGGGGAAAGACTAATTTCCCTCTTGGAAAATATGATTCTGCTAAAAATACTTTCCTTAGCTCTACTGTTAACGTGTACTGGAATATCAAAGCCACCAGTGCATGCTACCATAGTAAGAATATAATTACATAAAAGTTGTTTATAGAAAGGAATGAGACATAAGCCTTGAAAGATACACTGCTGGCTTCAGTTTTAAGCATGATGGCATTCCTTTTTTTAAAAGGAAATTTTTTTCTTAGCTGACAATGGGCATTTTTATACATAGAATGGTAAAACACCACTAGCAGCAAAAACAAGCCGACTGGCTTCACCTGGGACAGACAGCACCCACGTAACCCCCACTAGGTCATGAAGAAACATTAGTTACTTTTAAACGCCAGGCAATTCCCAAGTACTGCATTCCCAACAACACGTTTCTGGATTGTCTCAGACCAACCGGTATTTTCAATAGTGAACTACAAAATAAGTCAGTGGGAATGCCAAAAATCAAGTTTTGTCACTCTGTTTGCAAGCATCAAAACAAATACTATTTTCTAAGCATTTCACTGCCAGAAGATAAAAGGCAGCAAGGACACCACGGCTCTATTTAAGCATACAAAAATCTTTCCGCAAAAGCCTAAGGAGTAGGAATGCGAGTTTTACCCCAGATTAAATTGGTTAACCCCGTTCATTTTACGGTTTCATAAACACTTGGTACCAGGCTCAAAGAGGAGGGATGGTGTAAGCATGCCTCTTTTGGCAACACTGTCAGCTTGCTCTGGCTTAAATGGCTCATGGAACTTTGCTATTACTCACCCATAACCACCGCTTATCTCGGTGAACACCAAAACATTTTTTTTTTCTTTATCATTGTGCTACTCAAAGAGCTTAGAAATATTTTAGAGCTACACAACACCCGAAAGGATGCATTTAAGAATCTTGTCTAGACAATGAATTTGCTTAGCAGAGAACAGAAATAATGCATTTAGTAACAGGACAGACAATGTTAAAATAAAGTCTTTGAAAGATAAGAAAGCACTAAAATAAATTATCGGAGTAAGAATCTCTGACTTTAAGATATGATTCTCCAAATAACCATTCAAGTAACGTTCCTAGGTGAGTAATTTTAGTAGAAATGCACTATTCGTATCTTAAAATTTGCAGGATATAGAACAAAGATTAGATAAACAGGCTGGACATACATATCAAACTGCCACAAGTACTTTTTCCTGGATGAACTACGAAACTGCGATAAAACCAGCACAAGCAAGGGCATTTAATATATTAGACATAACTCCCTCTAACTTAACCTCTTCTTCTCCGAATACTAAATCTTATGTATGGTCCTTCAGACAGCAATCATGTTTTTTTTTTACAGAAACAATTCAGAAGTACTGTGACTGTAATTTGTTTTAGGGATCTATTTCTACTAGGTGATGGCTGGTGAGTTATTTGCATATGATTTATTTTCTTTTTTTAAATGTTGGAACATTCAAGTCCTAAAATACTTCAAACCAGGACAACCCACATTAATAAATGTGCAGGGTTTTTTTTTTCCCCTTTTCCGATTTACGTCATTCTGAACATTCTGCTCCGCTGATTTTTCACATATTGTAACAATTGAACACGTAGTGGCCCCTCATGCACAGAAGAAATTAGTGAAGTCTGACATATATATAGAATCATAGAAAGTGTTGGGTTGGAAGGGACCTTTAAAGGTCATCTAGTCCAACCCCCCTGCAGTAAGCAGGGACATCCTCAACTCGATCAGGTTGCTCAGAGCCTCATCAAGCCTGGCCTTGGATGTCTCCAGGGATGGGGCCTCCACCACCTCTCTGGGCAACCTGTGCCAGTGCCTCACCACCCTCATTGTAAAGAACTTCTTCCTAATGTCTAATCTAAACCTACCCTGCTCTAGTTTAAAACCATTGCTCCTTGTCCTATCGCTTCACACCCTTGCAAACAGCCCCTCCCCAGCTTTCTTGTAGGCCCCCTTCAGGTACTGGAAGGATGTTACACGGTCTTCCTGGAGCCTTCTCTTCTCCAGGCTGAACAACCCCAACTCGCTCATCCTAACCATATAAATGAAAAGACAAGGCCGTTACCAACATTAAAGACTTTTTTTTTTTTTAAATGTAATAGAAACAAGCCCGACTCTCCCTCAAAAACAAGCACCACCTGAATACAGAAACAGAAAGAGAAGCCTCTCCAGAAAACAGAGTATCCTGTAGTGCACAGTGGAATCCTGCACCATAATCTAAGGTAAATATTTCTTATAATACTACTCTAAAAACCAGACATCCTACGTTACTGAAACAACCGAAAGGCACAGATCAACAAGTCATATGGTAACTCTGATTTTATTTAAGTTTTGGTGAGGAAGATGGAAACTCAAGACCTTAAGAGAGGCTTGTCCCCCACTGTGCAAGATAAAGGCAACTGAATGAGACAGATAATAAACATATGGTCATTTTGTTGGTCAGTATTTTAAGAAGCATCAAGTCAGGTTCAAATTATTCTGCAGCTGGCTGGAAGGGCCATAAAGCCTTTGTGTTTGCGGTATCAATGCACAAACCCAAAGAAAATTAAAGCTTTCACTTCTAAACCATACAGGAAACCTACAGTTTTATGCCTCACTTCTCAATTCATACTAGTATAAGCATGCAGTTAGACAGGAAAGGCAACTGAGATAAGAGTCAGGCCCATGGTTATCCCCAAGAAGCAAATGTCACGCCAACTATACTTAACTTGCAGCATCATCCGAATCTAGTTGAATAACCAGAAAATAGGCTTTTGACAACAATAGTATTTCAAAATGACAGTGTAATTAAATTTAAGTCAAAGCTATGCAATGACAGACCGTATGTTTATGTGTAACCAGCAAATTATATGCTTTTAAGCATGTCAGAAT
Source organism: Dromas ardeola (assembly GCA_013398915.1). Lineage (NCBI taxonomy): Eukaryota > Metazoa > Chordata > Aves > Charadriiformes > Dromadidae > Dromas > Dromas ardeola. Next base: position 369,257 of record VYZM01005113.1, read on the forward strand.
TTTCAAAAGAATTAACCATTGCAGTAATTCAACTGAGGAAACAGTGGTAGGAAACAAACTCCCCCAGGTCATTTTTCAACCAGATGATATGATGTGATACATACAGTATGCCTCATACCTTTTTTCCAATTCCTGCTTCCCTAAAACGCTATGCATTTTAATACCATTCAAGGACAAACCGCTCACTTGTGAGAAGCAAGGGAAGGGACTGTGTGAATGCGATGAGTAATTAGAAAGGAAGTCAGTCTGCCATCCTACGTTACTCGTTCAGACTCAGTCAAGGCTGGTCAGTCATTATCATCATTGTATGTGCAATGCCAACACAGAATTAGCGGGCAGCCCACTGTAGTTCCTAGCTGATGGGAGGAAAGAAAAAAAAAAAGGAAAGAAAAGAGGAGAAATTGCAGAATGGGTCTTGATTCTATGAAGAGCAAACAGAACTTTCCGAGGACAGGGAAGATGTCAAAACTTGTGCGATCTCCATTTCAAGATGAACCGATGGCATGATAATTAAACAGTAACAAACATTTGGTGGTTTCAAGGTGGCACCTTTGGGAATCACTTGCCCGCTGTGCTCTCTGTCCCTGTTTCTGCCCCTCTCTCCAGGTTTGTGCACCACCTACCAAAAGAGTTCTCGCTGCCGACAGCTATTGCAGAAGTCTAAAGCAGAGTCATCTATTAATTCCCATTTGGTGGGAAAGTGAGGAAAATTCTCTTTCCTCTTTATTATTTTCTCAATTGGCAGAACATTTACTTTAATACATGAATTTCTAAGCTATCCCTTAATGAAAGAAAAGTCTGTGGTGGTAGAATATACTTCCTTGAAAATGAACAGAAAAAGCTTTAATAACTCAGGTTTAAATACACTAAAGCTAATCAATTCATCCTGCATTCAAGTTTCCATTATACTTCTAAAAAAGCACAAAACAGGTCTGTAAAAATATAATTAAGGAGAGAGACTGCTACATACAGCATGTAAAATCAAGACTACATCTTTGACTTCATTTGTTTTGCAGACTCATTAGAATGTTTTTCATTTAAATGTCTTGATCTGTGTAGCCATATTTATATGTGAAAGAAACAACAAATTAAATTAAATTAGTCCTTATTTAAGATGTATTTGAAACAGTCTAAAACTGAGGTTCTTAAGTCAGTTCCACAATTTCCAAATCAGATGAAAAAAAATAATTATGGTAGCAGTTTAGAAAACAGCCAAATGAATGCACATTTTTTTAAATGTTCTACTTCCACAAACTTGTATACTGAAACATAACTGGTTGGGGAAATCTAGGGAAGATTCAGAGCATGTGCTGCTGTCCTGCAGATGACTACTCTATCCCTGAAAAACAGAGATGCAAGAAGAGCAGCAAACCGAATTCACAACCTGGATGACCCGCGGGCAGATGTACTGACCCCAGCATGGCCCCGGCGGGAGGCAAGGGCTTGCACTCACCAAGCAAGTGGGTCATCCTCGTCCTGGGCACTGTGCCATTCCGACACAGGTAGGTGCCAGGGCAAGAGAGCAGCACACGGTCCAAGAGACAGTGCCGGCTCTGTCCTACCTCTCCTGGCACGGCTCCCCGCAGAGCCCACAGTGCTGCGGTCACCGACCGAGGGCCCACGGGCAACACCTCTCTCCTGTTCCTGCCTGTCCCGTGCCTTGCTTTCCACAGGTGTCCCTCCTCAGGTTGCTGGGAAGAAGCAGAAAGGGAACTATCTCTGTATTAATGCGAGCACTAGGGCTGGGTGTAAATGCAGTACTTCTATGGGAGATGTAAAGCAGAAGGGAAATTTTCTTCACCTCCTCATCACTCTCACGTGGGCTCTAATTATAGACTGACAGTATACACATCATCAGTGGTAGTAAGGAACATCAAGAGTGAATGCTGTGCTGAGAAAGAGAATTAGTGGACAATCATGGGAAGGTTTGCAATGCTCAGTGTTTTCAAATTATGGTCAACAGAGGTGCACGTGCTACCACTAATGCCAACAGATTTTCCAAGTCCTATGACAGTAATCAAAAAATAATCACAGACCAGCTGACGTTCTCTCCTGCAAGAGTCTGTGCCCTATTTAAGGATGAAAATGCTCCAGAGTGATTTGTGGGTAAGAATACAGAAGATAAAATAAAAAATAAAATCAAAACATCTTTTCTAACCGTACCGTTGAGAAGAGGCTGTCCTCCATGGACACTCCTTGACACCACTGCACTGTGAACATCTTCAGGAAATCCAGTCTTGCATGACATATCTTCACAGGTTGCTTTTATCGGTGCCTGAAATGGAAGATAAAATTTATGTAATACTCGCAACCCTCATTCACCAGAGAAACATTCCAGTTGGCACACACTCCATTTTGCTGCTTGTCGTGTACAAGCAGCGTCTTTGTTTCTGAACGGCTGCAATTAGGACCGCGAGGGCAAAGGGTTAATCTTTCTGATAACTGGAATGGAAGAAACAAATCCCACTTGTCTGGTAAGATCTAAATAATACACAATCTTGATTCGTCTGACAACTGAACATTTCCACTAACCCAGCCATCGAGACTGAAGAGGAACCATAAGAGGAACAAAAACATTCCTTCCCCTGGAAATAAATGTTGCACAAAACCCAGCGGCAACTTTTTCATAGCCAGATATATTTGAGAGGAAAGACTCCAACCCACTGATTTAAAATGCTTTATTTAGGGTATTTCTATGTGAGGTTGCAGCAGTACAAGTAAACTGAGATAAAATGCTACACTTGCAGTAACTTAGCAGAACTTATATTTGTGTTAGCATTCAAACGGATACCTTATAAAGCCAAATGTTTTCAATGCAATCTCCTTCTATTTCAAAGGGACCTCAAGTTAAAAGGAGAGCAGCTCATTATTAAATTTGCACAACAAGGGAAGAGCCGAGTCACTGAAACTGTTCTCTCACTTGTTAAGAAAGTTTCCCCTCAAATCACGTTCTTAAAGAGTTTCATAAATGCCTTTTTATTAAGAAATATAATACAGAATTTGGAAACTTGTTTGCTCTGTAGTGTTCCACGTTCAGAAGATACTTCTGATAGCCAAGCTCATTTCCAGGAAAGTTTGTTGCCTAGTTAAAAAAATTTAAAAAAAAATTAAAAATGCAATTTTCTGTGGCAAAGGACTAAGATTCCTTTTCAGTGGGTTCTTTTTGTCTCATTTCAGTCCTGCACAAAACAACAGCTCAGCTTACATGTGGCTAAGTGACCATACATGGCAAAACCCCTTTCACGCTGCGCAAGGCGGAGAGCTCAGCTCCCACACCAGCTTGGGCTGAGATACAGCCCAGGAATTGCAAGAGCCCTCGCACAATTTCAAACACGCCTACGTGCCAACTAAAGGCCTATCCATGTGCGCGCCCAGATGTAGTGTATGGTCTTTGACAGCACGAGCAACTGTGCTGCTATATCATACCTAAATCTGATCGAGACTTAAATTAGATTTTCCTTTTTACTTTCCCAGATGGGCTTCCATCAAATAGACCTACTCAAGGTCACGTAAGCGTGTCTGCATGCACTTGGCAAAGAAAGCCCTACAGGAAAAAGGGAAAAAAAAAGATGGAGAAGGAGGAGATGATGGTGTTATACCCCTTTACCATAGTAACCTCAGGGAAAGAGAGCATTAGAGCAGAGGTGGGACAGGAGCATCTCAAACCACAAGGGTTTCCTCAGGCAAGAGGGATCGCGCCGAAGTGTAATCTCTCCACTGACACACATGGCCAAACTCAGCACACCAACCCCTATTAGAATAACTTTTATCACTGATACAAGGAGGGATTTATAACACATCGCGTTGCTCTTATATCAACACGGTCCTAAGCAAGCAGCTCAACACTGACAAAAAAAAAAAAAAAGTAAAAAATTTACGATCTAACTTCAAGTTAATGCATTACCTAGGTTAAGTGCCCAATAAGAGAACTTGTAATTATCAAGTGTCCAGTTCACTTAAACTGTGGCGTGGGTTTAATTGTGACTTCTGTACTACATAGGTATCTCATCTGTGTACAATTCCTTAAGTACTTTAAAATGTTTATACAGAGACCCTAAAGAGAAAGCAAACACAAAGCAACAGTTAAGCTGCCAGGGGACTGTTACCTGCAAAAAACTGGAACCTCGATCCGTAGCTAAGCACCAATGCTCCATTTACAGGTTGAGTTTTTAAGATAAAAAGATGGTAAATCAAAAGTAATTACAATTCCAACTGCCAGTTTCCTCAGCTTTAGAACTCAAATCACAGGTTTGATAAGGTTTCTGTAATTCAAAAGAAAAATAGTAAGACTTGTTTAAACTACTATACAAAAGGTGACCTCAAAGCAAATGTGATAGAGAGGAAAAAGAAAAGGAAAAAAAAAAAGTTTTTCATGGTATCTTTGAAACTAAAAGGTCCTGGGTGGGTAGCTGAGGAGATAGCCCGATTTTTAACAAGTCTGCACTGATGTGCCTGGGAATCTTTCAGCCTTTCCAGCAATCTATATGTACTAAACGGCTCTTATAAACTGAAACAATGCCCACTGAAACAAAGGCCGGGGGGGGGACATGAATAGAGAGCCGTCTTTATTCTTTCATTTGCAGCCATCAATTTTATCCGGAAACAAAAGACTGTACTCTGCTCTCAAAAAACAGTCCTTTGTAAAGATTCTTTGAGAATAAAAACACAAGGGAAGGAAGAATTCAAATTTTCAGCAATTCTTAATCGCCCTATGTTAAGCGTTTTGAATTAAGTAGAAGTTGTAGCTTCAGACACACTGGGTCATATCAAGTTCAGCCTAAGAGCACCGCAAGACTTAAATGATTTTAACTCTAAGCAAAAGAGGATGCTGAAATATTTTTATTCCCTTGTTCGGGGCAAAAGGGGAAAGCTAGTGAAGATTATGGGGCACGTTATTGTAATTTACAGGATTCTGTGTGATTAGTGCAATTCCCAAGACTATTTCAAACATAAGATAATATTACTTGTACATTCATCTACAGAAGGACACCACTTAAAAAAAACCTATCGTTTAAGATGGAAAGCAATTACCTTAGCTTGCACCCATATAAAACCTACTTAATGGAGTTACAAAGCTTTGAAAAAGCTCAGCACTGAAAATTCTCCTCTCAAGTACTAACAGACTTTGCTAAAGCAAAATAGGGTTACTACTGAAAAACTATACTGCTTTCCTCACCCTTTATGGCTTATTTAGTCATTTTTAACTACAAAATGAGTAACAGGCATAACCATCTCCAGATGCTAAAGAGCTAACACCTAGTCAAACGTGGTATCAGACCATGCATATAAACTCAGTACTGTAGATCTCCCATAAAATGCAAAGGCAAACTGCAATTATGAAGCAACGTGATGCAAATTAGAAGTCCTCTGTCAAAGTTATTATTCAATCAATTCAAAGAATTGGCCATTTCGATATACTTACAGCAGTTAAGCCTGCAGTTTTCATACCCTGCTCCTCAGTTACTTTAGTTTCATATCTGGATATATCTGAGTATCTAGAAACACGTGGTTTAATCTCAAGGTTGTATTCCAGCTCAATTTAAAAAAACACAACCAAACAAAAAGCAACCTGTTGACAATTCCAACTTTGTAATTCTAAAGGATTCGTGTTTACTTCTCTTTCTAAACACCACCAATAAGTGTCTTCCAACAATACAGGCTTCGTTCATGCTTGTGAAAGAATAAAGCCAGACAGAATTGCTTCACTAGCATTGACAGTTCTTCACTAATACCGCTTTCCAATTTCCGTACTTTCTAAAAAAGTAGCCACATTTAAAATACAATTCTGTAAAGAAACGCCTATTTAAAAATGCAAGCTCACCATGCAACTGTAGATGCAATTTCGTATCACAACACGCATCCTAAATTTGCAGAACTGAACTCTTAAACACAGCTTTCAAACGGGGCTGATCTTGTTCTCTCTGCATACACGACACACCACTGGAGATCACTAGTAGCTATTAATCTGAAATATCAAAGTCTCTGTTTTTCCACTGTTTGCGTCTGCATGTACTACAGCATTAGATTTCTTAATATTGACTGTATCAAAATGCGAGGGAAGTTGTTTTTGAAAGACTGCTTTCTTCTATGCTCAGTGTAGCTTACTCCTATAGGAAAATTAAGCCTGGGTAGTAAAGTGAGGAACAGAGGGGTAGGCATCAGAGAAAATATCATACTATACAGTTATAATTGGATATAGTACAGCTGCTAGTTGCCAAGTCCAGCCAATTCATGGGGCATTATTGTGCGAAGCTCAAAACAACGTCTGACATAATTATATGTATGGCAGAGCAGGAAGGGGGTATTTGAGCATTTCCTCCTTAATAACCAACATTAATTTGCAACTGTGACAGTAATATTCAACTTAAGCACGGATTACAGAAACGTTTGCGACTGTGTTTAAAGACTGGGTGTTTCCTCATTAATTTAAAGGCCAAGATGGTACCCAATACTCATTCACAACGTTGGTGACTCTAGGGATCATTCTATGCGTTTTTAGTTTTGCCAACATACATCACCTGACATGGCGGGATACACTGTACAAGGTGGGTCTTATTTTATGACGAGCTTTTACTTACTACCATAAGGCATACAAAAGATACTCTGCAGGATGACAGACATATCTCTGAAATGCTTTAGATGCTAAACTTGAACTTTCTTACTCTCCAACTTGCCGCTGCAGCGGTTCATACCCTCGTGGTACTCAGTACTCCAGCGAATGTAGTCAATGGAGTACAATTTGTTGTCAAACGTAGATTGCAACCGGAGAAAAAGAAAAGTGCCTTTCTTTCAAATTGTTCAGGAAACCAAAGGCTTCCAAAGTGGGTGCCAGTTTACGTCCTCCCAGAGGTCATTCAGTTACACCAGAGAGGGCTTTCATTATGCCATCTTCACTTCTAATTAGCGCTCTACTTCATGAGCCACAAGATTTCAAATCAGAAAATCCCGGTTCTTAAACAAACACTTAAAGCTCTCGAACACTTTCCCAAAAGAATAGAGTCTGCAACCTTTATGCTACCATCTGGTTTAAAATGAGTTGCCTTAAACCACCACTGGTTACCACAGGTTACTGTAGCTTTACAAATTAGAGAGTCTCACCCTATTCTGTTAACCCCAACTGAGAGACAACATTCATTTGCTTTATTAAACTCGGAGACATTTAGTTGGAATATCCCCTGTAGCACAAAGCTTTAACCCAGCTTGGACTTTCCCCTTCCCCCAACTAGGAGAACTGCCTCTTCCAAGACATATGCTTCCAAGACATGTGCTTCTGCAGACAAGCCATGGCTCCTATCAGAGAAGGTGATCTTAAAATTTCAGCTGCAGTAACAGAACCAAATGGAATTTCTGTACATCACATTTTTTTAATTAAAAAAAAAAAAAAAAACAAAAAAACCCAAAAAACACACAACCCAAAACAGATCAGCCCTGTGTTTGACTATACATCCTCATTTAAGAGAGGAAACTTCCTCTCTCCAATTTGGTGACAGCCATTGCATTGCTCATGTTGAGCATCTACATTCATGAACAACTGCTGCTAATGCTTACAGGAGGATGCTGTGTTTTCCCCACCTTTGGGGGAGGCCTTGCAAGGCCTATCTGGAAGAACTCTTTTGGGGGATCACAAAATTTTAACTATGTCTTCAGCTGCTGGGTGATAATTATATGCTAATTATAAGGAATGGAGGAGTCCCCAGAGGAGTCTGTTGGTAAAAATATATTTTTTAAATATGTCAAGGAGTGCCTAGAGGAGAGGATAAACGCGCCTTTTGGAAACATGATATTTAATTAAATACATGCATACTGACTAAAACCAAATAGTTTAAGTGAAACCTTGAAAAGATTTGGCAGCGATATACCTTCCATCTTGGAAGCTGCTGATCCCATATCTGTTTTCATAAGCCATTTAAAAATAGAAAGCCTAATTTCCCCTCTTTATTCAGATGGAGCTCTCATGATCTTTCAGCAAGACCTGCAGGATCAAATCAAATGATGAATCATGCAGATTTGGTTATAGACCTCTCAAGGTGAACGAACAGTGGCACGGCCTCACACCCAGGTGAAAAAGGTCCCTCTCAGATCACTCACAAACTACAAACATGCTCTGGCAAACTACAAATCCTCCCTAAATTCATCCTGCAATAACGTACAACACCTTCTTTCTTCTCAAGACTTGCCTCTACCCAGTTATTAAGACTCAGTATTAACTCGGCCAACCAGTGAGTCTCGGTTCAGTGGTAGGTGGGGAAAAGTGCCGTTATAATTATCATTGCTATTGCAAAAGACGTTAAGTCTTCCTTCTGCTTTCATCACTCTCCACCCCGATACGTCTCATTGCATCTTATGCACAAGTAGCGCCACTGGCTTAGTGGAAGCACACAGGATATTCAGGAAGGACACTACGAGTTCCTCCTATGCTATCTAACAAGAAGCAATTTAAAACAAAAATGCCAGGGAACATTAGAAGTTGCATAGCCTTTGGGGATCGGACTCGTCTTTTGTATGCGTACGTTGTTTGAAATAAATAAAATTTTCATCCTAATCAGAGTGCTGGTGAACTACTGAAACTATTCCAAGTTTTCTAATTTTATTTTTTTTTTTTAACCTAAAAAAGCATTTACAAAAACAGTGACAGACGGAAAGAGAGTTTAACTGGTAAATGATCCTCTTACTCAGGCAAGAAAAGCCATTCAACAATTCCTGCTCCTTAACACATGACAAAAAGTCCCTTACGCAAGACTGTCTGTATTGAGTAAAAATAACTTTACTCACAACTTCCTCAAGCTATTTTTAAATATACACATGCACTTCTGTGACAACTAAATTGTCTTATGTGTTACGGTATTCAGTTATTTTAAAAAAACAAACCTAATAAATGAAATTATTGACATGAAAGCATCATTGAAACTAATTAAGATGGGACATGACAGGGCTCTTCCAGTGATGTTTCTGGGAGTTCCTCCAATTTCCCGGAGCAGGAAAAAAAAGGATAGATGGGAAGTTTTTGAATTACACACTCCTGAACAGATGTAGTTCAAAAATATGATCATCTTAAACAATATTTTAGAAACTGATATAAAAACTATACATCCATCTTTCTAGCACATCAAACTGCATGCCTAGGCAGCAGTACTACCCACGAAAAGAGAAGGGTAGAAGGCTTTCTAGAAAACACCTAATGTTTATTAAAAATACATAAATTGACAAGAGAATATATACCTTCTGTTACATCAACAGCATATATACTTCTGAGCTTGTACCATATCTGCTCAGATAATCAGAACTTGTTTAATACACAAAATTATCTCGTTTTGTTCAATTGCAAAAATTGTCAACTTATGCGACCTTATGTGTCCTATAACAGATGTAAAAAGCAGTTGTAAAAAAAAAAAAAAAGACTTTTCACAAAATAATTTTTAAAATAATATCTCCAGTGTAATATCCAAAGAGACACTTCAATTTTTTTTTTCCTTCAGTTCCGCAATTATTAGAATTTTGAGGATTTGTCAGTGGTATCACTATCACCTAGACCAGACAGACAAGGATTAGCGAGCTCTTTACTGCAATATCCTGCCACATTTAACTTTTCAGATAGATCCTTTGAAGACAAAGCAAAACCAGAACAGAAAGATCTACATCCAAAAAGGCTGAGCCACTCACGTAACTATCCTGTTCTGGGGCTTATGAAACGCATTACAAAATGCATTCGATTCACTTTGAAAGGAGTTAATGATGTTGGAGTCTGATTTGTTAAGAAGAGACACCCTGAAACTCATTTTTGTGCTTATACAATCACATATTTACTATACGACTTAAAATAGACTGTTTTAAAAATAATAATAATCTAAGACACAGGTGTTATTATGAGAGACAGAAGATGCACCCACAAAAGGAGACCTCACTGCCACTTCTGCACAAAACCGCGTTCATATTCCTCACCCCGGTTCTGCCAGCGACTGCTGCTGGGGGTGACTGCAAGGGGTGCAGTTGGCAAGAAATGCCATTGCCGGATTCTCAGCGGAGGCAGCTTAACAGGAGTGTCATTTAGGGTAGTAGCTTCATCACCTGGATACATTCGCTAAGACCTGGAATAAGACCAAAACTGCCTGCAGAGAGTAGTAACTTACGTCCTCTGTCATCGTAATTCGAATTCAAACCAGTCACCCAGGCATGAAAGGCTCCAAAACTGCATTATTGTTTACTTATTTCTGATTTAGAAATGGATAATATCCACAGAGTGATCCCATCACCTTATACATGAAAAAAAAATTATTCCCTTTTTGAGCACTGAATTTCTACTCCCCTTTCCAGTTCATTTCTAACTAACCATAGTTTTATTCCTGTAACTGTAACACTCATGCCAGCTTTACCATTGCTTCTTCAATTCTGTTGTATCCTCAGTTCCAGAAACTGGAACTGTTGTTTTGGCCAGAAAAGCAAGCCTCGCTCTTTTCACCCTCTCTTCTGTCAGGTTTTTCACATAATACTTCCAGACTCATACCGATCTGTTAACCAGGAAAATAAAGTACAATTTTCACCCTCTTACATCTCGGGCAGGTTAGATATTGCCAAAAATCTAAATCCCTATTTCCTGAACATAAACAGCACCCACAGATCTGCCTTAAAACGTGCTTCCAGTTACAATCTTTCAAGTAATTCCATAATGACAGCTTTTCTACATCACTGATGATTAATGAAATGATCAGTAACTGCAGAAAATAAAGGTAGTTAGGTCTTGTGGTTGCAGAGAGGAAAAAGGTAAGTAGAAGGGTTCAACATTTCAAAAGACCCTGATACAAATAACCTACAAACTAAAAGTAGTAGGTATGATGACAGGGAAGGAAAAAAAAAAAAGTTATCACTGCATCTAGCTTGTGAGGGTTCTTTGCAGTACGCATGAAAGAAGGAGGGGAAAAAAAGCTTTTAAAATGAAAGTGTTGTACAGGCACAGGTCTATAAATCTGATTTCATACCCAAGTTCCAATTTTGTTACACACTATTAAAAATCAACCCTAACCTGATTTAATGGATACCCAAACAAGGGGGAAATTGGATTCCCCAACCGTAACGTGCCAGTGACACTGAGTGATACATAAAAGCAATACTGCTAGTTCCTGTCCTTAATTCATAGCTTGTGCTTTAATTTCAAACCTGCCCTGGGTATGGGGAAAAAAAATAAAAAAAGATGGAATAAAAGCTTACTGCAGAATTTGTGCTTTGAAGATTTATTGAGATAGGAAGACTAAACAGAACTGAAAGCACATAATAAACAGCACATAAGGATTTGGGAAAAAAAAAAAGGAGAAATAAAAAAAAAAAGAAAAAGCTGCATGTACAGATCTGCAGAGATGTTAGGATATAGAGGAGGAGAAAAAAAAAGAAGGGCAAAAACCAAACCTAGCCAAAACTCAACCAGTACAAAAACCAACAACAACAAAAC